>MU105748.1:1200000-1544793 GCA_012274485.2 Sinapis alba
TCATGAGATTTTAAATTTCAATTTTCACTTAAAATTTGTATTGCGCTTAAACTTTAGTTTTTTACTTAAATTTTCCGCTTATATTTTCATTTCTTATTTAAAAATATTCGAGAATTCTTCTGAAAAGTCTTATGATAAGTCTTCCGAAGACTTCCCATAAGACTTTCCAAAAAATTTATAGTGATCTTTCGAAAACTTCCCATAAGACATTCCGAAATTTTTCCGAAAAGTCTTCAGAAGATTTCTCAAAAGACTTTTAGTGAAAGTGTTATATCTTTTGTGAATTTGACTATTTTTTCTTGAGAAGTCTTTTCTTATGTTTTCCTGTGGAAATTGTATCAATAGCTTCAACAATGTCAAATACTTTTGATAAAAATAATTTTGCAAACATTTAACATATTTACCAAATTCTTTTCATTAACATTTCTTCAAATTTACAAAAGAATCCACAACTAAACGAACGCACATACAAATCCCAAAGATACCGTAAACAAAATTGTTACACATAATTAAATATTTTTGAAACGTCACATGTAAGTGTTGAAGATATTTTCCAAAAAAAAACTTTATGGCAATGTTTTTAGAAATGGATCGATCCGGTGTTAGATCTGGTTCGACCATGAACCAGTTACATAGCCGGATTAGAACTAATAATTGGTTTGATCATGAACCGATCAAATAGTTGGATTAGATTCAAAATTATTGAACTTAATAAAAATCATTAAAATTATTAAAAAAATTAAATCAACCCTATGAATAAAAATATTTTATATTTGATATTTATTTATATTTTAATTATGTATCATATTCATTAACTTTACTTTAAAGTTTCTAAATCTAAAAATATTAAATCAGATATTTAAATCATGTTTAACCCTTTCCAACAATACTGAAAACAATACTGAATCACAACCCAAATAAATATATGATTTACTTTCCGGTCTGATTTTAAAAACATTGCTTTAGGGACTTGGTTCTTAACTCCATTTACAACCATTTTTAATATATTCCACCACAAAAGAAAAAGGAACTAAAGTTGTATCTGGAAGCATGGCTTTAACCAATATATTTTCCTATATTATAAACTTTTCAGAATTCAACATTTTCTCCGTGATAATTTAGATAAAAATAACAAAATAATCATAGGAAGCCTGCTGCATGTAGTTTTGCATGGGTCTAAAACAGGGAACTTTGTTCATGAGGTGTCCATGGCAATTCAATTCACGTGATACATCACATATAGTTACACCTTTCCAACAAAATTATTAGGTGGAAGCTGATAGAAATAATATCATCACAACAAAAATCTTAGTGGGCGATAATATGTAAACAAGACTGCATGACTAATATAACTTCAAAACATGAACAGTTAAATTAATAAGATTCCAGTGTACAAGTTTTCTCCACTGGAAAGTCATTAACAATAATCTGTAAGGAGACTAAACAAAGTCAATACGCGTTTTAAAAGTAGACGTGATATTATATGCGTTTACTCGAGAATAAAAACTGAGCTTACTTTCAGCGGTTATTTCACACTTTAACTAAGCGTTGACTAACTTTACTCTATTCAAAAATATTAAACTAAAATTAAAAGGTAATTAACCGTCTCATATATAAAATGGGCTACTTTTCCTATTCTTATTTGCTGAGATTACCGTACTTTTTTGGCAAATATTTCCTATGTTTCAAAATAATCCTTGTTTTAGAAAAAATAATATTCCCAAAATACATTTATATATTTTTAATATATTTTATTACGTAATATTGATAAACTGTAAATTTTAAATATTTGATTGATTAAAATTTATAAAAATAATTAATTATAAATAATATATCTATAACTAAAATTATGAATTTTTAAATAGGGATGAATATTTTAAAACCTACATCTTATTAAAATTGAGAAAGCCGCCTTAAAAAATAGAAAACACACAAGCATAAAATATTTCAGGATATTAGAAACAGTGCTATAATAAATTAAGGTGAAAATGTGAAAATCAATTGTTTTGTTGCGAAGATATACTCATTGAAAATTACTATCAATTGTATTTGGTTGCACTAAGCCGGTTATACTGGCACATTTAATTACTTTAGCATATAAAGCATCTAATAATTCTTTTTATTTTAAATGAGAAACTTACATAAATTACAAATATGAAATGATGGTTCACCAACGATAGTTTTTAAATCTTTTTAACTTTTTAAATATTATATTTTAACTATCAATATTATTAGTAATTAAATAATAATTATTAAACTTATAAAAATCAATAAAATATACTATTTGATAGATATTAAAATAAAATATTTTTAGAAAAAATATAATAATATATAGTCAAATATAACTATAAATAGTGGTGTTAACAATGTTTTAATAGAAATCGTTTGAAAAAATATAACAATAAGTAATAACATATATATATAAAGTTATTCATGCAATTAATAAACATATATAATTGTAAAGACTAAAAATGAAATGTGAATATTATTTTAAAAAGTTTAGTACTACCTTTATATTTGAAGTGTAACTACTTTTTTAAAAATAAAGAAATAAAGAGCTATTGGAGATACTCTAAGATATTAATATGATCGAATCTGGACATAATCTAATAAAATATTAGTTTTAATGTTTAAAACTTTTAAAGTTTTTTTATATAGATATATAGTAGATTTGTATATTTTGAAAAATGTTCTACTATAATTTTTTAAAAATGTTTCAAACCATTAAAAATCTCAGATACAATATTTTGATTACTATCTATTATAGTGTGTAAGTTATTTGTAGTGATGGATATCTATTTTCTTTGGTATGAGTTGCTAGTAAAAGAAAGAAAAACAAATCTACTTTATAGTAAGCTAATAAATTAATCAAGAAACATTTTAAACTTTTTTTGAACACTGAGAAACACTTTAATTAGTTAATAGAATACCTTAAAAGGCCACAAAAATCATGATGTTCCCTTTTGGTAACGCATGCTCTACCTTCGCTTTCCCTTTACGCATTTTATCTATTTGATTTATTCTCTTATTAAGCCATGAATGTATGTATCGAAACAGAACTCAAAAGATAAACAGCATGAAATAGAACGTTATCATAGAAAGAAGGGAAAACAGCATGAATTGGCGTGGAATAAAAATGACGATCTAAATGTTAAAAAGTAAATTAAAGTTACGGATTTAACGTACTTTTAGTAATCCGAATAGCAAAACAATTTTTTAAATGCAGTTATTAGTTCAATTGGATTTACATTTGATTTTTGTAGATATGTGTGTTATGAAAAAATGACAGCAGCTACATCCAATATTTTATTTAATCTGCTTGTTTTAATGATTAAAAGTTTTTGAGTCTATCAATTCGCACATCCTTTGAGAATGAGGTTTAAATTATGTAATTTGATTTAAGAGTAGATTTCTCCAATATATATAGAATCTATAATATCTATAGATTTCTCCAAATGTTAAAAAGTAAATTAAAGTTACGGATTTAACGTACTTTTAGTAATCCGAATAGCAAAACAATTTTTTAAATGCAGTTATTAGTTCAATTGGATTTACATTTGATTTTTGTAGATATGTGTGTTATGAAAAAATGACAGCAGCTACATCCAATATTTTATTTAATCTGCTTGTTTTAATGATTAAAAGTTTTTGAGTCTATCAATTCGCACATCCTTTGAGAATGAGGTTTAAATTATGTAATTTGATTTAAGAGTAGATTTCTCCAATATATATAGAATCTATAATATCTATAATCTTCACGTATTTGGTAATTAATACACTCTTCTACTAGCTAGGTCAAGTTATCGTTGGTTAACTTAATTTGCTTTCTTGAACATAAGTGCAGTGTCAGATCACACGGTAAAAGTGATGTTTTGTAAATGCGTAACAAAAAATATTTGAATGGTAACAAGATTATGTTCAACCTAAAATCAGATATCGTAAGAGCATGATTAACCCAAAAACTTTTCATAGGATTTTTAGAAATTTTCATTTTTAAAAAAAGTAAAAAATAAAAAATAAATTAATCACGTACAGTCACATGTCAGTGAAATTTGCGAACAGTGCAAATAATCTATAAGAATCGGTTCTTAATTAACAACTTTTGGAATCAATTCTTACATTATTCATGAGATCCACCTCTTAAAAACTCTTTAAAATCCTTTTAATCATGATCTAAGCGCACTCTCAGTTAATAAACTAGTGTGTTTAAAAAGTTTTAAGTTGTTAAAAGGTGATTGAAGATAAGATTTTGGTGCTGTCACGGTGTGCGTGAAAAGGTAATCCGTGATATTGCTTCTTCGACAATCACCTTTTTCCTAATTATTAGCATTATTTTCTAAGTTTACTTTATCTTTCGGTTCATTGCAATGTGAAAAAAGACTTTATCTCCAACTTAAAATTCTCAAACAAGAAAAAAGGTCAAACAAACCTTTTATGCACGCTACAACTTTGAATATAGGTTTTCTATATTATAGAATTTCCATGCGTGTGCATATGTATTTTATTGTGTGAAACATGTTAACTTCAAGTTAAGTTGCATTGGCTATTTTTACAACGAAGTGTCTTTTGAATTGGATGATTAAAACATGTTTTAGAAAATCATATTTGTAAAAGTTTTGTAACCGCATGATCCATTTGGAAGCAATATTTGGATTCTATGATTATAGGAATACATGCATACACATTATAAACACCATACCAGAAAGAAAAAAAAGAAAAAAAACGAATCTTGCTTTTCACACACGAGTTCTACTTTTGTTTTCAAAGTCAAAAACGTTGTCGGTGCGCATTGAGAAGGTGGAGAAAATGGTTTGATCAAAAAAGATGAAAACTTTTTATTTGTCTTTTAAAAAACTTTCTAACGTTCTTACAAAGTCTAATGATAGATGAATGGAAGAATGATGGGAAAGTAAAGTTAAAAAAAACAATCATTTTCCCTATTTTAATAGCTTTACTTACACATGCACTTGTGTAATGTGTTTGAACATTTTGAGCACAGTCGTGTCATCTTCTAGGTCAAGCTTTTACCCAACACAACCAATCACTCAAAACAAAAGTGTTCTTTTCATTTCTCACACCAACCTCTTTCATTTCTTTATCTCTATCTCTTATTATTATAGTTTCTCAAACAAGTCAATATATATCCGGACGTAATATATTCGAGATATTTTTTTTTTTAATTATACAGAGGTATCATGACTCTATATAAGTGGTCCAGACTAGTCACGTGTTACCACGTGTCGATTCCTTGTCTCTAGCGATGCTGAAATGTTAATTCTCCAGTAGCCAAGACTTAAATCCTAATGGCTTCACCGTATTGGATTTTTTACCTCAAGTTAATTACTACCATGCCACAAACCCTGATTTATATTCGAGATATTGTTCATAATAGTGATCAAGATTAATAAACAATTATGAACTGGTAAGACGTCGGATGTTGAAAATACTATTAAGGCTATACTAAGTAGTTTAATGATTCTTCTTTTCTCTTTATCTTTATTCATGACCTATATTACTCAGTTGATTTCAATGTTATTTAGAAAAACTGTCGTACGTAATTTTCTTACATGTGTGGGGTTGGATTTTTTTTTTCTATGAGTAATTGGTTGTTTATTTATTTTTCTTCGCTTAGACAATGGGAAAGGGTTAGTCCTCAAAACCTCATACATGCCAGTCAGAGTTATATCTATATCAAGCCAGAAAAGATAGATATTGGCTCCTTTCCTTTCACATTATAATAACGTGTCAAAAAATAATGTGACAAAAAATAACGTGTCATCCATTGACCTATTTGTTTTTGTTTTTCTGTTACTTAACTATAAAATAATTTTCAAACCTTCACACTCGATGAAAACATAATTTGAAATAAGCCACAAATATTTTCATAATAGATACATACACATACTGATATACATATTCTTCCTAAATGATTGATCTCACCCTACTTCGATCAATCAATAAGGCGGAGATTTAGGTGTGTTATTTATGAAATATTAATCTGACTTTGAACCAAGTGTAATTATTGAAGTACCCGGTTACCATTATTAACAAAATTATATAATATAAGAAATAATATGTCCTTTTGGTCAAGCTTATATATCATCAATGTTCTCCACTAGTAAAAAGCAGCTTGCGTTGATAATCGTAGGTTATGCAAGTGACGCACAAGTGACAAATCATTCTTATTATTTAATGTCATATGAAATTTTGAGTTCGAAGTCACTTAAACCATCATTATCCCCGGTTTTTTAACCGGAATTCTTAGCTTCAGATAAAAGATGGTTTTTAGCTTTTCTTAGTTAAAAATATAAAAATCGTTTCTTAGCTAAAAAATGTAAAAAAAAATAATTAAATTATAAGTTAAAAACCCATTTAAGAATCCAGGGATAATAATACATTTACATCTTTATTAAGAGATTCAAGTCATGTTAAATTAACACTCCCTAAATGATTTTCTTAACAAAAATCGAATATACAACCCCTTAAACCTACGTTTTCTTATGGAATGTGGATTCAGCGGAAGCTGCCTCGTTGATACGATCAAACTACCCATGGATATGCCGTATATGTGTATTTTGATGCTTCTAAATCATAAATCGCGTTTAAAGAATGGTTTAACTGAGGTCAGACTATGGTATTTCGTCTTAGAACTTTCTAGAAGTTAGTCTGTTTTAGTCAATGCGTTGCTCGTCAAAAAGAAATATGGAATCAAAGGAGGCAACGTTTTTTCGCATCATGAACACTAGTGGAGAAGTCTTACTCGTCTTCTGTCCACCACAAAATCCTCCATTGACATATTGACCCTCGCCTCTTTAATTTTGTAATAACCAAATTTTGATACATTAATTTCCATACACTTTCAAATCATATATTAACCGAGTTATGAACAAAAGATATAGAGAAATTCCTTTAGATAACTTTTTTAGTTTGTTTGTCACAAAAATAGTTTTTAAAGAAGAAAATGACAAAAATATTTTTTTTAAAACTAAAAAAGCATTTATATGCATTTATATCCATAGGGTTAACTAATTTGGACTTTAGGGTTTAGAGTTAAAGGGTGAATTTGGGTTAGGGTTTCAAATTTCAAAAAAAAATAAAAAAAATCAATTTTTTTTTTTAAAAAATCTATTTTAGTGATTTTATTTTTTGAGGATTATTTTTATAACAAAAACTAAAAAAAAATTATTTAAGAGAATTGCCCAAAGATATATACTGCCAAATGACCGTTTGCTTTTGTTTTACCTATTTTTTTATTGGAATTATATGCTTAACAACTTAAAATACGTTATATGGTGGAAAAGTGCCTATTCGTTTGTGTGGTCAATTGGTACGTAAAGAGCAAGTCGGCCAGGAAATTGCTTACGCACATGTACAACGCATTTGACCAAAACAAAATTAAATCAGCTTATAGCTTTCATGATTTATATGCTAGATACAGTATCTGGATTGAAATTAATGTCAATGAATAAATAATAATGCAGAAAATAAATAAAGGCTAAATGTGAATTTGATTTGTTTGGAACATATGGCCTTCCTTGATGCTTATCTTTAGACACATTCATTACATGAAACAAAAACTTAGGTGATAATGTATTTAGTGCCCAATGGAGTAAGGGACCATCGCAACCACGGACAAAAATCTACCTACATTTCCTTTTTAATTTAATAAAAGTCATTTATCACAAGTCCCCTATACAGCTTGAGACATTTATGTATATATATTTAGAGCATGATTATTGCAGGATTCTTAGGGTGAAGTTCTTAACGTAATATATTATTTAAGAACTGTCTTTTAATTTTTTTTAAGTTAAAGTTAAGAAATTGTTCTTATATTATGCTAAGAATTTCGTCCTAAAAACCCTGCAATAATTATGGTTTTTCAACCACCAAAGTCTAGTGACACAAATTAAGATATCAGCTATTCAGCATATGTAGATTCGTTTACCAAAAAAAAAATGATCTAACACTTTCCTTTTGTTATGCTAAAGAGAATAATCTAATACTTGAAGCAATAATTGGTTCCATTCCATCATGGCTCTTGCAAATTTGTCTCCCTTTCTATAGAGTTGGGACATGTCTAGAAATTTATATTATTCTTTTATCTTATTGAACTTGTTTGTGCTTATTGAATATATAAATAAGCAAAAACGAGAGTAACACTTTTTGTTGTTGTTGTTTTGGTCATCAATACATATGGGCTTATCTTAGGTGCAATAACAAGTATAAGTAAAAGAAACAAAAGAAGTGTTGCTTCGATCATCAACCAAAGTTGTACCTCCCGAAATTCCCGCCGGGCAGTTACACACTGCATTCATCCATTTAATTTCTCTAAAAGTTTTATCTTTTATTACATTTCTCCAATATTTTATTATTTTCATCATTCCGTGAATACGATTTTAATACACGTATATACGAATTTCTGCTATTATATCCCAATCGCGGCACATAGATTATATAATACATAAAATAAAAACTTTTCATCTCGGACACTCACTCACACACCACAACTTTTTATTTTGTTATAGAACTCACACACACCACACATATATATATAAGTTTAACATGAATAAAAACAAAAGCAAAGTTGTGTATTGAAAGAAGAAAAAGGTTTGCCGTTATAGTCTGCAGTGTACTTAGACACTTTGATTTTGTCTACACACATACTATTAAACTATTAATAATGGGGGTCGTATTATAACCAAGCCATGGTATTTTCTGTATTCTATATGCGGCAAGGCGGTTTTATTTATAAATCGTGATTTTCTTTTAAATATTTTAATATGTAAATAGTTTACATTTCTAAAAAATGTTATACCAAATCAATTGAGTGAGAAAAGAATCCGACTGTGTTAGTTCAGTTAGAAGAGTTTTAAGTGGTTCGACACTTAAACGGTTAGACCTAATGACCTATGACCACCGCATATATATGAGTGTTCTAAATATACACGATAAACTCGATACCACAGAGTCCAGTACTATTGATTAATTAGGGTAACCTATTCGCTGGGGGAGATTAAGGATCGTACATTTTCTAATTAATGACGTTTTTAATCATCTGCTATCATAATAGATACGTAATGTGAACGTTACAGATGACAGACAGATGATAGTTAATGATATCTTCCTAATTGGAAGTTGGAAATCTATACGGTCTATCACTTTTTAGTTATTATCTATTTTTAAAAATAAATGAAATTCCATCAATCAAATTTAATACAACTCAACTATACCGACAATGAAGTATTTTCTTTCATTATTATTTTTGGACCATAGTCTACAATTATTTAAATAACTCTTGCATAAATACATAGAATGATATATGTAAAGTAAACTTCTAGCTTATATGATTTTAAAAATATTTTCTGAATAATATTCAGCAAGTAGACAACTCGGAGCGCAATTAAAGGCTCAAAAATCAATCAACCCGTAATCAAGACAAGAAAGAGAAACGATCTTTGTTCTTCCCTAAGAAAATGTCACATTCCACATCAATGGTTCAGACACAAACTCGACCCAAATTGCTACTTAACTAAACTTGGTTCGTACTGAATCAACGTCCACGTGTCATCCTCATGCTTCACCGTGTTTCCAGTATGCCCTCGGCACTCGGGATCGATATCTGTCGTAGTCTTGAGCACGACATGCTGCTTGTAGAGACCACTCAAATTGATTGAATAGAAACCCAAGGAAACCAAACTCGTATAATCACATTAAATATGTCCTAATTTCATCTTAATCTGTGTCTTGTTAAATATATAATTGACGTGTATAACCGGTGGATACGAAAACTCCAACGTTAAAACTTAAAACATCGGTCCAAGAATCACCGTCGTCTAAGAAACTTCTACTTTGTTCAGCACACCTCTTGAGTATGTGTTGTTCTTGTACGTAAAGATTAGTCTACCATCCCTTAACTTGTCTCCATCAATACCTGTCGATGAATATTCATCGAAAAATCTAAGCCTAAAGCCAAGACCGTTCTGTATAATTAACTGTTTTGATTTCAAGAAACCCGAACTGGTTCTTAGGAAAGTGTAAGATCAGTTGTTGCATTGAATCTACATAGCTAGGGATGAAAGAAAGTAACCCATCTCTTATCACTTCATTATTCCTCTGTTTATTTCTTCACGCTATTAACGTTGATTGTGCGGTACGTAACAGATAGGCTTTGTGGAGGCCCAAGCCGATGATGGGCTTCTTGAAATCTTTGGGTTAAAGCAAGGATGGCATGCTTTCTTCGTTATGACTTTTTCGATTATGAAAAGAGTTGGGGGGTCTGGACTGGCCCCATGCGTAAATTCCAAACTTGCCATTGCCGAGATTGGATCTCGGATCCGATCCATCAAACATGCTAGTTTTGCTTTATACAATTAATCGTTGATTTGGTTCTGAAGTCCGAAGACTATACGTTAGGTCCCAAATATATTATATAGCCTGTATTGAACTAGTCCTTATCAAACCTACCTAGATCATATCGACCTATAGCATCATAACAGGGGTGGCCAATAAGTACTATTGATGATTCGAGAATATAATCTTGCAGGTTCGTAGGAGCCCACATAAGATCGTGTGAGTTCGTAAATTGACTCTTGATGCTTCATATAATCATATTACAGCGTAAAAATGGATGTAAGTATGGGTTGCAAGGTACATAAACCCGTAGCTTATATATACACACATCAGCCTAAATATAAACTAATCATGCTGAATGATTGATATTAGCCCTACAGATTTGAACTGAACCGGACAAGCCGAACCGAACCAGAATTTTCGGTTACAGTTTCGAGTTCGTTTTAGTTTGGTGGGATTTCAAAATTACTATGGTTATCGGTTCAGTTCGTTTTTTTTTAAAGAAAAAATAATAATAACTGAAATAACTGAAATAACTGAAATTAACCAAAATAATTGAACCAAACTAACCAAAACTAACCAAATTTAAACGAAATAACCAAACTTAACCAAAAATATTTGAGTTTCTTAAAAATTAAAAGTCGAATCTAACCAAAACTCATAAATTTGGTTATTTTGGGATAAAATTTAAAAATCAAAAGTAATCGAAAACCAAACTGAACCGATTTTTTGGTTTACTTCGGTGCAATTGTTGTCGAACCAAATTAACCGAAAAGATAATATCCGATCCGAGTAAACCGAAGTACCCGAAACCGCAGGGCTAATTGATATTGTAGCATTCATTCAAAAAGTGTTCTCATTCAAAAGTTTTTTTCTTGTCAAAGGTTCTCATTCAAAAGTTTGTAATGATTTTGAAATAGGCCAATTTAGATAAAACTTCTGATTTCTTGATAACAATATCAATCATTTAGCATGGTTAGTTTATATTTAGGTTGATGTATATACTATATATATATAAGCTACGGGTTTAAGTACCTTGCATCCCATACTTTTTTTGTTATTTTGAAAGATGGCATTGCATCCCATACTTACGGAACAAATATGCTGAGATTTTAATTTCGATCACGAAGTTTGGTAGCTAAGCTTTCTATTTCATCACGCTAATAAATCTCAAATACTTTTTTGTATAAACTGACGATATATATATTGAAAAATTAAAAAATTACCAATAGAAAAGCGAAAAAATATCAAAAGATAAACATAGCTTTATATTGGCTTCGCTTTTTTTTTTTTTTGGTACTAAATCGCTTTTATTATTTGAGTCTTTTTAATGTGTTTTATATATCCTCCTCTCTTTTAGATTACGTGTACGTCTTAGAAAAAAATTCCGAAGCTTTGGAACTGTGTCAACAACTATTTACTTATAGCTCTAGATTAACCGATTAACAAAAAAACATAACATCTTATATTTTATATGTACGTGTATATTATATTACATGTGGGGGTCAAAATTAAGTTGTTCCAGAAAGATTGATAACAAATCATTAAGACGTGGGACTATATTTCTTGTAAGAAAACAATCAAATTATTCATGTCTCCCAAATAATTGTACTTACATCTCTCAAAAGAAGGACACGCTTTTCATCTTTTTGTTTTCTATTGATAAACAATATTATATTATTACACATCTTCTCTTCTTTTCTTGCGAGTAGCAAATCCATATCTTTTGTTAATTATGTTAGCTACGTTACTAATATTCGCTGCGCTAAAGCATTTATCTACCTAAGAACAAATACCGATATATATATATATATATATAATGTAATGTATCGTACAGTTACCATACCATGAAATTGACTAAGAAACTTGTATATCCCAAAGTTATTTTTCTACATTATCTACGGTTTAGACGTGTCTGTTTTAATGATGTTTAATTAGACTCCATATCGGTTCAGGTATAACAGAATTAATAGGCGAACACTTACTGAACTCATGTTAGGAAATAGACCCCCGGTCCACATAACTCGTTATTTATATATGCTTAGTTATATATTATTTATACTTATTAATGCTCCTAAACACTGTTAATATAATATGATTTGGGATAATACACCCATCGGATCCAGAACCTATGGGTTATATTCGCATATAAAACTAGTAGTGAAAATAATCCCAATAGATTAGTGAAGGAGTGGGATTTGGTTGGAATCTTTGTCAGAACATTGTTGTCTTTGTAAGCTTTTAATATATAAATGTTCCATTCTATGGACAATCATATTAAATCGAGGAAGATTATTGACACAATATAAGTGGACTCATTAAATATATCTATTATATCTCTATCACTGATGATAAAATTAAATAAAAAGATAAATAGTGTGGAAATGAGGACGTAACGTAAGTGATTGGAATAGACAAAAAGTTTAAGTGATTGGAGATCGAAGTATCTTTACTCCTTGACGTGTAGTTCTGAGTGGAAGCTGACGCTGAGAAATGGACCCTTTAGTCAATTATTTATTCAAATATTTCAACAAACCATTATTCTGTTACATATTTATTCATACGAATAGTACGAAATTTCGCTCGGCGACAAGAATAAACACAACAAACATTCCTTTAAAATTCACTGCCAGTAGACCTCGAGAAGATGTATGGCTTGGATTATTTTTATATGTAACAAATAAAATAGCAATTATTTTCAGAATTTTGAAAAAATCTAGTATCATAATAGAGGAATGATTTACCAGAAAAAAATATTATATATAGAATAGTTTTCTTTTCTCGAGCAAAGACAGATACTACTGTGAGTGAATTTGGGTGATCAAAATGTTATGTTGTTCACAATCACATGATTTTCGCTATATGTGGGAATGTGAGTGAATTGTGAATAACCTCAAAATATAGAAAATCCAAAAAGGCTTGCAACTACTGATTTGTCATTTGTATGATTTATATTGAACGAATTTGATTTTTTTTTAAAAAAATTGAGAATAAAAGATTACTGATGATTATGCTGGTTTAGATAGAGAAGTTTGAATGTGAGTAGCGAAAAATAATTTCCTGTCAAAATTTTAAAATTTTCTATTGTTAGTTGGTATTAGTTGCTAATTCTGTTTGGGTACCTGCAAATGTAGTCAATTATTTTTAACTTTAGTATCAGACAGTAAACACACAACTTTTTTAAATAAAATATACATTATTATATGATGCCTTAAAACGTGAACGCTAGCTTTTAACATTTGTTTAAACTGAAACAAGCTGATGATGTAGAAGATATGAACATCTTTACGACTGAGTTGTGCTGTTTTCAGTTGTTCTAATCGTTTTCTCAATGTGTTTGACTAAACAGGAAAAAGCAAATGATAGGAACTTGACCAAATAAAGTTTGATCCAAATAGACTGTGCAACAATGTGGGGGACCCTTTTTTAGTTATCTCACATATATTTTTCAAGTTATATATTTAGCATTGATGAGATAGTTGAGCCCTCAGGGATTTGGTTTGATATGTTGTTTCCAGCTTTCTCCGTTTGGTTTTCCACTTTCCCTTTTTAATGTGTATATATACCTACCTATATATTATATTCCTCTAATTACACAAATAATATTTAAACGTAAAATTTGGTATGATCCTTTTTTTTTTTAATATCAGGTATGTTATTGTTAAAGTGATCATTCTGCTACATAGGATTTTCTTAATCATAAAACCGATAGTCACTTGTTGAAGCATACAATGCTGGTGGGTGAGCTACCATATGCTTTATTCATCAACAAAGATTTTTGTTCTATCTGATCTATGATAACAAAAATATACAATGGGGTAAATTGGATGGTTATCCGATAAGTAAAATACATTTTTAATTAGGTTTGAATTCAGGTTCTTGGATATTACAAAAATAATTTGATAAGAGCACCCCCAAAGAGAATATCTACTCATTGGGATTACTAATATATATATATATATATATATATATATATATATATATATTAATATTAGTATTTAATTGTGGGGTTATTAATTCTACAAAAAACTTAACAATTTTTTTTTAAAACATCTAAAGTTTGAATTCAGTTTTACATCATATTTGTTAGATTATCTCGATTTGATTTATAAATTTAAAACATATTATATTCGTTCATTCATTCTGTTTTTAGGATTAAGTTGATCGGGCTTGAAGTAAACAATTTAAAATGTTTCAATCATAACAGTTGAATAAAATAAATTTTGAGGCTTGCTTTTATGATGTTGATATTTATTAAATATACTTTTATTTTTGTTAAAGAAAAAGTATCTACAAAAAATCATGTGAGTATTTGGTCTTTAGACAAGGTCTCATCCGTATTTCGTTTGATTGTGTTTTTTCCCTTTTTTCTGTAGAATCATGTTTATATGTTTTTAAAAAAGCAAATCATGCATATCTGTTAGCGGCTTTAAAGGTATCGTTTCTGGTCAGTCTCTTTTGTTTATTTAGAATATGTTTAGAGGATTTCTTAGGACGAATCTCTTAAATCCCGCTAAGAAATCCGTTCTAAGAAACCCGTCTTAAAAGACCTTCAATAAACATGTTTTTAATTGCCTCTTAAACACTCTCTCTAGCTCAGAGGATTACTAGTTATCTATCATCGATAATTGCAATTTTTTCCTTCTAATTAGAATCCATCTTCATGTCTCGTTGATTTTAAGCAGCTTAAACAGAGACTATTGTAGCATAACATAACTACTAAGAAGATATTCGCATACAGTCATGCAATAGTTTATTCGATGTTGTTTCAGTGGATGCGACACTATCTGAATGGTTGGTCGCTATTTATCTAAAACAGTGTTTTAAGTGTTACAATTAATGATTAGTAATAAGTTATATTACAATTCCATTGTTTATCTTTCGAAGTATATGATTTATACTAAGATATTTTCGGAAAACATCCACTAATTAAGCTGTAAAGCAGTAAGGAATGGAATACTAATAAGAAACACACCGCCTTAATTTGGGTCCCAACTAATCACCTAATTAACAAACGCAAACTCATAACTAGACGTCTCCCTATATACACATGCACAACCTTATCTATACGCATAAAATTAGAATCTCTGCATACACTTTAGGTGTCACATGGGGGTTTCTTATTGGATACGAGTGTAAATACAAATAAGTCAATATTTTGATGTCATAATTATTTATGTGAATTTTTCTTATAATCATATCTTATTATAACTCTAGTAAAGGAAACATTAACATGTGATATATTTTTTGCATGCAAGTAAATTTCGAAGCTGTAGAAATAGCTGCAGGTTTTGAGAAACTGACAAACTGTAAATGATTTTGAAATCTCTACAACCGAAAATGTTACAGAAAAATGACTACTCGATTAAGAGTGTTTGTTGATACATCAAACATTAATCTCCTATTATAGCAAAACTTATTTTTATCTAAACTTCTTGAGTTCATATAAAACTTTGTTGATGTATACTTTTACATCGCCTCAATTACTTTAGCAAACGGGACAGAAAAATACTAAGCAAAGTTATCACGTCACGACTCCACACAATCATCATGAATGATGATTGATAAACGTAAACGGAATTCTTTTTTTTTTCATATCAAAGCATCTCCAACCCATTTTTTTTTTGTAATAATAAAGAAACTTAAAAATAGAAATATAGATGTGTTTTTGCTCAAAAATATTATATGCTTTTACCAAAAGATTATATTATTTACTAAATAATGTTATATTTTCTTCTATTATAGAACAATGCTAATTTTATCTTTAAATATAGAAGAAAAATAACAGTATTTTATAATAGAAAAACACAGCAGTTTTCTATTATAAAAAAATTCATTGGAGTAAAGATATTTGTATTTTATAGTTTTTATTATTAAAAATAGAAATAGATTGAAGATGGTCTTCCAAAACACTAAAAATATAATAAAATAATGAACCAAAAAGAATCTAATACGCAAAATAATAAAATGAATTATACGTCACAGACAATCCACAACGTTAATTCGCTTGCTCTCTTCTATAAATCATTCCGTCACACTTCTCCTCCTCTCACCAAAACATTTTCTATTAGGAAAAAGAATCTCAAAAACACTTCTTTTGTTCTTTGTTACTTTCCCTTTCTCTCGGTGTAAGAAAATGGAAGGGAGACAATATTACGCTCCAAGAGAAAACGTAGAGGGGAACAGAACAGCCATGGGAGGACCTCACTCGCCGTGGCATTCACCGGTTCCTTATCTCTTCGGTGGTTTAGCGGCGATGCTTGGTCTCATCGCCTTTGCTCTTCTAATCCTCGCTTGCTCTTACTGGCGTCTCTCCGGTTATCTCGACGGTGAGGAGGAAAACCAGAGCAGGGACAGAGATCTTGAAGCCGGTGACGCGAAACCTGAGAAGGCGGTGAAAGCTGTAGCTTTGCCGGAGAAGTTCTTGGTGATTATGGCCGGAGACGTGAACCCCACTTACTTGGCGACCCCCGTAGAAAAAAGCTGTACTTGTGATGATGAAGATGGTGATGATGATGAGGTAGAGGGTAATGATCAGGTGGTGCGGCGGAGTAGTGATAGTAACGGTGCGACACATTGAGAAACAGAGGATGTGAAGGGACAAACAGAGGATTGTCTATTTTGAACAGTTCTGAAGAACTGGTTTGTATCTGACCCGGTTGCTTCTGGTAACCGGGTCGGGTCAGAGCTCTACATGATGAGAGTCTGACTTCAAATGAAATTGGGTTGTGTTTTGATTGACAATGTTATTTAATCTCAATTTTTGCATCATTACTTTGTTTAGCCTTTTTGATTGGAAGTTTGTAATTCACAAATTATGTTCCATTTCTAAGTTATTATGGAAAAATCCGGCAAAATGGAAAATTTGTGAGACTTTAATTGGAAAATTTTATTTATATGTTTGTGATTTTTCTAACTACAAATGTAAAAATAAAATAAAATTGTGATATTATGATGCTGTTATGGTCAAAGCCCACTTCATGTTTTTCCGTGGGATTAATGTGACAAGTGGTTCGGAAGAGTCCTTCAGGTTAGAAAATTGAAGGCAACACCAAAAACACGTGTGAAGATAGAGTGAAGTAAATTCTCATAGGTGTCTCTGATGCGGCGAGGTGAAGCAGTTAGCTTCAATCAATGCCCTTTTACAAGTTGTGTTATTTATCTCATTTTAAGGCATGTTTTTCTAGGTTCTGAGAAAGACGCTAACATCCCTAGGTTTCTTTTTTCCTATGTCATCTTATCTTGTAGCCCTAGTTTTTCTTTTTCTAAATTATAAATATCATATAAATGAATATAAAATTTTACAAAAAGATCTTAAGTTTGAGCCATTTCGGCAAAATAAAAATAAAAATAAAAAACAAGATGGTTCACCAATATAGAATACAAGTCATTGCTTAACGCAACCACATAATCATAAGAGACTTGAAGTGTTTCCTAAGTCTCCTAGCTGAAATTATGTTTTTCATCTCTCTATCGATCCCATGAAACACGACTGAAGCAAGCATAGATATCTGGTTGTGGACAAGATTGTTCCTCTGCTTCCAAAGATGAAAAATAAGTGTATGTGTAGCCAGCTTTCGCAGTAGAGCGAACTTGGCTGATGCGGATGATCAAATCCAAAAAAGGAGCTTTGACCATTCCGAAAATGCAACCGACGGCGGCTGACATCGGTTGCATTCTTTTACTTTCTTTCTTTTACTTTAAAGCTATGCCTTCTTTAAATATACATTCGTTTGCATTTTCAAATCATGATACTAAAATGGATTACAAACTATAATATTGAATTATCCATTTAAGTTCATAAGTTAAATTTTTTATCAAAAATTTTTAAGGTTTAACGTCACAAAGTATCAACAGGATATTTGGCTTAAAAACTGATACCTACACATATTGAGGGTGGATGTTAGATGTTACAGTGTTACTGAACTATCTTGTTATACATCACACTTAATTGGTTATTAGGTCGTGAAAGAAGCTGCGTCGAGACGCTTTGTGGCTTCGGCTGTGACAGTTGAAACTTTTATTCCTCTTTTGAAAAATGTTGTGCAAAAAGAAAAATGTTGTAGCAGATAAACTTTCGAAAACTTAACTCTCTCTCTCTGCAACTGCATGGAGTGAGAAAACTCTCTCTTTATTAAGGTTCCCAAAAGAAAAAGGCCGTGAAAGAAGTTGGCTCAAATTGGTTTTCAATTGGGCCCATTTTAGTTGTATTCACTTTGTTCCCTAACAATAGTTTTGGGTCATCATTGATCCAACCATTAACTAAACTTTTTCTTTTGAACACACAACCATTGGCTAAACTAAATTTTCATTAATCGGGTATTTCAAAACGAAACTTAAAACTAGTTTCTAAGGTTTGTGGAAGAGTTAGCGGATATTCTTATTGTTTAATGAACTCACAAAAGTTTATATATGTTTGAAATCATATTGAGAGAACTCTAAATAGTTCCTCTTTCGTGATAAACATTTCAACTAGTGAACAACCAGTCAACCATGACTCAATGAGTGATTTTTAAAATAAATATCTTACAATATATTTTTATTATCTTGAAAACATTTCCAATTATGTCAAGCATGAAATACAAAATAGTCAATAACTCAGTTCTGCTGTATATATAAACAGAAGAAAAATAGACTATGTTGAACTGTTATAAAGGGGTGTCAATTAGAATTTATTAAAATGAATTAAATATACAATTAATAGAGTTTTGTAAAATATTTTTTTTATTTCTGATCTCTCGTGTTAAAAATTAAAGTGGTTTATATCGCTTATACCATTTATGAATAATAAACATATAATTTTATTAGATAATTATTTATAAACTAATATATATATATATATGTCAAAATAAAAGTATATTTAAAAAAGGACAATTCCTATTATGTATTATGTTGTTATCTAAAAAAAATTATTCAAAAAAAATTAAAATTAAAAAATAAAAATGTATAAATACTAGTTAAGTAAAAATCAAATTTTATATTTTTATCATAAATTAATAATTAAGTATTTAAAAAAAAATATTTGTAAAATAATTATTTTTGCACGAACAAAACATTTAATTTCTATTAAAAAGATGATTTATTCTGTGTAAAAAAATGTTCCAATACCATAGAACGACCAGTCCGAAGGAAAATCCGAAAATGATTTAACCCCAAAATATCAGTATTTAATCGTTAAAATTATATTCTAATGTTGGCCTAACTATAACCCTGAGTTTTAGAGATCAGATACACGTGTGTGTGATGTGTACGGAGGTTAGTGTTGTGTAGTATAAGACAAACAAAGCCAAGTAATCTCGTGTCCATAATTGCACATGTAATTATATGATTCAACGTCTTGTTTGTTGATAGTACTTTTTGGTCTATTTCTATTATTACACTTAAAATTCATTTTTATATATTACACATTATTATGAGTCTCCATTATTATACATTGTGTACTTAATGTCTTCTCAAAGTCTCATTCACTGTAAAAAGTTAAATATATACCTTCCCTCTTTTGGATTGCCATCTATGGCTCACACTTTCCTCTACCAACCCTTTGAAAACAATTTTTCATCTCAGTTTTTTCCTACCTATTTTTTTAATCATTGATTCGAAACTACCAGCTAATCATTCTTTATATGATTTATACACAAGCTCAGCTGATATAATAAGAAGGTAACGGCCAAAGAGCAACAATGGCTTTGTCAGGAAGACAGAATCAATAGCATGAGACGAGACCACTGAGAACCAACAACAAGAAACATCCTTTTGTCACTTCGCCTTTGCTTACACCACAAATCTTCCAACCAACCACATTCACTTCAAATTCCATCATTGTCTCTAATGATCTATATTTTTTTGTTTATATAATACATATTATTAAAGCATATGTTTGTTTAGCTTTAGACTAGCATTTGATTAATGAACTACCCTAACGGTATAGTTTAGAATAACATTTGGTTGATTGTTCTGACCTATAAAAATAAAATCTCCACGTTAGTAAACCGTTTATGATATTTGAGTTTATTTTTATGCTTTGTTCAAAATATTTTATTTTTCTCTCAATATTTTAGCTTCTTAAAAAAAACTCTAACAAGTCACTCTTATTATATCAAATACATTCATGACTGAACTCTAAACTAATTAAAAACAACTAGACAAGCATCATATCAAATTTAAACTCCGAATTATTGTTTTTTTGGACAAACTCCAAAGCAAGATTCTAAATCAAAATTCAAAAAATGAACCACTAGAATAAATGATTTTTTAACTCTCAAATCTAATTAACTTTCACTTTTTCGCATATTATTATGCCAAGAAAATACAGATAACTTGATTAAAATATCATTGGCCTTATTGCGCGCTTTATGCTTCTTCGTCAAGACTCATACACAAAGCTAATGATTATATCATGCAATGATCATCCCTTTTCCACACTCTTTATTAATCTCGAAACGTCTCTCTTCTTCTTACTCTATCTACCAAAGGAAAAAAAAAACACTGGATTCTTTAAGTGTATAGAATCATTATACTCTCTAATATTCCGACCTTAGAGTGAAACAAAATACAAATGATACCTACTTCAGAAGAAGGTAGTAACAAGATCCTTGTGGCAATCTCGTTGGACCACGACGAGAGCCAAAACGTTATATCTTGGGCCATCAATGCTCTTGCTAAACCAAGTGACACAATTGTTGCTCTTCATCTTCTTGGTTAGTATAATATATAATTTCCTCTGCTTTCCTCGCAGCTAAATAAAAGGATTATTTTAATAATTTGGAAACTAAATTGTCTTTGTTGTTGTTGCAGTTGGTGAAGAGCCAAAAAAGATTCCGATGAAAAAGAAGAAGAGGACTCAGATTCGCCGTGCCAAAGCTCATGTTATCTCCATGCTTGGAGAGTTTGCTTACACTTGCTGCCAGAACCAAGTACGACCAAATTTTATTTATTTACCTAATTTCCCATTAACTATTTTTTTTGAACCGAAGCAAAACGGATTTGGATAACCTTATCATAAACAAAACCCGAATTAGGTTATAAATTTTCTAAATTCAGGGAACTGAAAATATCATTTAGAAATTTTATAAAGTAAAAACAGTAGTAATTATGCTATCACAACGTTAGCAATATACATTACAAATGGCCTTCTTCCTTTTTTTGTAACATAGAAACTGTCAATTCAAAATTTATTTTTCCAACTTTTTTTTTTCTCAACTTAACAAAAAAAAATATATATTTTTCCAACTTAATAGGTGAACTTGGAAGCCAAGGTAGGGTTTTGCACAAACATCGGAAGAGGACTAATCAATGAAGTCAAGTCACTTTCTGCTCACTATCTTGTTCTTTCCCGACCAACCAGTCACGCATACAGGTAATAAACCGGACATTTTCCGGTTTAGTTTAGAAACTTATGGATTCCAATTCATAAATCCTTGTAGTAATTAATAACTGGTTTCTGTTTTTCTTGATTTAGGATATGGAATGAGATCACAAGGTACGTCTCGGACTTTGCTCCGTCAAGTTGCTCTATTATTTTTGTCGGAAACCAAAGAAAATCGCATAAAGATTGCTACTCTGACTCTGATATTTCTCGAGGTTAGATCATAGTTAATATTATCTCGTTTGCACTAAGATTTATTCAGATGATGCAAAGACTAACAACTATGTTATTTTCAGACATAAAGAGTGAGAAGTATTCACCTCGGAGCGTACTAAACATTCTATCAAGAGATCTGACTAGCTCCTCAGGCGATGATGTTTCAAGTTTCAGCAGTTCAATGGTTTCTTCTAGCTTCGCTTCGCCTTCAGACAAACCAAAACATAGGCCGATGTCTCCCTATAGATTCATATCTTCTCTTATCATGAACTCTCCTTTGAGGAAATGGAGAAGAAACGAGACTAAGAACAACCCTAAACCTAAACCTCTAATTCAATGCTTTACTTACAACGAGATCTCTAAAGCCACAAATGATTTTAATCAAGGTTAGTATTTAATCAAATGCATTAAACCAAATTGTTTTTATAGAATAACCTAATCTATGTTTTTGGTTGAATGGTAGAGAACATAGTAGGTGTAGGAGGTTACTCTGAAGTGTACAGAGGAGATCTATGGGATGGAAGAAGAATAGCAGTGAAGAGATTAACGAAAGAGAGTGGTGACATGAACAAGGAGAAAGAGTTTCTTACGGAACTAGGCATCATAAGTCATGTCTCTCATCCCAACACTGCTCTTCTCTTAGGTTGTTGTGTTGAGAGAGGTCTCTATCTTGTCTTCAGATTCTCTGAGAACGGAAACTTGTACTCTGCCTTGCACGGTAATCTAACCTAAGATTACTTTCATTTTGTAATTATAATATTTTTTCATATTCTAAAGACAATATATAGTTTTAACATTGAATACTTAAACCGGAACAGAGAAGGAAAACGGGTCGTTGGATTGGCCTATACGTTACAAGATTGCAGTTGGAGTTGCAAGAGGGCTTCATTATCTGCACAAACGCTGCAACCATCGGATCATTCACCGTGACATCAAATCTTCCAACGTTTTACTTGGACCTGATTTTGAACCGCAGGTGAGCTTTCTTGTCATGCAAGCAACTCGGCTTTGGTCTTTAAGGCATCATTGTTGGAAGGTTCTTAGAGTGGTTCTTAGCGTAATTTAAGAACCGTCTCTTAACTTTAACTAAATAAAGTTAAGAAACGATTCTTAAATAAGATATTTAAGAACTGTCTCTTAACATTTTCTTAGTTAAAGTTAAGAAATCGTTCTTATATTAGGCTAAGAACCCTGCAATAATCCTTTACGTTTATGAAAACCTGATGTGATTATGGTTGAGCAGATAACTGATTTTGGATTGGCGAAATGGCTGCCTAACAAATGGACTCACCATGCGGTTATACCGGTTGAAGGAACGTTCGGTTATCTAGCACCAGAGTCCTTAATGCAAGGAACCGTAGACGAGAAAACTGATATCTACGCATTTGGTATTCTCCTTCTTGAAATCATAAGTGGACGAAGACCGGTGAATCCTTCTCATAAACACATTCTCTTATGGGTATGATTCTTGCCATGCCTAGTCACTTGCCTTGCAAGACAAGAAACGAGACACTCTGTTTGACTTATAAATTGCATCCTTAACAGGCCAAGCCGGCGTTGGAGACAGGTAACACAAGAGAGTTGGTTGATCCGAAGCTGCAAGATAAGTACGACGATCAACAGATGAACAGGCTTGTACTTACAGCTTCACATTGTGTCCAACAATCACCGATCTTACGACCTACCATGACTCAGGTTGGTTACATGAATATTGTAACGTATACTAGGAGCCAAAGGGTCCAAAAACTGGATTGTAATGTATATGGTTTTGTGAATTTGTATTGTGTAATTAAGGTATTGGAATTGCTCACAAATGGGAATGAGGCTGAGGTTGCAAAGAGCTGGAGAATGCCTAAAGGTATGACTAATAACGGTGAGGATAATGATGAGTGGGATGACTACTCTATGTTACTCGGATATGATGTTCCTTTGGATTCTTCCATTTAATATTTGTTTTTTAATCTAATTTCCACTATCTTTGTTGACAGATTTTGTTCTTCTGTTAATTCTTTGTATCTTTATGAAATTTGAGGGGTTCATCCATCATGTACCAAGTTTCACAACTAATAGAAATAAATTACTAATCATATACCTCCTTAAATTTGAATAATAGCACAACCATAAGAAAAAACTAGTTAAATATCAAATTAAAAAACCGTTATTAGTTTATTTTCCTTTTTGAAGAAATACTAGTAACATAATTACACACAAAACGAAAAAAAAATACTGTATTTTCACTTTTTAATAAAGAACTAAAGCAACATATTCTTTCTCCAACAGTTATAGCTCTAAACTTATAACGATTGAACAATGTTGGGATTTATTAAGTCCAACTTTTTAACATTTTTATTATATAACTAGTATGATATTGTTCATTTTAGTTTTAGAGATAAGTCCATATAAATTTATTTTTGAGTTATTTTTCAAAAAGAATTGTACTAATTAGAATTAGTTATCTTTTTATATATTAGACACTCATTCTTTAAATTTTCAATGTGAAACTTTGTTTAATATATCATACTCCTCCAAACTAGAGATTATACTCATCTTGTGTCTTACAAGTAAACTTTCAAGATATTTTAATTTGATTTATGCCACATAGTTCATATACATAACTCGAAGGATACTATTCATATCTCAAATAGTATTTTAATCTTTGTTTTTTCATATCTAACTTTTTATTGTCTAATTAGTATGATATTATTCACTTTAAACTTTGAAAATAACCCCTCAAATTTTTTTTTTTTTTTAAAGAAAGATTTTATACTAACTAAAGTTGAATATCTTTTTATGTATTATATACTTTTTATTTAAATTTTCAATATAAAATTTTGTTTGATATCTCACAAAAGGTACTTTAGAATCAATTAACAGTTAGCCAAAACGAATCCCAACACCTTTCTTTAGAAGGAAAAAATCTCTTTCAGATTAAGAAAATATCGTATTACATTTGTTATGTGTGTATAGAATAAGATACATGAATTTGTCGTTACTGAAAACAAGTTATTTGATAAAAGAAAATAAAAGCAGTGGCACTTTAATCCAATAAGAAAAGAAAGCAATAGTATGGATCTAAATAGAGACAGTTTTTTGGGTGGGATTTGTAACATTAAAATCAACAAGAAAAGAAAGCAATGGTATGTATGTAAATGGTGACAGTTTCCATGTTAAAATTTAATAAGTTATAATAACATGTAGAGTCTAACATGTATATAATAGGGATAGATTGATACATCAGTTGAGATTAAATATAAATATTTTGCCATTGAAGCCAAAAGATAGTTTGGCTTTTTCTTGTCCTGAGTTCTACTTTCAAGTAAATTTCTTAACAGAAATAAGCTAGACATGTGAAAACAATTTCGCCAGGGTATGTAGATCATTTTATTAGCTTTTTTTTTGCATTTACAATATGTTCATCAAGTGGAAGATGGGAACTGTTAGGATATGGGTTACGGTGCAGAAGTGGACCACGAGACAAGCCCTTGGGCCGGCGATGCACGTGGTTAAGATGTGGTCGGACCCTCCACTTGTCCCCTCTTCGACCCAGGCCATGTCGAACCCACTTTGGGCCACACAGGTCCCACCTTCAAGGAGCCAACAAATATTTATCTTTTTCATCTCAATTTACTGGTTCAACTGAACAAGTTTTTTTCCGTCTAAGCATGTGACAGTGTGCGTCTTTATTACTTTTTTTTCTCTTTTTATAATACTGGTGGGAAGTTTACATGATTTGAAGATTGAATGGTTTGAACGAAGATAAGGTTTCCAAAACTCACGAGTCATGATTATAAAGTTACTATTACTTACTCTCTCCGTTCCCGAAAACAAAATTTTGTAAAACTTTCACGTTTATTAAAAATATAATAAATATTTATAGTTTAATTTATCATTTATTTTTTATACACTTTCCAATAATTATCCATAAATAAAATTTAATCAATTCAAATATTCACAATTAATGTTTCTCAAACGTATACAAAAATACCTTAAAAATATATAAAAACTATTTGTTGTGGAACAAGAATAAAATTCAGAAAATCTTACTTTCGGAAACAGATGAAATATTTATTAATATTTTCCATACATGATATATGAATTATATATATAATATACATTTTTTTTTTGCTAAAAGTGTGAATTTTATCAAGTGAATGATCAATTGATACAAGGTATTAGCTTGGATCCCATTCTGCTTATAAAGCTAAATGGAGAGAGTATAGTGTTATAAGCATTTCGTTAAAGCTCAATTAATATAAGCATCTCGTTAGAGAGTGTAGTGACATCAATCTTGTAATGTAAATAATCGATCAAAATCTATGAACTTTCTATGTGATTGAGATGTAAATTTATTCATATGGCATTTTCAAAAGTAACTGTGTAACCACAACTTTTTTAGAGAAAGACTTCAGGTCAATAAGAATTTCATTTATAATGCCATGGTCCTATAATTCAAAGTGATTGTTCACAAATATTAATATTCTATGTCAACCCATTCTATATTTATTCATGCGATGTTATTTACTTAGTTTCATTTATCTCCGGTATAGTATAAGTCCAAAGGGTCTAACAAAGATGAACGATCTAAGACAACTACAATGAAAAGATGCATTTACACAGGGAGTTATAAGAGTTATCATGCAGACTTAAACATGTGTTAAGAAAACCAGATTGGAACTAACAAGCTTAATTAATATATAAGCATATGATTAATTATATACTAATAGACAATGAGTTTGGTAGAATTCACCTAACAAGCTTAATCCAAGATTAGTTGTGGGAAAACCACCGTACTTACCCAATTTATTCGTGACACTCCACATCAAACTTTTAATTATTTGTTTTCTGTTTGCTTTAGATACATGTATTGTCATAACTTTGCTCTGATGCACTATTATTAACGTTATTATGATTTTATATATGTGGCTCCAAAGCCAAAGCATTTCGTAGCCACTACTTGCATATCTTAAGCTACCTTCCATTGCATCAAGGTCTCTAACCCCACTTGGACGGCACATGTCTCATTCAACTATTGCAATCCAGATTACTAATCATGGGTATTTTCATTTTCACGAAACTTGGTATAGATTTACAGAAGTAACTATCTGCTTAGAAGAATGCAAGTGTATATGTAGTTAGCAAATTTATTATCATATGTATACAAAAGTCAAACTAATAGCAAAGAAGCTACTAGGCCTGGCAATCGGGTGCCCATTTGGGTTCGGTTCGGGTTCTAATCGGGTTCGGGTTTTCAAGTTTATAAAAAAGAGCCCCATTCGGGTATTATAAAAGTTCGGATCGGTTTCGGTTCGGGTTTTGTCGGGTTCGGATCGGGTTTGATAACACATTCTAAGCTATGAAATAACCTTCAAGCTACGATATAACCTTTAAGCTATGAAAACTCAAATTAATGATGCAACATGAGACGTGTACAAACATTATACTAACTGAAGATATCGACTACTTGGCATATTAATAGAATCAACTATCTAATCACTGTTGGAGATAGCACAAAACAGAAAATCACCGATCACTTACGACAAAACATCATAGTTCCAACTGACTTTATCTGACAATAATCACGTTACTGCATAGAGATAAAGATTGGCTCTACAGAAACTCAAAAGGCAAAGTTTATGAAGTTTCGGACAAAACCACTAACTGCATTCTTCACTACTTTTTCCACTCATTCCCGAAAAAATCGACCTTTTTCGCCTATGACTCTTATCACTCTGCGAAATTTCCAGAGATATTGGAATATGCAATAAACAGAAACAAATGGAGTATCTTTGAACGGTATAGATTAGATCGTCTGTTTTACATTTACGTAAACATTGCATGAAAGGCAACGTACATAACTAAGCTAACCAAGATTATATTTTGTACAATTCTTATCGACCTCTGAATTCCGGTTATCATTATATTTAATTTGATTTAATTATAAATACTTAATAAGGATTTGAGGTACATGTAAACAATTAAAAAGCCAAACTCCACCTAATCTCCCGTTAACAAATATAGCGAGAAGACAACATCATCCAATAGAGATATTGTAATTACCAAATTATATTATTTTATAAAACTTTTGCTGAAGCATTCATAATCATAAACAGAGAGAAAAGTTACAGTCTTACAGTGGCAGTGAGAGAGACGGTAAATAAAAAAAAGTAAAGCTGTAGAAAGGACAAATTATTTGTCTAGGGTAAGACTCACTATGATAATACAATACACCAAAGGGTAAATAAAGGGAGTGTCCAGGTGATGGATAAGACTTCCACCGTAGATTTTAGAATCAGAACGTAGGTACGACGCCGTACTGGGCAGCTGAAGCGTAAACATGACTTAAGAAAACGTCGTCGTTTTCAGTCTCGGTTCGTTTCGCGAACCGGCCTTTGATCCTTGGCCGTGACTCCGCGTAAGCTTTCCTTGAAGCGTAACGGATCGTCTTCTCGAACTTCCTGTTCTTCCGCTTCTCTCTGTACCTCAAAACCCTAGCCTCCCTGTTCATGGAGCTCGTTTGATCGCCGGTTGTCGCCGTCGAGGCAGTGATCGTGGTGCTCCGGTTAAACGGAATCGAGATTTCCGACAAGGTGTTTCCGTCGGGAACGACGCCGTATTCGAGAGACGAAGTAGAAACCTGAAGTGTTTATGAAAATTCAGATCAAAGTTTCTGACTTTAAGCAGTTTTGAGAGGAGGGTTGCTTACACTGTGGGTGATTGATTGAGTTTGGTAGGTGAAAGCAGAGAGCTTTGATCTGCAGAAATCTATGTCGAAACAGTGATCGTTTTTAGTTAACGGAAGAGGCTCTGTTTTTGTCTGAACGGGTACAAGGCTGTCTGCTCCGACGTTGTTGTGATTGAAAGTGTTTGGATACTCGAAGTCGATGAGCCGATCGAAATCAGAAAAAATAAACTCAGAAGATTTCATTTCCGGTTTAGCCGGTTCGTTGAAGTCATTAGGAAGCAGCCACGGGCACAAACCGAGTTCGCCGGAGTTACCCATCACCGGAACGGAGGTTAAATCCACGGTGGGAGACGACCCGAGGATGCCAAACGTGGAAGCTGAGATTTTCGCGACGGCTGTTTCAGCTGAGTCGAAGAACGACTCGACGGGGACGCGTTCATGGCGGCTAGCGAGTGGGTTAGCTGAGTGGATGTCGGAGTCGCAGGTGACGCAGAGAGCGGCGGCGTCGGCTTTGCAGGTGACGGCGGCGGGAGCTTGTTCGCAGACTTCGCAAAGCCACACGCGCTCGTGGCGCGTGTAGGTGTGGATTCTTGTGTCGCACGTGATGCATAAGAAGGCTGAGTCAACTCGGCAGAACACGGCGGCGGGAACTGATTTACAAGCGTCACAGGAACGCGCCGCCGCGCCCCATCCGCGGGAGATTGATTTGATGTTCTCTAAGCCGAATCCCATTTACTTCGCTCTCTAATATTTTTTTTTGTTCTTTCTTTCACGAGAAAAAAAAAGTTTCTCTTTGAAGTGTTTTGGAACTCAAAGCTTTGAGAATGTGTGAGAATTGGGTATTTGATTTGCTTGGATGATCTGTCATGTCTAGTCGGACAGAGAAGGCACAGTATGTCTTAACGAATTGTTACTTGACACGTGGGATCATCACATCCACATGAAAATACTTTTTAATTTTAATTAATAACTTAATTTTCGTTTCCTTAATGCATGAGAAATCGTATAAACGAAAATTAGGCTGGCAGCTAAAATGAGTAAACGAATTAGGCTAAATAATGCAACTCAGAAAAAGAAGAACTTATGCTAAACATTTTATTTTCTGTTTTATCTTTAATTTTAAATCGTTAACTTCGGATTAAAACCCCGCAGTTTTTACTTTTTTCTTATGGATTCAGTGGAAGCAGTCTTATTTTACCGATTGAGCTAACCGTATTTGTGTTTGATCAAAAAAAAAACTAACTAACCGTATTTGTGTTGTTATAGTGATAACTGATAAGTTAATTGTAATTACTGTTTCAACCCGAATAAAACTGTCAAAAATATAGAGATTGCATGTTACGTGTATTATATTAACAAACAATTATGACAAACAACCGTTCAAATAATATTTCATAGAAATTTCAATTCGCAAAAAATATATTCCAGTATCTATGTAGGAAATAAGTAATTTACAGAATCTGTATAATCATAGCATTCGTTATCTTCTCCACTCCCAACATTCACCAGCTCATATTTATTTCAAATTAAACTCATATATAAAATTTTCATTAAAAAATACTCATATAGTAAATGAAAAATATGTAAAAGATATGTATGTATATGCTTATCTGCTTCTTCTTATTGTTGTTGTTTCCGACTGTATACTTATCTATAGTGATAACTCCGTAGTTGTATCGTCTTCTTGCATATATTAGAGGGATATTCTTGGAAAATTTGAGAGCTGGAAAAAAGGACAGGATGGTCGGTATGTTTTAGCTTTCTTTATCATGCCGACCATATGAAAGCAAAATTCTTTTTTTTTTCTTTCTAATTTCAGAAATTTTGAGTTTGAATACTCGTAATATATATGTTTGCTTGCTCAAGATTATGGTTTACAGTTTTAGTAATGAAGTTTTGGTAGTATGTTATTATTAATTAAGCAAGACCCATTTGTAATGTACTCCCTCTGTTTCATAATAAATGTCATTCTAACATTTTTTTCTTGTTACACAAAAAATATCACTTTATAATTCTAATGCAAATTATACTTACTTTCAGTTAGAAATTAATTACAATTTACATTGATTTTATAAATAATTTTATTTATCTCAAATACTATTGGTCAAATATATATAATTAATGACAACTTAATTACATTTTAATCATTTTTTTAATCTGTATGAAAAATGTCAAAACGATATTCTTTACGAAACGGAGGGAATATTATAAAGCAGCTTATAGAATTATGAAAAAATCGTATAAACTATGACAATCACTGCCTAAACTAGTTTGAAAATAAACTATAACAATAATGAAATATACAGATTGAGTTAAAACAGGCCGGAGAAATCAATAATCTTAAAAAAAAAAAAAAATTAATCGGTTGCTTACTACAGACTACACATATCCAAAACAAATACTATATGTTACTTAAGATTTTTATCTGACAGGTCGATGACATATCTTCCCACGTATCTTTTAAATGGCTATCTTTATGGCATCTTCCGACATAAGATAAAGGCAAAAAGTGTTGCTGTTTTTGGCACTGAATGCACTGTACATTACTCGATTTGACACCATCTCCATTTTTTTTATTTAAAACCTTAGGCCATTTTCAATGAAAGTATCTTATAGAATTTTCCATTTAAATTGAAAAAATTATACAAAGAAAAGAGAGATGAGAAGTGGTTTATCAAAGAAGAAACTCCACTAATTATTTTTTTTGAAATCCAAATAACACATGTATCTTTAACAATGGTTTAATTTACAAAATAAAATAAAATACAACTAATTAGTTAAAATCTTATTTTTGAGAAACTTAGATAACCTCTCACTATTGTGGATGCTCTCTATTCAAATAGTTTATATATGCTCTCTATAATACATATATGTATATATATGTGTGTGTGGTTGATCAATTTGGATTTATAATAGTTGATTATTGACATCAATTTAAGAACCATTGTTACTTAATCTAATTGAATACTATAATTTACATAATTATATATATATAATATATATGTATATATATATGTATTTATATATATATGTATATATATATATATATTTTTAATACTACATAGTTATATGTTTAGAATTTAGTTATCGTTGGTCAAAAATGTATTTTGGAAAGGATTCAATCACAATTCGAAGATGTATATATTGCATATATCATCACAATATTAACATATATAATCTTGAAACAGTTTTATAAACAACATATCCGTTGATGTAAGAAAAACATCGGTTGGCCGTTAATGGTGTCGTTATCAATGTAAGCGGTAATGGATTATTTAGCTAATCACACGATTGAATCATTTGATAATGAAATTATAATGCGGAATTGTCAGAATCAATATAAGCAGTGGTAAGTAAAATATGTTAGATACGTTGTTAGTGAAATGGGTATTATATCTTTAAAAAAAAAAAAAAAGAATTCACTTCCGATCCATCCGGTTTAGAAAGCAGAACCACGTCTTGGCATCAGAACCATCAACATCGAACAAGTTAAATTTATAGTCCCTAAACCCTTTGATTCACGTCACAATGCGTCTCAATTCATGCAGAAAGCGTCATGCCTTGCGTCGGCTAAATTACACGTATTCTATATTTATAGTCTCGTTAATCCCCTTTCACGTTATTTTTCTGTATATAAAACAGTTGAAACTTGTTTCAATGAACCTTAATTTGAGTTTTAGACAACAAATCCTTATATATTCTGATGTTTAAACTAGTATATATAGGTCGCAATGTCATATCCCCATCCAAACATACAAATCACATCCAAAGTTTTAAAAAACATACATCTGTTATAAAAAAAAAAAAACATACGATCACATGCATTTGTAACAAAGTTCATAGGGTCCTCTATTTTTGTTAGTATCTTGGACGTAACAAATCTCAATATTCTTCTTATATCTTGATGATGATTCCATGAACGAAAATGTAATAAATTGATAAACTGAGTATGTAAGCACAAAGGAAAAATGATTTGCAAAGTGTTTATGTAAGATAGTATATAATCTTAAGAAGTATCATAAGTTGTAACTCTAATTAAGCAATCGTTGACAATTTACATAAATTCTTGATCATAGGACCTATGGGTGAGCATGCCATGTGAGAACTTGAATTGCAAGTCGACGAACAACGTACATAGCAGGTCATTTTATTTTATAAAGTACTTTAATAATTAAATAAGCCCATTTTGCTATGAATGATTGTTCGTTTTGACTGTTGACTGTAGCGTGGTGTGATGGAAATAAATTTCCTAGAGGTCCACACGCAGCGCTCAATTATTGCCAAACGTGGAAGTGAGTACTATAAAAAACTTTGGTTGAGTCTAATTAATCTGATTCTATCAAATATGGATATATAGTTGTAATTTTTGTTTGTTACTGTTTTTTTTAGAAAAAGAAAGGTCTCGTTTGTTACTATTATAAGCTTTGGATTGGTCGATTGATTTGAAGTGTTAACTATACTATCTAAAATATGAAGATATAGCAGGTGATGTATTATTTATTATTCATGACGTGTTATTAATTAATCACATATATCGGAGATAGGTTAATCATTCAGAGAAACTTTTTAGATTGAGATCAATCCACTGAATATTGAATAATTACATGCTAATTCGTCAAAAAAATATTAAAATGAAATTCCAAGAAAAAAGGGTTCTAGCCAATTTAAAATATAAGAAAAAATAAACTAAACAATAAATAAATGGCAATTCTCTTAAATAGCTATTTTAAGTTTTTGTCACAAAATATCCTTAGAAAAATAAAATGACCAAAATAGCAATTTTTTTTTTTGAAATTTTCAATTTTTTTTTTTTGAAATTTGAAACCCTATCCCCAAACTCACCCATTAATTCTAAACCCTAAAGTCTAAATTAACTTTAAGGGTATAAATGCATATAAATAAAAAATTTAGCTTCTAAAAAATTATTTTAATTGTTTTCTTCCTTAAAGAACTATTTTGTGAAGAACAAACTAAAATGAGCTATCTAAAGAAATTTTTCATAAATAAACATAAGAGAACATATTGTTAAAGCAATTTATCCACTAGTTTCGACAAAACCTAAGATAAATATCACTAAAATCTTCAGCTTTAATTTTCAGGATTTTTAGAGAAACTTGCTATTATGTGTGAGATTCAGCGAAGCAACCATTGAAAATTCAATCATTTTAAAAAGGCAAAACTTTCCATCAAAGGAAAGAATGTGACCTGATCTTTGCCAGTCTAGCAAAGAATCCGAATACGTGTAAGCATCTTCTGATTTTGGGTAGCACGTGTGAGAGTTTGAAGGTCGTGTATTAGACTATTATTATCAGTTAGTCATCAAAGTGCTAACTGGTCAGAAAACTCAACAAATCCATTACGATATTCATTTTCAAATTCAGTTGTTTATTCTTCTTCTTCTTTTTTTTTGTCGTCCGTCATCATCGACTTTGTATTAGCACTATAATAAAATATTTATGGAACAATGTCCAAAAGAAATGGACGTGCGAGAATAATTAAACTATCAAACTTGCATTTTCAGACAAATATATAATGTAAACTCTTACAAGAACAGTAAAAGAAGTAATAGAAAACTTCTACATATTACAATTATATTAAAATGGCCGAGAGGTTTTACGGTCTAAACTTGTAGTCACGTGACAAGAAAATCAAATGATCACCAAGTTGTCTGTTGTTAGGTGAGAGTGAGAGAATGCAGTTGCAAAAGACAATGTTTATATTAATGTCATCTCTAGTCAATGCATTTTGTATCATGGGAAACCAATAAATCACTTCATTTCTTAACACTATATATTAGTCGATGTGTTTTATATTAAGTGTCGTTTTAGATTTGTACATACAAATTAAGAAAACATTTAATTTTGTATATTTTCAATATAAAATATCATTATCCATCCATCTAAACATATTTTAACCAATATAAAGTTAAACTAAAAAATAAAGTTAATAGATTCTGCATGCATTCGTGTTACAAAAAAAAAGAAAAAAAATTTTGCATGCATTGAAATATAAAAACAATATTTATTTTATAACGAAAATTTTGCTCTACAACGACACTTAGTATAAAACGAAAAGAGTAATATATATTCTGATATAGAAGCTCCACTAATGTGATTGTGTTAATGGTTTATACAGTCACATGAAACTTACTCCGTGTGAAAATGAATGGGTATTGTTAAGGGAAAAAGGAACAAGTCAGTCTTGGACTTATTGGGATATAAATAGGAGAGTACTAATAACTTTTTATTATGTAACATTATCATTACCATAATGCGACCTCCCACGAGATTCAACTTTCGGCCACAACTCGAAAGGAAAGGCTTGCTACTTTTTGCCGACCTTTTATTATATAAAAAAAATCTATAAAGGATGAAGTTTTCTAGAAACATCGGAGGATGGCAAAGTAGATTCATCATTCATATCATCATACGACGACAAAAAGATTAGACTATTGTAATTTATAAATCAAGGTCGTTGCAAATTAGAAATGAGATAGCAAAGTCTTATTACAACTCTTTCATAGCATGCAATTTCCAATCTATGTTGGTAGCTATGTTTCGATTCTCGAAGATTGTCAAATATGTCGTCAAGCTGCGACTTTGCTTAGTTTTTTCTTCCTTTTCCACAAAATTATTTTCATATATGAGGTACAAGTACTTACTATATATATAGTAACACTTCCTACATTATTCTATATGTAAAAGCTTACATTGATTTTTATATTATTTTGAAAGTCAACGTATACAGTTTCAATTCAAAGCCAATTGGTATCTGGTAATGAATGAGTTATGTTGGGTAAGTCGTAAGATATATCTTTATTTTCAATATGAATGATAGCAAATTAGAATGATATAAATACATGATACTATACGAATATAAATTTATAGAATCTTCTTTGAAACTTGAACACAAGATGAGAAAACATCAAATTTCACTAAAATCATATACTTAATATTTTCATATGATACAAATTTGATTATATATATCTTCCTGTTCTAATCTTGTTATGATTTGTTTCATCTGTTTTCTACCTCTTAACACATGTAAAGCTTCTAATAGAAGAGGCATTGTTAGTGGCAAATACACCTATGGTATAGTCAACAAATAAATGAGCACATACAATAAATATAGATAAAAATAGGAGCTGAAAAGGCTTTGGGCTTTGTCACTCAAACCTTCACTGAATTCAAGTAAGGCCCAAGTAGTTTTTCTTATTCAGTTTGAGGCAGTACATAAGAGAGTGAAAGCATGGTTCATAAACTGAAACTAATTAAAACCAACCTCCCTAATCATCTTTTTAATCCTCCTTTATTTTTCAAAGATAAGAGAGAAAGTCTTTACTTCAACTTCTTCCACTACTACTATTACATTGCTGATTGGAAGATCATCTCAGCGAGTTCCTGTGGAGTTTTGTTCCAACAGATAATCATTATGAGTTTTGTGTTTAAACGAACAAAAAAAAACATATTCTTGATTTGGAGTGTAAGAAACTTGTACCTGTTTAGCAGAAGGAACCTTTGGTTCTCCAAACTCTTTAGCCTTCTTCTCAAGATACTCAAAATCTGCTTTGCCTTCTTCTATTTGCTTCCCAAGTTCAGAGTTCCAACTTGAGTATCTCTTGCCTACCAATTCACTTAGACGTCCATCCTTTTACCAATCAACATCACCACACACACCAGACCAGGTTAATCAAAAAGCTTTACACTCTTTGATTCTTTTCAGGAGAGATGGGAAACAACTACTAACCTCCAAGATCTTGGCTGCATTTCTCAGTCCACGAGCGACTGTGTCCATTCCACTAATATGAGCAATGAACAAGTCTTCAACATCTGTACTCTCTCTTCGCCTGTTTGATCAAAAACATTATAAGCTTCTTTCTGAGTTCAAGTAACCAACAAAACACTGAGCATCAAGAAAACGTTTTTACAGTTTGGCGTCGAAGTTGAACCCTCCTGGAGCAATCCCACCCTGTTTCATAACGAGATAAGACATTAACACCCCTTCCATCTGATTACTACTATGGCTTCTTGAGAATGAGTTTGTGTATTTAACATTACATTTTTGATGACACTCATCATAACCATGGTTGCTTCTCCAACATCTGTAAGAAACTGATCTGTATCCCATCCTGTTGAGCAAGGAGAAAATGTTATTCAATCAGAAGCTTGACAAGGGACATTAGTAATGATCAAAGAGAACTGAGAGATTAAAAGTTACCAGTTTGAGCATCGCCAGTGTTTGCATCAATGTTACCAAGTAAACCATTAATTCTCGCAGTTTCAAGCTCGTGGTGGCAGGTGTGACCAGAAAGCGTGGCATGGTTACACTCAATGTTGAGTTTAAACTCGTTGATAAGTCCGTATTTCCTCAGGAAGTTGGCAGCTGTTGCAGCATCCCAGTCATACTGGTGCTTGGTTGGTTCTTGAGGCTTTGGCTCGATTAAAAGCGTGCCTGATCATCATAAGATTAAACTGTAATGATTCAGACAAGAGTGATGAATCATGAATGAGAAGAAGAAGAAGAGTTACCGTTGAATCCAATCTTCTTCTTGTAAGCAACAGCAGCTTCAAAGAACCTGGCCATATGGTCAAGCTCTCTTTCCATATCAGTGTTCAAGAGTGTCTGATAACCTTCACGGCCACCCCAGAAAACATAGTTTTCACCGCCCAGGTAATGTGTCACCTCCATGGCCTTCTTCACCTGAGCAGCGGCGTAAGCATAGACACCAACCTCAGAGCTGGTTGCTCCTCCGTGCATGTAACGAGGATGCAAGAAAAGCTGAGCTGTTCCCCACAATGGTCTGATCTTGCTTCCCTGCATTTTGAAAAGGAAGAAGAAAACTCTTTTCTTAGCACTTCAACCAAAGGTAACATGGCAAGAGTTTCAAAGATGAAATAACAATCACCTTTTGGAGTTCTTTGGCGAGTTCGATAACCTCATCCAAGTTTTTGTTAGATTCCTGCAGAACATTGAAAGGAAGCAGGTTACAGGCGCTGAGAGTAACAAAATTGTTTTAAAAAACAATATGGTCTACAATGGTGTTTGCAGAAGCTTTGGATTACCTCAAGTGTGTTGCCATCAGGGGCAATGTCTCTGTCATGGAAACACCACCAATCAACTCCAAGTTTCTTCAGGAACTCAAAGTTGGCTCTCACTATATTTTCAAAATTAAAACAACATTTAGTAACTCACTCAGTGAAGAGGAACAAGCAAAAATATAAAAAAAGATGATCTAAACTTACTTCTTCTCTTAGCCATAGACACAGAGTTAGTACCATCTTCCCAGGGCCAATACTTTGTAGCAGCACCAAAGGGGTCACCTCCAGTCCCGCGGAAAGTATGCCAAAACGCAACACTGAACCTAAACCAGTCCTATTTGGAAAAAAACGAAAAAGAACATCAATAAAACATTTATACAACAAATCCATGAAACAAGTAGAAGTTACTAACCTTCATTTTCTTGCCAAGAATCTCCTCTTCAGCGTTATACCACCTGTAAGCAAGTGGGTTCTTGCTAGAAGGTCCCTGAACAAACAAACAAATCAATTAATCAAGCTGCAGATAAATAACATGAATGACCATAAGCCTAGTACTGTAGTACAGTAATGAATGTTACTACCTCATACTTAATCTGAGGGATCCCAGGGAAGAACTCTCCTTGCCAATCATCAGAACCACTACACTTCCCTCCCAAATCAGCAGGACACGTTTGTGAATCAGCAGACTTCACACAAATCAAATCAAATCAATTGAAGAGATCAGATATGTCATCATAAGAAAGAAGAAAGATTCAAGCTTTTTTCGATATAGTCTTACCACTAGAAACGACGCTGCGTTTAAGCAGACAAGGATCATAAAGAAACAAACTTTCTTCATAGTTTCCGACAAACTCTGAAACATAAACAAGTTAGATCAACAAAACACTTAACTTTGAATTAGATCAAACAGTAACTCCAAGATCGAAAGGTCAGACCCAAAACCCAGTTTAGAGAGAATCAACGATCGCTAGAGTGAGAAAGAATCAAAACGCACCTGCAATATCTGATAGAATCTATTTTCTTTTTGTTTTAAAAAAAAAACAGAGTTTATGTGATCGAGAGAGCTAATATTTTTTTTTTTGGACAACTTCGAGAGAGCTAATAAAAACGAAATATTTTCGGATAAAATTATGATCTAGTCATCATGACGTAAACATAAATGATATCGACGGCCGTGATGTTATCAGTCGGTGAGTTATCGCAATCGTACGATTTGTCTTTTTATCCGGTAATAGTAATATTTTTTTCTTATCCGGTAATAATAATATATCACGTTCTGACTCAGCAAATTCTTCTAATCCTATCTTTAGAGGCAGCAAGTAAAAAAAAGATAAACGATAAATTTAAGCATATAACGACGATAAATTTAAGCATATAACGACGATAAATTTAAGCATATAACGACGATAAATATATTAGTTTAATCTCCCAAATTAAATTAATCAATTGTTGATAAGTTATCAAATTCTCACAAGATTTACGGATAATTTTTTGGGACTCAATCAAAGTAGAAAAATGTACTATTTTAAAGTTATTTATGTCATCCGTGAAAAATTAAAAATATCGCACGGTCTCCGTGAGTCAGTGTGACACAACCGAACACATTTAATTGAGTTTATTGGGCCGCTGAAATATGAGCCCCTTGAAGACTCATCTGATATATTTTGGTTATTGGGCCATACAATTTGGAATGAATAAACAAAAACAACCACTAACCGGAGGTTTATCAAATTCTATAATCTGTTTTATAAGCCATTTATGCATGATTTTAACCAAAATTTACTTTGGTTACATGTGCATTCGGACATGGTTTGGTCACGGCTATATTATGGTTGACCGGTGAGTTATATATGCAGCAAGGTATATGATACATGTATTGATCCAGACAACCTCTCTGCCATTTCTTAATTGTATGAACCTAATTAACGAATTGCTTATTCATAAATCATAATTTCTGTAACTGAAGTAAGCAAGGAAAGAAGCTTCTGATTATTACTTTTCTTACGTATATTGCTGGGTGATATGTAAATATATATTATCTTCATTCCAAAAAGAAGGATTAGACTTGCTTCTGTGTAACATATAAAGCTAAAAATGTGTCTTTATTATTATAAAACTGAATAGAGATGTTGCGGCTTGGCTAAAACCCTTCATTCTAATAATCACTTAGCTTCCTTCTCCTTCTCCTCCTTATCCTTTTTCTTTTCCTCTTCCAACTCGCTAAACCTCTTCGCAATCGCTTCAGCCTCAACAGGCAAAATCTCAATGTGTTCCTCCTCCTCTCTTTGCAACTTGTTTAACGCATTAACAATGGATGCAGCATCACCAGAAAGCATGGCCTCCTTTTCAGCTTGCAGCTCGCTTAACAACTTGGCAACCACTTGAGCATTGTCAAGAAGAAGGGCCTTCTTTTCAGCTTGTAGATCGCTTAGCATCTTGGCAACGATATGAGTTTCCGCAGCAATAACGGGCTTATAATAAACAGGGTTGTCATAAAGACAAGTCTTGAACATCTTTCTCGCCTCCTTGCACTTTGTGACGTCACTTTCACCTTTGTTCTTCTTGGCTTCATCCAAACACTTCTCCAAAGAAATCCATGGTTTCTTGCACTCACCTCTCTTTATGTAAGTGCAAAGACCGCACTCTTCGATGTCTTCATCTTCTTTCTCTTTTGTTTCGTTCGAATCTTGAGTTTGGGTTTTAGATTCTTCGTCCACGTCTCTCGAAATAACCGGTGAGTCTCCTTGCTTTGGCGACAGATTCTCTTCTTCGCTTCTAGCGGCGTTCACAGAATTTGCACTTTCCATTGATGACGAAGAGATCGAGGACTTTGAGTAATGATTAGATGTTGGTACTCAATTTTGCTTGCTTACTCCAGAAACCCTAATAGGCCCAATCGCATATACTCCTCTAATCTATTAAAACTGAAGTACAATTAGTATTTAACATTTGTTGTAGCTAAAGAAAGAGAAATAAGAAATCTATGTGTTTTATTTCATGAATTATTCAATCTTTTATATAGGAATATAATAACTTAGAGACAAATTATACTTAAAGAATAAGTAAAATTTGGGGAACAAGTATATCTAAGACTTATCATAATGGACATTAACTTAGGGACAAAGTATTACTTGAAAAAAAGTAAAGCTTGGGGAACAAGCATATCTAAGATTTACCATAATGAGCATCACCACAGTATTCATAGCTTGTAAGATGTTGCTTCATTAAAAACCTTATAAAAAAAACAATGTTAGAAAAAGAGTACATCCCACAATGACTTTTCCTCATATGTATATACATCAAGATCTTTGAGACGACGTAGTTCGATAATATATAACTAATTTCTTAAAAGTAGCAGTGATTAGCGTCTTGGTGAATAAGTCAATAAAATTCTCACTTGAATAAATTGGTAGAACTCGTACATCACTATTCTTCTGCAGTACATGAGTCTTGATATGATTCATATTGATTCTTGCTAAGATTCATGATCCCAAAAGATTTAGAATAATGATAGACTTTTATCTTTGAAATTATAACATTTTTCTTGGGTATATATCTTTTATCTTTTGTGTGTTCTTTGTTGTCTCGTTTAAATTTTATAATAGAAAATCCAGTGGGATAAAAACCATGATAATGAAAAAGAGTACAATCACACATATTATCACATTTATACTTTACGAATAAATATTTTCACATTATAACATTTTAAGACCTAATATTCAAAAAAAAAAAAAAAAAAAATTTTAAGACCAGTGGAAAATAACATATCTTGTAGTTCAGTTCTAAAACAAATATCCTGGGAATCTGTACTTTTCAATTTAAATGTTTTTTCCTTTTCCGAAAGCAGTAAAGCCAATGGAATCAACTTGTGAACAAATATCCCCACAAAAATGAATAAGCCGACAAAAACGTTTCTTAGAACAAACTGGCGTGATGACTAGGATAAATACTTTTTAAGAAACGTATTTTCTCCTTATATACATATTTATAAAAATATGATTGTATATTTCTAAAATAAAAATACAATTATCTATACATTTAACTATATTTCAACCAATAGAAAAAAAAAAATAAAGAAGCATAATGGATTTCAGATCTTTTGAAGGGAGTAATCACTATATTAATAAATTTTGCACTAAAACTATAAAACGACAATTATTTATAAAAAAAAAATTATTCCTATAATTAAATCGAAACGAAAAGAAAAGAGTATAAGATTAAGACACTAACAGAACATTGTAGCCAAAATATGATAATGCAATGGAAATAGAAAATAGAAGGAAGTCATTGAATATTAGATCTTTTCATGTCCAAATTTAAAGGGGGGGTATAAAAGAGTAAAAGCTGTAAGTCAGTAACGAGAAAATTATTGAAGATTAGATATCTTTTTCTTTGTAACAAGATTAGATATCTTTTTCTTTGTTACAACTTACAAGATTATATATCTTTTCCTTTGTTACAAGATTGACAGCTGTAATGAGTCTAATGACAATTCAATTCACCTAGCACATCAGCTTGTGTGAACACTGAAGATCCATCCACACAAGAGCGTAGTCTATTATTCTCTTTATATTAATATATGATGTTTAAGATATCTACACGTTGACAAAAAAAATTCTACACATAAATAAGAAATCATTTAACTTTTAGTTTATAAACTATTAACCACAAATTAACCAATAGTAAAATAATATGTATAATACAACTGGTCAAAGAATAAAAACAAATTAGTAATGTACTGTAAAATTAAAACATTTACATTAATAGAAATTCTCTTAAAATATCCCTTATACCTAATCACAAACAACATATCACCATATAGTCACACATCTAAACAAAAATAATCCACTGGAAATTACAAAAAATTTATGAGTCACCTCACATTCATGAACTAAATATGTGTGTTGGTAGCACCATAAATATAATTACGAAAAAGTGTTGGATTTAAAATTTGACATTACCTAATGAAAAATATTTTGAAAAATATATCATAACATTTATCCAAATGATTCAAAACAAAATAAACACATATATTTATAAACACTCAGTAAATAATGTTATACAATAAATAACATATTAAAAACTATCAAAATTGGCTGGTCACAAATTTGATATATTTTTATGGATATCAAAATTATGTTAATGATGTTAATAATGTAATACATATTAATCGGACGATGTTATAATGTAATTTATATAGTTTATGTGGTTTTTATACATTTTTTTGTCCATATGTGTGGTTATGTAGCGACGGATAGTAACAATAATTTTTTCAATTGAAAAAAGAAGCTGAGAATGTTGACACATTTTCATCACGAGCTACCAGTCACGAACCTGCAGAGCCAATCTGTCAACAAAGACAACCAAATAATATATTTGATTACTTTAGAAAAGCCATTATCATCTAAAGGTCAAACATTTGATTCCACAAGAGAATCGATCTCTTTAGAGCATTACCATCACAAACTGACAGCACCGACGATGAAATGACGATGAAAATCATAGTAATGAACATGCAAGAGATGATTAAACGTACTTCCCGGGTTAAGAAAACAGAGCAATCTTTTCAATCAACTCACAACATGATTAAACGTAACAACAGACTTTGTGTCGGTGCTTTCCATATGGGATGATAAACAAGAAAATGCTGAAACACATTCGTCTTGCCTCCCGCCGGAATCTAAACCAGCGACATATAAAGGCTGTGAATCAAAAATAGAATAAATGAAATAGAGATGAATAGAATAAAATGAATGGAGTAGAAAAATGAAATATAGTATTAACAAAACTATTATAGAATGGGTTGGTTGCTTTGTTTTTTTTTTTTAAATTGATGGAATAAACATTCCATTCCATTCATGTTAAATAATAAAAAAAATTATGGAACTAATAAATTGATCTTTCTAAAGCATTTCATTTCAAAAATAGGTAATCTTGTTGTAGCCAAAGTATAAACATATTGATCTCAAAGCTTCAACATTATCGCATATAAGTGGAAATAAAATGTTGGCCTAATAAAGACTGATCTAATACATTTTGCATAAACTGGAAACAATTCAACATTTTTAGACCAATCTAAAAAATATCTTGAAGTCCAGATCTTTGAGATATTTTTAAAATAAATATCTTGAGAATATGTACTTTTCAGTTTTAAATGTTTTATTTTCGAAAATCAAGAAAAACAATGTAATTCACTTGTGGACAAATATACTCACAAAATGAAAAAAAAACCGACAAAACCTTTTTTAAAAACTGGCGTGAATAGGATGTATTTCTATTTTAACTTAAAAGATTAAAACACTTGAAATACATTTTTGGCGAATTATGAGAATTTAGTGAAGATAGAAAATCAAAGGATATTATCGAAAATCAGATATCGTCCGACCAATTGAGAAGCATATAATATCTTTTTAAATTTCTAAATACAAAAGGGAGAAAAAGAAAAGACTAAAAAAAGCAATAATGACATCTTAACCCACCTAGCTACCAGCTTATTAACTATGTGAAGAATATATCCACACAAAAAACATTGTTTAGTATGGGGTTTGGTGAGAAGAGAAGATACGAGCATGATGACCCATTCTCACCACGAGAGTCACGAGCTACGAGTCACTCACTCACTCACGAGCCAATCGGTCAAAAGACAACACACTGATAACATATCTTTTTATTACATTCAAAAACTGTCAACATCAAACTAAAAGTCAAACTTTTGATCTCACAAGAGAATCCAACTCTTCTTATTATTAGTTTGGTTAATATCATTTTCGTACATAAACATGACCCTTCAGAGCTCATAAGCATCTTCTTCTTCTTCTTTCTCTCTATCTCTGAGATGGGTTTGTTTGGGACCAAGAAGATCGGCAAGTACGAGATAGGAAGAACGATCGGAGAAGGGAACTTCGCAAAAGTGAAACTTGGTTACGACACAACCAATGGTACTTACGTAGCTGTCAAAATCATAGACAAGTCTCTGGTTATCCAAAAGGGTCTAGAGTCTCAAGTCAAGAGAGAGATAAGAACGATGAAGCTTCTTAACCATCCCAACATCGTACAGATACACGAGGTTCTGTCTCTCTCTCTCTCTCTACTCAAAGTTCAACACCTTTCTTGTTCTTTGATTCTTACTTCTGACTGAAACTTTAACTTCAGGTGATTGGGACTAAGACGAAGATCTGTATTGTCATGGAATACGTGGCAGGTGGTCAGCTCTCAGACAAACTTGAAAGACATAAGATGAAAGAATCAGATGCAAGAAAGCTTTTCCAACAACTGATTGATGCTGTTGATTACTGTCATAACAGAGGAGTTTATCACAGAGATCTTAAGGTAAGAAAAGAAATCTAACCTTTTATGTTTTTTTTTTAATGTGCAAACTCTCTGTTTTTGTTATTATTTTTGTGGAGAAATTGATTTTGATTTTTTTTGCAGCCTCAAAACTTGCTAATAGATTCAAAGGGTAATCTCAAAGTTTCTGATTTTGGACTAAGTGCAGTTCCTAAAGTAACACTTTCTCATCACATCATTTTCTATTTAGTAGCTAAACAATCAAGTACTAAATAAGTTTTTGGTTTATTTATTTCAGTCAGGTGATATGCTATCTACAGCTTGTGGGTCTCCATGCTATATAGCACCTGAGGTAAATATAATTATGATAACAATAACTAATTGACATAATGTTTCAAAAATCTCTAAATCTGAAAAAGCTGATTTTGTTAATGAAAAAACAGCTTATAATGAACAAAGGGTACTCAGGAGCAGCAGTGGATGTGTGGTCTTGTGGAGTGATTCTATTTGAGTTGCTTGCTGGTTATCCACCGTTCGATGATCATACTCTTCCAGTTTTGTATAAGAAGATACTCAGAGCAGATTACACGTTCCCACCTGGATTCACTAGAGAGCAGAAGAAGCTAATCTTTAACATTCTTGACCCAAATCCTCAAACGGTATATAATAAGACATAATATGCATAAATAATTCAATCCTAAAATGAGTAACAATGTTTGTAAACATTTGGATGCAGCGTATAACACTAGCTGAGATAATCATCCAAGATTCTTGGTTCAAGTTAGGTTATACACCAGCTTATCAACAAGTTTCAGACTCAATCAAGGCAAGTTGATTTCACTAGATGTCTTAATAGCGTTGAGTTCATGTATATACTGCTCTCAAAGCTATATATAACTTCAATTATTTGAATTGCATCTTGCAGGAAAGTGTAGCGGAGATAAATGCAGCTACTGCGTCTTCAAACTTCATAAACGCTTTTCAAATAATAGCAATGGCTAGCGATCTAGATTTGTCAGGTCTCTTTGAAGAACAGGTACAAGACTTTTTTTTTATGGTCAAATCTTTAAACTCATTTAACAAAAAGATACAAACCCTTGAAAATGTTCCTTATTGTCATCTCTTTAGGATGATAAGAGATATAAAACAAGAATTGGGTCAAAGAACACAGCACAAGAAACAATCAAGAAGATTGAAGCTGCTGCAACTGATGTTAGTTTATCAGTTGAAAGAATAAAGCATTTCAAGGTAAAGATTCAACCAAAAGAGATAAGATCAAGATCTTCTTATGACTTATTATCAGCAGAGGTGATCGAGGTGACTCCAACCAATTGTGTTATAGAAATATCAAAACCTGCAGGCGAGTTAAGACTATACATGGAGGTAAACTGAATAGAAATTACTAGATACATTTAAGAAGTACTATAAACTTTTTTAATGTTATAGAGTCATCTAATGATATGAGATGGCTTATTTTTTCCACTTCACAGTTTTGCCAGAGTTTATCCAGCTTACTTACCGCGGAAGTAAGCTAAGAGACATAGATTGTCAAGAGAAGTGATGATGAATATTGGAAGCAAATAAAGCATATTTTACAGATTCAAGTTGCAGTGACATGAAGATCAGTGAAGAGGTTGGATCCAAAGTGTAATTCATGTCTTGTGGTGATCCCAAAGGAATCTCTTTCATGGTGTAAAATGTGAATTTTCTTATAAGAAAAAAATTAATCGAATAAAAATAAATTTGGAAAGCAGGCAAATAGTACAGCTTTGTATCTGTTAATCTCGAATGCAATTTATAATTCTGAATCTCCTACTCACACTATGACAAACTGTACTGTAAAGTCTGTAATCATCACAGTTTCTTTCTTAGTACACACACAAGGTGTCCTCTGTTTCCACTGTTTTGGCTGCTTAATACCAAACACTGCAGACAAGTTGTCCTCACGTGCTTCCAGTGTTGTGAGACCACGCGCATCTCTTGTTTGGTCTTTGCTTTCTTTCCTCTGCGCATGAACTATCTGATGGGCCTGAATACTGAGAGTACAAGATTTTTAAATAGCAACACTGAGATTTCCACTCGCTCGTCTTCTTCTTCTTTTTTTTACTAAGAACGTGAATATCATTAATCAAAATGAAATTAATCAAAATGAAGGTTGAGGTTACAAAATGCATATAACAACCTGTAACTTTTATACTTGTTTCAGGCACTAGTAAATCAACGAGATGTCTTATATTTTCAATAATAATACAAGTTTGCTAGCGCTTATGGAGCTTACCTACTTATTACTGAAGTATGCTAAGCAGTAAGCACAATTGAGATCCTGAAGTATATATATAAGTCAAGTTGTAGATGACGTGAAAAAAAAGATGGCGTTGAGAGGAAGCTAACTAGGCATCAAAGCAGATTAATTTGAAGAGATCAAAAAACCTCATGCCTTTTTATTTTTAGTTAAAACAACTTTTAACTTCATGCCTTCATGACCCAAAAGATTCTTTTATATTATACCCCATTCTATTTTTATTCTAAAATAAAATTTAAAATAAAATGTTCTAGTGGTACTTTATTTTCATTTTATAATAGAGTAAAAGTAAAATTATTTCTAATCAATAGAGTAATCAATTTTTTTTTGTTCAATCACTCTATTTTATTCTAAAATAGAATATCAGTAAAATTCAATTCTATTATAGAGTTAAGAACTCTTACCGAGGTTCAGCTTTCTTAAAGATGCATTTGCAAAAGCCCATTACAACTTTTTATTTTTTTTACTCCATAATATTCTATTTTTATCCTACTGGATTTAAATAACAGATGGGGAATTAAAGAGATCGGACATTAGGAAAAATGAAATCAACCCGTTAGATATACTCCCTCCGTTTCAAAATGTTACATATTCTAGATTTTTCACACATTTTAATAAAACATATTAAATTTGCATAAATTTTTGTGATTATCTTTTTCCTATAATTTTAGGCCAATAAAAATCTGTTAACTGCAATTAAGTTTTTTGAAGTTTGTAATTAATTAATAAAATATACATTGAAAATGTAAAAAATAGATCTTTTTGAAATAATTTTTTTCTTTAGAATATGTAACTTTAAGAAACGGAGAGAGTACAGTTTATGGTTAAGCGAGTAAAGCTTATTGTAGTTCTCTTTCTTCAGTTTAATTATGCATATTTATCCTTGCAAACATGGATACGTTTTCAAAATAACGATATTTTCATATGCTTAGTTACACAATCTTTAACGATGGTTGCATGATAAGACCAACCAACAAAATGACCACTAGGACATTAGAAACATCAACAACAACAAAAAACGATGATCCATACAAATTAGATGCCTCGGAAATTTTTATTTCACAGAGATGCATCGAAACAGAAAATATGAAGAATTTTTAAAAGATCAGTTACCATATAAATATTCACAATTAATGTTTCTCAAAAGTATATAAAATATCTTTAAAATATAAAAAAATATTTTTGTGGACTAAGAATAACATCAAAAAAATCTTACTTTCGGAAACGAAGAGAGTATAATTTAAGTCAAAAATCAAAAGACTTGAATGTTATTAATGAAAATTATAATTTTTTATTAAAAATAAGAGTAATTTAGGTAAGATTGTGTGTTTTCATTGTATACATAAAAGATGAGAATGTTTATGTTTTAGTAGTATTGATAACCAATAGAAGCTAGTATTAAATTACAATAATTATCAAAAATTGATTAGTAAAAAAACTCTAAGATGTTAGCATTTCATCATAGGTCAGAATTTATTTTTAATTCCATGCAAGTGTTATATATGTAGTAGAAAAGTCATTCTAGAATATAAGAAAAAACAAGTAGAATTAATGATTCACATTATTATTATAATCCACAACCCGTTACAATTATGAAAAATCCATTTCACCTCGGCATGCTATACGCTTATGACCTTAATAATACATAATTCATCACTAATCCATTTCTATAGTTATACATACATCTATATCTATGATATAAATTATTACACACTGTGGTAGCTCACATGAGTGTAATCTTGAAGCATAACCATTCCTTCAGTCGTCTGATCAAGAACAGAAGTTGATCCCCAGGAACTCGACGACGTCGTTCTCTCTAGCTCCACTTCTTGCGACCACCAACTCGAACCGTTCGTTATCTCAAACTCTTTGCTCACTTGAAACAGCTCTTTAGAACCACCTCTGTTCATAAGATCCATGCTATCATTATCTAACTGAAGGTCTTGAGGAAAACCGAAACTAGGTTGAAATCCGTGAGCAGGGTTTAGGGATTGCTCTACGTTCTCTGAATAAACAGGAGATACCCCATTGTCGATCTCAGCTAGCTTGTGATCATTGTTCTGATGAACAACGTTAACTCCTAAAGGGTGGAAGCTTTCTTGAGATGCAAGCAAAGGAGTAGTTGTAGTAGTCTGCAGCAAAGGATGAAGCTTGGGCCACAAGATAGGGTTGTTGTAGAAACTAGAGAAAGGGCTTTGTAGATTCTGAAGCTGCATGTGAAGTTGAAGCCTCTCTATCGCTGAATTACTTAGATTTTGAGGACTCTTGTTGTTGTTGTTGCTGATACTCTTTTCGTTTGAATCGGTAAGTGAGTCTTGACGATTCATTTGTTTATGTCTTCCGAGTAGCTTCTTCTTCAGTTTAGTGTTCCAGTAATTCTTGATATCATTGTCTGTCCTTCCGGGAAGCTGAGCTGCAATAATAGACCACCTGCATATATATAACACATTAGTTACAGTTAAGATAAGATAAGATTTTTTAATTATATATATAGACCACTAATTAATGAAGTTTATATATCATAGATGTAAGTGTATTAAATGTGCTTACATAAACACCAAAACAAGGAGAAAGAGACAATATAAACCCTAAATTTTATGAGATGTAGCATAGGTTGAAATATAGGCTTGCATGTGTTTCAGCATAAGATTCACAGACAACAGGTAAAAAGACAAGAATCTCAAGTTGAATTTTTACAGAAATTACCTCCAATTCTGGACCAAGTATTGATTAAGAGGTGTTGATTAGTTTAAGCAACTAATTAAAAGAAATTAAAAGATATAGATAAATCACTGACCGGCTTCCAATGCTGATGTAAAGACTCAAGATAATACTGTCTTCTTCCTCAGAAAAGCCACCATGTTTGATGTTTGGTCTTAAATAATTAAGCCATCTCAGTCTGCAACTCTTACCACATCTCTTCAATCCTATAATTTACACAAAAACGTCAAAATCAGGACAACTAATCGAGCTCATAAATCTGTTACAAAGATCAAGACAAAGGTTACTTAAATACATCGATCTTTCATTGATCCAAATTAGTGATATGAAAAAATATTCAAAATGAAGCTCAAAATTATAAGTTATGGCTGATAAAGTTGTAAAAGTAAGCATTATATAGCTAACTACAGGATTATAAGTTTTGACTAATATTAAAAACAGTTTAGACTAATATTAATGTAACTATTACCAATTTTCTGGGGCAGTGCGATCCAGTTGCCACCAGTGCCATATTTGTCGATATAATCCTTGAGCTTAACATCCTCTTCCGGCGACCATGGCCCTTTCTTCACGTTTGCCTTGTCGCAGCATGGAGCTCTTCCCATTTTCTTACAAGTTTTTTTTGTCTTTTATTGTTGTTCTTCTTTTTTTAGGAACTGATTATTGTTCTTCTTTTTCCAAAGTGATTATGTTTGATGATGATGAAATGATATGATGCTTTGAGGAGATGGTTTATAAAGACGATAAATGAGCAATTAGTGATTATTATAACCGAAAAGGTAAATATTTAAAAATATAAAGTCTTCTCCGCGTCTTAATTTTTTGCATGATTCAACTTCAACCCTAATTGTATTTTGTTTTGCTGACTAAGGTTTTTGCTTTTTGGATTAGTTTTCTAATGCTTATTTATTTATTCTATTCTGAAAATGTGAAAAATGTATCTGTTTTAATTCAATAACTCAAAGAAAGACTTGCTTGAAGTTTTGTCTAACTGCATAGCACTTTATATATTTTACTCGATAGATCAAAATAAAGGCAGGATTCAAACCATCGTCTTGATTTGTCGTGACTTGGGTTGAAATGTTCCCCTCTATATAGCCAATCAAATGTCATCACTGATCATAAGTTATTATTAATTCCTGATGCACTTCTTCAATTTGTATAATTGGGTTGAGTTTATAGATATAGTGGTTTGAATAAGTGAATCTCAATTAGAAAATATACAAGTTGTTGACTTATGACAGAACATTTGAGTAAAAAGCCAAGTGAGTACAACATTTTTTTTGAATGGCTTTGTTCGAAAAACTCATTTGTCAAATTATAGCTGTTGCAGTTTGAAGATATGCTTCTAAAAGATTAACCGATGAGTATGAAAATGCATGTGCCATAAGAGCATGATTAAAGGATCAAAAGATTTTTTTTTACTGTTCGCGGATCCTACTAACATATAGGATCCGTAAACAGTGCAAGAGACGGTTCTAAAAGTTTTTAAATAAAAATCGTTTTTTGCAGTATTTGCCGATCCTATTAACATGTGTCGGCATGTGAACTTTTTTTTTTAAATCTGACAAAAAAAAAAAAAAACCCCCGTTAGGGTTCAGGGATAATCATACTATAAGGAAAAACGTCGGCTTCGACAATACCATATTCCTGATATACGGTTATGCCTCCTTGGAAAATAAATTTGACTTCATCTCAAAATAAGCATTAATTTCCATGTCTAGGCCATTTATTCTAGAAACTCATGTTCTTTGACTTATTGTCTCTTTTACACACACATATATAGTGTTATTTTCTGGCCTCGCGTATGTTGGACCCAAGATCAAATTTGATCTGAAAAATTATTCTTGTAAGAAAAAATTAACTACTTCAACGATAGTTATCTCAAACACACACACACACACATATATATATATATATATATTTCTTTCATCAAAAGATTGTGACTATTAGTTAGTTAATTAATCAAATGAGTCATGGAAGTATGGAACCACAACTAGGCAGCAAAATAACAAGAGGAAACCATCAAATTTTCAATATGGAACCACCAATGTTCTGTATAATAAAAGATACTCTGTATAAAGTACAATAAAAGATATTCCATATAATATACTCTCCTTCTGTTTTTTAAAGAGTGTCATTTTAATATTTTATACACATATTAAGAAAATAATTAGACTACATTAATATTTTTAATAATGGTAGCTATTCAACCAATAGCGTTTTAGATAAATAAAAGTATTTATAAAACTAATACATTTTATAATAAATATTAAGCTAAAACATCAATAAATTGCATTGAAATTTAAAAACGATACTCTTTATAAAACAAAAATATACCTCAAAACGATCCTCTTTACGAAACGGAGGGAGTATAAAAGATTGAAGACACCATGAAATTCAGTTTAATAAAAGCTACTGAAGTTTTTCTTGTTGTCCTTTTTCAAAACCCTAGAATCGATGCATTTGATAAATCCAAAGCTTAAAGACATCATAATCCAGCTGCTAATAGTGGTTAATATATGCATATAGTATAGACATAAAAGTAGACTTTAATTATGTGTCTGATATGTTGTACTATGTCATGAGAGGATAAGCTTAGATATATGCGTAGTAGCTACTTTAAATTCAATTAATTAAGGATAATCAGTATTTTATTGGTATTAATATTTAGAGGATCGTACGCCCAAGGTTTGCTTAAAAATCATTGATCAAGACTCAAAGTTATTGTTAGAGGCTAATAACCTAATACTGGAATTAACATTAACTGGTACGATTTTTTTTGTTCTTTAAAAAAAAAAAACTTATACGAGTTTATCATGGTTTTATTGGACATATTAGGTTATTACTAGCTATCTAATTTATCAAATATAATCACGTTAGACAAATATTATTTCGAGGAAGAAAACATTAAATAACTTGATCTAATTAAATCTTGAATTTCAAATGCATCATATATATATATATATGCTACTTTAATATTATGGATAGGCTAATGTCAATATGTTAGAAGAACTTATAAAACAAAAAAATAAATAAACAACGAGATCATACCACTAAAATACATAAAATATCAGTAGCTAATATATAATACGACCATAACTTTGAGTAAATATTTGCCATTACGATTTATAACAATAGTATGTCTTAAAACAAATTGAAATTATGATTATTTTCACAACAAATTCAAGATAGGATTTGAGTTTGCCAGTTTTATATTATAGGAGTACTAGATTAAAGAATATCTCAGTAAAAGAAAAAGATTAAAGACTATCTTATTTTACCAAAAAAACAATCCAAGGAAAAGTGTCAGTGATAATGATAACGTCACTTGGGTTGACTAACAAAGCACAATTCCATTTCAATGAGCCGGTATATGACTATTATCGTTTATACGTATACAGCTTTTATAAATTATATTGGATCATTATGTTATAGGTTCATATAATCATTCAAGTGAATAAATTATAAAATAATACACGTGTGGGTGTGTACGTGAGAGTTTGACCATATAAAGGAAAAGTCATTTGCGCGTGCTAGGTGTTGTATTTTAAGACTAAAGAGGGCATACTTAACAAAAACATATCGTATACCTATATTTTGTAGTAGAAGACAAGACATAGGTTTCTTAAATGGTGTCACGATTAGTTCAGAATTCAACCATTCATTAAAATGTATTCATCAAGCTTATTATGTACAAAGAGTTTTCTACACACTTTACTTATTATGTACATCTAATCAAATCTAATATATATTCATTTTGAAGGTCAGCCGATGGATATATTCAACATTTATTAAGTCCAATGGTTCAATGATTAACAAAACATTTTGTATAATTTTCCTAAAATTAAACTGGTATTTGGTTAGAAGGATATGTTCTGTGAACAAGGAAGATACGACATAGGAGTTGATAATGTCATGCTTTAATTCTTCTCCTACTTCACTTGCTGAGTTTTTTAATGACAAGGGGCTGACTTTTCTGTTCACAGAGAAGAATATATTTGTTTATTAGAAATTTAGAATTAGTTTACAATATATATTTATTAAGAATCAAACAAAACATGATTAAAAGTCAAACCTAATAAGTACTAACTATCGAGATTTGAGAGGATTGTAGTCCTCTCAAACTTTGTTGTCATCCCTCAACTGTGTATTTGGACCATAATCCATTACCTAACCTCATCTTATATTAATGCTAACCTCTTTGTCTAATTTGTGGGTTGGGTTTGTTGCCTTGTTGGAATCTCGGGATTTTTTTTACAACACGACGAGCTTCTCAGACCACAAGCGTTGTTTATTGGTCAGTACAAAACATACTTTTAACTCAAATTCGAAACATACATACAAGACCCAAGTGTTTAAAATAGAAGTTTCGACGTACAATGTCATTACTTTAGAATACATATTTAAGTTTTCATAAACTCTAGTATGTTACTGATGGAATTGTAAACCGTGGTTTCTTTGCATAGAATTTACATTTTACGTCAATATATTTAGACCCGGTTGGTGAAGAATCGAGGATACTTAACATTCATTACTATATATTACATTACTTCCTATATTTGGATGGTTAAAATTTGACAATTGAAGAATTTTACTTATAACAAACGTTTGTGGAAATTAAAACCCTCTCAGTACATCGGTTTAACTAACGGTTCAAACTAGTGGTCACAATTTTTTTTAGTGTGGTATTTTTAATAATTTTAGTAATCTAAAGTTATTTTTAAAAATTCAAAATATAACTTATACTTAAAAAACTAAAATTTTGTTATATGGTTAATGTAAATGTTTAATTTATTTTAATAATATAAAGTTAATCAAAATTGTAAAGGGTATTTATGTTATCATTTATTATTCAAAATCATTAACAATCATTTATCTTTTAATTATATTAGGTAACTTCATAGCTTTTATTTAAAGAAAGAATAAATATTTTTTTGGACGTTAATAACTAATTGCATGGTTTAATAAGAAGTATATTGTATCTTTAGATGAACTAACTTATTTATTTAAAATTTTTAAGAATCATTTTAGTGATGACAATATGACATATATCATAGCTTAAATGTTGTAATGCTTCTCAATAATACAGAGAAAATTGCTAAAATGACCTAAAACTTAATTTTAAATACAAAAATATATTCTAAATTTAATCAAATGAAAAAGTAACACAAAAGACTAGAGAAATTACAAGAAGCTTCTTATGACGAATCAAAAAAATAATATGTACTTTTTACGAATATAACCCATGGAAGTCTTCTGTAATTTTGTAAGTCTCCAGTTATTTTGTAAGCCTTGTAAGAAGACTTCCAAAAAATTCTTCTCATATAATAGATCTTAAAATTTTTTTATAAATTTTATACATAAATATTATCATGGAGAAAATTGAAATTATTTAATTATAAATATTTGTAAATGATAAAAATTAAGATCTAGTAAAATTAAATTATTTTATAAATTTTATAAAAAATATTATTATGGAGAAACTGAAATCATGTAATTTTAAACATTTGTAAATAATATAAATTAAGATCTAATAAAATTGAATTGTTTTCAACATAGATGAATGAATGTAGTGAGTTATGATATTTTTTTGTTTAGGGTTTGATAACATATGTTGTAGTATTGTATATATTTTAGGGTTAGATTTTGAAATCTTAGTTTTAAAGATTTTTTCTGATCTTTATGTATTTAATTTGCGTATATTAAACACTTTTAAAGAGTGTTTCAAAAAAAAAACACTTTTAAAGTTGATTTTAAGTATAGTGAAATGTTTATTGATATTTAATTAGTTATTTGAGTTAAGGGTATAAATGACTTAAGTGTTATAAAAAATAATGCACTAGACTTATCTCAGCAAGTAGTAAATTTGGGGTTTAGAAGACTAAAAGTCTTCTAGTGTATTTTATGTTAGAAGACGTCTAAAAAAATATTCCAAACCGAACCGTAAATTTTATCAAATTACATTTAACCTAATCGGATTATTTACCATACATATAAATAGTTATCACTTTTTTTAATTATTTTGCTATTTGTTGATAAAACATGTAACCTTAACAGTTGCTCTGTAAAGGCGATTCCGAAAATGATTTCTGGTGATACTTGTTTTCAATCGTTCTCACTGTTGGTAATCTCATCCTTACTTTACTTTGAATCTCGTTTCTCCTTCATGTCCAAAAAATATTTTAGTAGATTAAACTAATCCGCTTTTTTTAGATCCAAAACCGTTTGTGTTGTTGTTGAACTCCACCGCCGATAAGTTCCTCTTTTTTGTTGTCGATTTCAGTGTTTGATTTAAGACGAACCGTTTCACCGCTGTTAAATTCTAAACGTTGTATTCTGAATTCTTCTTGTCCTTTGAATTTGCATGATTGCATGAATTTAGTATAGTACTCTTATTATGTTTGGTTTGTGTTTGAGATATTGGTTTTTGATTGTTTTGCATACTCGAAAATGGATTTACCATAACTATCGAAGAGAATATTTAATTTAAGGTAACAGTCTCCATTAATTAATTAATTCATGTTTAACATGATAAAAAAAAAAAAAATCCATATTAATTATTTTGTAATGTTTATTAATTAGTTATTTTAGTATTAATTAGTTGAAAATCTATTTAATTATGTTTTATGATTTTTTTTAAATAATAAAAACACAATAAATGCTGAAATCTACGAATATAAAAACTATTGAATTATTATGGTAATAAAAGTGGTGAAGTAACTAGGATGAGTAAAAAAGAAAGTAAATATTATAATAAAATACTTAAAAATAGGTAAATTTTGTTTTGTACTTTTGTTTTAATAGAATAGATAATAAATATTCCTTCCGTTTCAAATTACTTGTCGTTCTGGAGTAGAATTTTTGTTTCAAAATAATTGTCGTTTTCGGTTTTCAATGCAAAATTTATTGGTAATATTATCTACTCTATTTTTCTATTGGTTGATACTCCTTCTGTTTCATATTAAGTGTCATTTTAGTTTTTGCACACAAATTAAGAAAATATTTAATTTTTCATATTTTCCATATAAAAACATCATTACCCATACAACTAACCATATTTCAACCAATAAAAAATTAAACTAGAAAATAAAATTAATAAATTATGCATTGAAAATAGAAAATGACATTCTTTATGAAACAAAAATAAAACCTCAAAACGACACTCTTTACGAAACGAAGGGAGTATATGGTTAAGTGTATTGGTAATAGTGTTTTTATTTTGAAAATGTGTAAAATTAAATGTTTTCTTAATCTGTATACATAAACCTAGAACGACAACTAATATGAAACGGAGGGAGTAATATTCATTCTAATGCTCTACTAATCAAACCCCAACATAGAATAAAAATGTATAAACTAAGATTTTGAATGATAATCAAATGAATGAATTTGAACATTAAATTCTTCAATATTCCTTAAAAAAATTATAATACATAAGAAATAGATTTTTTTCCATGTATTCTCTTTTTTTCTTAGAGAATTGTAAAATAAATTTGTTTCATCATCCGTTTCTAATGTTTCTACTATGATTACCAGAAATAATCATGCAGTGGCTAATGCCTCATGGCTTGTTTAAAAATGCCTCTAATAGGCTTTCGGATTCTAGAAAGGAACCAAACCGAATCGAACCGAGCCTAACCAACATAATTATGTGTCCACCCTAGTTTTGATCAGTCACTTCACCTCACTCTCTCTCTCCGTTTCCCACCGAAAATGTTTCCGGTAACAGCCACACTCCTCCGCCACCGTCTCCGGCACATACGCCACCACATCAGGTTCATCTCCACCGCTGTTCCTCCTCCTCCTCCTCCCCATTTCCGTCTCCCTCTCAACCACCCTACCTATTTAATCTGGTCAGCCAACACTTCTCTCGGCAAAACCCTAGTCTCCACCGGCATCGCCGCCTCCTTCCTCCTCCAACCTTCCTCCGCACATTCCACAAAACTCCTCTACTTGAAACCTATCCAAACCGGCTTCCCTTCCGACTCCGACTCTCGTTTCGTCTTCTCCAAGCTCGACTCCCTCTCCCTTCGCCGCCGGATTCCTCTCTCAATCTCCAACTCCGTCCTCCGTTCTTCACTCCCCGTAGCGGAAGCTCTGAGACGGAACCTCCAAGCCAGCGAGAGTGGGATCTGCGATTTGAACTTCTCGGAGGAGAAGACTGTCACCGGCGCCCCGGAGCTCCTGTGCAAGACGTTGTATGCTTGGGAGGCGGCTATCTCCCCGCATTTAGCAGCGGAGAGGGAACACGCAATGGTTGAGGACTCCGTCGTGTTAAAGATGTTGGAGCAAGAGATGGAGTGTAGGAGTGAGAGTAATGTTCTATGTTTGGTAGAGACTGCCGGTGGTGTTGCGAGTCCCGCACCGTCCGGGACTCTTCAGTGTGATCTCTATAGGTTAAACACTTATCTTCTTCTCCTTTGAGATTACAAATTTGGTTAATATCTTGTTTTCTTGAAGTTTAGGCCTTTTAGATTGCCTGGGATTCTCGTTGGAGACGGTAGGCTCGGTGGTATCTCCGGAACAATTGCAGCCTATGAGAGTCTAAAACTTAGAGGATACGACGTTGCTGCTGTCGTTTTTGAGGATCATGGCCTTGTTAATGAAGTTCCATTAACCTCATATCTAAGAAACAAGTAAATTTTCGGTTCCTTTATTGGTTTAGTTGCTTTCACGGTTTCTTATTCTTGTTTGTACACTTTTGGATGGTAGGGTGCCTGTGCTTGTGCTTCCACCTGTTCCCAAAGACCCTTCAGATGATCTTATTGAATGGTTTCTTGAATCCGATGGCGTGTTTAAGGATTTGAAAGATGTAATGGTTTCAGTTTATTTGGAGAGAGTGGAGAGATTGAACGGCATGGCGAAGCAAGCAGGGGAGGTTTTCTGGTGGCCGTTTACTCAGCATAAACTTGTGGCAGAAGAAGCTGTGACGGTGATAGACTCCAGATGTGGTGAAAACTTTTCAGTATACAAGGTTTGTATGAGAAGATCCTTTATTTATGTAGTTAGTATAGTCCTACTCCTAAGGAAGCTGGTAGCTTTATGGTTTCAGTTATCTGCTTCTAGAATTTGCAGCAAGTAATGAGAACTGTGACTTTCATCATTTTCAGGCTTCTGATAATAATTCTATCACCCAGCAATTTGACGCTTGTGCAAGCTGGTGGACACAGGGGCCAGATCCTGCTTTCCAGGTCATCTGTGGCCACTATTTTCTAAGTTTTATGATTACCTATCAGTCCCTATCGTCTTATGACGACATGAATCTTAATGCTTATCTTTCTTTTTGATGAATCTTCTGAAGTTTATTTTGAACATTTGTTTAGGCTGTTTCAGGCTGAGCTTGCTAGAGAGATGGGTTACACTGCTGCTAGGTTCGGGCACGTTATGTTCCCTGAGAATGTATATGAGCCTGCCTTGAAATGTGCTGAGCTCTTATTAGATGGAGTGGGAAAAGGTTTCTAATCTCGATCTGTCATATTGTTTCTATTTTCTGTTTTCAAACATTGGGGGGGATGGCTAATTAGTTTTTGCATGTAGGGTGGGCTTCTCGAGTATACTTCTCAGATAATGGATCCACAGCAATCGAAATTGCTCTGAAGATGGCATTTCGTAAGTTCTGTGTTGATCATGAGACCCTATTGGATTTGTCTGAGGCTACGGAAGAGAAGAAGGATATTGTTGTTAAGGTACAATCATCTTGCTAGTGCTCAGCGATACTTAGACACTTTACTGTACCTGTTATGAACATTTGTTGCCACTGTGATGCTTACTAAGGTGAAAGGGTTTCCCCTTTCGTGGCAGTACATCTTTGTCATATGAAGGATTATCTTTATTTATGTGGTTTTGTCATTTGTGTTTTAGGTTCGAAAGTGAAAATTTGATGTACTCTATTTTAGGTCCTAGCTCTTCGGGGCTCTTACCATGGTGATACTTTAGGAGCGATGGAAGCACAAGCACCATCACCTTATACTGGCTTTCTCCAGCAGCCTTGGTAATGAATATATTATTGTTGTCATGATTCTGAGTTGACCATTTCTGCGTCCAATATTCATCTTCCGAGTAAGCATTCTTGGATCATCTGCATCTTCTGCACCTGGTCTTGGATCATCTGCATAGCAACCAGCCCATAGTGTTGCTTAGATAGAAGTGTCATCTCTTATGGATGTTATTCTCAGCTTTCCCTTTAATCAGGTGCGTATCTTATTTGCATTGTAGGTATACTGGAAGAGGCCTGTTTCTGGACCCTCCTACTGTCTTTCTCTCCAATGGAGCATGGAATCTCTCCCTCCCTGAAAGTTTTTCTCAAACTACCTCAGAAGAATGTGGAAGTAACTAACACCCTTTCTTCTTTAAGTTTCCAACAGTTCCTATTACATTTCCTTTAGCTGTATGACTTACTATTCCCAAACTCTTACAGCATTCACCACTCGTGATGAGATTTTTGACAAGAGTAGAGATACATCAAGTCTTGCAACAATTTATTCCGCCTATGTATCAGAGCAGTTACAAGAGTATTCTGGAATTTCACAATCCGCCCACGTTGGTGCACTGATAATAGAACCAGGTCTGTTAGTATATTCATCAGTATGACTTCAAATAGTTTACCTTCCAAATATTCAGTAAGGTTTAGCATCCTTGGTCTTTGATGAACGTGACAATTTTTGATGCAGTGATTCATGGTGCTGGGGGGATGCACATGGTTGATCCGCTTTTCCAACGAGTTCTGGTCAATGAGTGCCGTAATAGAAAAATTCCAGTCATTTTTGATGAAGTGTTCACAGGTTTCTGGCGTCTTGGAGTAGAGGTATATACTGTTACGTGGTTTTACGTCATCTTGTTATATATATATTCCCTGTTACCATAATCCATATACATTCTGCTGACAAGTTACCATCACTTTACCTAGACTACTGCTGACCTTCTCGGTTGCAAACCGGACATAGCTTGCTTCGCCAAATTGATGACTGGTGGAATGATTCCTTTGGCTGTCACTCTTGCCACAGAGGCTGTATTCGATTCATTTTCTGGAGATTCAAAGGTAATAAAACGAAAGTAGAAGGCTATCCCGTATCAAATTCTGATTCTGCTTGAACCCATCTAATTTTCTTTATTTGTTGTAGCTTAAAGCCCTCCTTCACGGTCACTCATACTCAGCTCATGCTATGGGTTGCGCAACAGCCGCCAAAGCCATCGAATGGTTCAAAGATCCAGAGACTAACCATAACATCAATTCACAAAGAGGAACCTTAAGAGAGGTACTAAGACAAATAAACACTCTCTTCCTATTCTTAAATACACTTTACAGTACGCGCAAGTCCAGACACAAGTATGGCACATGAACGTCTTTAAATGGGTTTTGTTTTGCAGCTGTGGGACGAAGAATTGGTGCAACAAATATCATCCCACTCTGCAGTTGAAAGGGTGGTAGTATTAGGAACCCTTTTCGCTCTAGAACTTAAAGTAGATGCTTCCAATTCCGGGTAAACTCTCAAATGACATAGCCTTATTATCTATATCCTCGCTGTCTTGAACATCATACTATATACTTTGGTATCTCATGATTTGTCATGTTTCAGGTATGCTTCGTTATACGCAAAGTCTCTTCTAGAGATGCTCAGGGAAGACGGTATTTTCATGCGACCTCTGGGAAACGTCGTATACCTCATGTGTGGTCCTTGCACGTCGCCGGAAATTTGCCGGCGGTTGCTCGCTAAGCTTCACAAAAGGCTCGGAGAATTCAATAGAGCATGAAACTCAATACTCTCTCTCTTTCCATGTTGTTTGTTGTATTAAAGCATAATTGTGTTGTCAATTTCTCTATATTCGTTGCAAATTAAAGTACTTTTGGACTTGGGAGTCTGAAATAATTTAGTGGTAGGTAGATTATATCTATGGTTTTCTTCACGAGATGGATGGTATTTTTATAATTGAAAAAGCTTAATACACAGTAGTGTATATAAACAAAATTATCTCGTGATACTTTAGTCGACATTAAAAAAGTGGCTTTGGAAAAAGTGTTAATACCCTTAAAGGCTCTAAATGGAATCTGCGGCTGCGATCAGATTGGACAAGTGGTGAATACTGAAACACTATTACAACGTTTTTGTTTTAACTGAAAACGACAATCATAGAGGGTCACGTAGACCTTACCGCACCAGATCATATCCTCAGTAGAGGCAGTGCCAAAGCTCAATGAGAGTCGCTCGCCATAGTTGACTTAGACAGATTAACCCCAAAAAGAATCCCAAATCATCGAGACAGAGAGAGAAGACCAAAACGAGGAGACTTAACCAAAACCAAAAAAAACACTTCCGTCCTTCACTACTAATCTTCGTCCCAATTCGACGCCGGCGGTTATAAATCGGAGAGATACTCTCTGATTTCGCCGTCTCGGTCAACAGGTACTTCAATTTATTCAGAGAGAGTATAGGGGAAAGTCTTCTGTGATCTCAGACGTGCGGAGATGAGTTTATTAGCGGTTTGTTGATTTAATAGACTTTCAATATGTAATGGTTTGTGTGATTTTGCAGATCTAAGAAGGAAGTTAGGGTTCTTTGTTTTGGTTAGAGAAATGCACAAGTAAGAATAGAATGGATAGAGGTAATAACAACATGAATAATAGAGCCAAGAGGAGTTTGGATGGTAACGGTGATGATGGTGATCTGCCTGAACGAAAACGTCCTGCTCTTGCTAGGTTCGGTTCTTTCTCCTCCTTACTTCTCTGTTAATTTTGTCTCCAGACTTAAAAAAGTTTCTAACTTTGTGTATTTTTATAACTGTTGTGACAGTGTGATTGTAGAGGCTCTGAAAGTAGACAGTTTACAGAAGCTTTGCTCGTCGTTGGAACCTATTCTCCGCCGAGTTGTAAGATATTTTTTGCTTTTCTTGTCTACACTATTCTTAACTCTTTGCTTGCTTCTTGTTCTTCTCACTATTTTATATATCTGCTGCACTTAGAGTTTTATGTTACATTCATTTGCATATAAAGTAGCTATCCTTTGTTAAAGCTTTGATGATGGATTGTTGCTGAGCAGGTCAGCGAGGAAGTGGAACGTGCTTTAGCGAAGTTAGGCCCTGCTAGGCTTACTGGAAGGTACAATTGATATTGCTCATTGTATCTTAATGGCTCTTGATATTGTGACACATATGCTCTTTCAAAGTTACTGAGGTTTGTTATTACTTTGCAGTTCTGGGTCTGGGTCTTCTCCAAAGCGAATTGAAGGTCCGGATGGCCGGAACTTACGGCTGCAGTTCAGGTCTAGGTTATCTCTCCCCTTATTCACTGGAGGAAGAGTAGAAGGAGAGCAGGGTGCTGCAATCCATGTCGTCTTGATTGATGCAAACACTGGGCGTGCTGTGGTATATGGTCTAGAGGCTTCTGCAAAGCTTGAGGTTGTTGTCCTTGAGGGTGACTTCAACAATGAAGATGATGAAGGCTGGACACAGGAAGAATTTGAAAGCCATGTCGTGAAAGAGCGTCAAGGAAAGAGACCGTTGCTGACTGGAGATTTGTATGTTACTCTCAAGGAAGGAGTTGGAACTTTGGGCGAGCTGGTTTTCACTGATAACTCGAGTTGGATTCGGAGTAGGAAGTTCAGGCTTGGTTTAAGGGTTGCTTCTGGGTGTTGTGATGGCATGCGCATACGTGAGGCAAAGACTGAAGCTTTCATTGTTAAAGATCACAGGGGCGAATGTATGATCTTAAAAGTTTCTATAATTATTTGTTCTCAGTGTACCATATGGTGTTTACTTCTGTTAGTTTGATGCACATTTTGTTTATGTGCAGTGTACAAGAAGCATTATCCACCTGCTCTGAATGATGACGTGTGGAGACTGGAGAAGATTGGTAAAGATGGGGCATTCCATAAGAAGCTAAACGCTTCAGGAATAGTCACTGTAGAAGACTTTCTCAGAACAATGGTCAGAGATTCTGCAAGATTACGTACTGTAAGTGCTTTTTTGTCAAGTTTTATTTTATTTTTGCTCGTGAAAGACACTGTTCGTTGGGTTTATATACGCTATAGCTAATATTGTCTCTTTCTTGTTTATCTAGATTCTCGGAAGTGGAATGTCAAACAAAATGTGGGAGGCACTAGTTGAGCACGCTAAGACGTGTGTCCTGAGCGGTAAGCTTTATATCTACTATCCCGAGGATTCAAGGAATGTCGGCGTTGTGTTCAATAATATCTATGAGCTAAGTGGTCTCATTTCCGGGGACCAATACTACTCTGCTGACTCACTTACTGAAAGCCAAAAGGTTTGCTGCATGTTCCTTAACTTATAACACCCTTATTCAAAACTGCTACTTATGGTCTAGTTGAGCGCTATGATTCACACTATCTTATGTATTGATTTAAAGTTAGTTAGCTGTGTTTGAACTGCATTCTTTCAAAGCCACTGAAGGGAGAGATATAACACATTTTGATTCTGTTTTTCACTTCTGTGTGTCTGAAGGTATATGTTGATGGGCTAGTGAAGAAAGCATATGAAAACTGGAACTTAGTCATAGAGTATGATGGAAAATCTCTCATAGACATGAAGCAGCCTCAGAGATTGGGTATTACTCAAACTGAAGAGGCAAATTACTCAACTGCTGCCATTAACCATCCAATGCAGATGGTAGGGCATTCAACCTCCGTGCCGGCTAATCAACCTCCAGTGCTTTCAGATTTTGCTGTTGGAGGTTTGTCAATTGCAGTCACTCCCTTGAAAAGTCTATTATTGTATAAGTTACTAAATCTTACAAGTTTGTTCAATTCTGCCACATACTGCAGGGTATGATCAAACTATGGCGACAAGGTATCCTCTGCATCCCCAGCTTGTAGTCTCCAACCCCAGAGCACAATTTGAGGTTGCTTCTGGCGCAACAACTCAGGTTCAGCTCATGGGAAATTTACATCAGGGTCAAAGCTCCATGAACAATCAAAACGTGAACGGTATGCTTGCTCTCGGTCCTCCACAGGCATCCACGAGTGGATACCAAAACATCAACTCTTCTTCAGTTCACCAGACAAATCTCAATCCTTTTGAAGACTGGTCAAACCCCCGCGAGAGAGGAGGAGCAGAAGATTTCTTCTCAGAGGAAGAGATCCGTCTGAGAAGCCATGAAATGCTCGAAAACGAGGACATGCAACAGTTCCTCCGCCTATTCAGCATGGGAGGAGGAGGTAATGACTCTGCTTCACATTTGCCGGAAAATGGATATACTTTCCCCTCGTTTCTGCACACTCCTATGCAAGGTTATGATGAAGACCGTGGTCGATCAGGCAGAGCTGTAGTTGGGTGGCTTAAGATAAAGGCAGCAATGAGATGGGGTTTCTTCATCAGGAGGAAAGCTGCTGAGAGGCGTGCACAGATTGTAGAGCTGGATGATGATGACGAAGAATAATCTTTTCTTTTTTCATCATGATTGTACCATACCCTCATGATGGGTAACAACACTAATGACTCAAAACAGTGTTTACCAAATGGAAACTGAATCTTGAGGGCCACGAGGCAGCGGCAGCACGAATGGAGGTGAAGTGACTCAGGTATTGTATAAAAGGAGTGTACAGATAGATCCAGTGGATGTGCTGTGTTTATGAAGCAGGAGACTTCTAATATGTTTGATCAACTCATTTAGACATTAGCATTCGTAAGAACTGATCTTGCAGTCTTAACAAGTAGAATCTATGTCTTGTGACTTTGTCTTTTTTCTTTCTTTTCTATTTGATACTCCAGTAGGCTTGCGTTCCACGAAACATCAATGCCATGTTTCTATGATTCTTGGTTGGTTATTATTTGGTTGTTTTCTTCAATTATTTGACTATCTTACAGGGAGTTTATGGTAACACTAATACCTCTGATGATAATTTAACTGGATTTGGGAGGTGGATTTTTATCTAATTTAGCCACTAGGAGTCTTGGACCAAGAAACTTCCAGACCACGCCACATCAACTTGAGTGACTGCTTAGCTGTGTCTGACTAACTCCATCACTACATCAGACATTTGAGTCAGTCAAAATAATGATTTTACCCAACAACTACCTTGTTCCTTCAACGTGGCATCTCTTCTTCACCCTACTTTAAATTCTAATTTAAAAATAAAAAAAAAAACATTAAAATATAATTCGATTTTCTCTTTTCTGAAAAATAATTTAAAATTTTTGTAGCGATGAAAAATACACTAATTAAATGTTTTAATTTCGTCTACAGTAAGTTATATAAATAATTCATACCCAAAATTGTACATGTAACAAAATCAAGATAGATAGTCATGATTTATGAACCATGGTTGTGTAACTGGTAAAAAAAAGAATATTTTAGAATAACTAATTAAAAACTAGAACCCATAAATCTACCTTATCCGAGTTACCTTTTATTTTTGTATTCTAATGAACTTTCTTAAAGCAAACATATTGTTATTTCTTTTGGATTAACAGAATCTCTTGGTTCTATTAGAGAAAAACTCTTCTTTTTTTGACTAAAGAGAAAAAACTCATTTATCCATCAAAGTCGGTCCAAGCCGGTGGTAACGTATTGAACTTCTCTTTTTATAGCAAAACTCCCAAATCCAACTAAATAGTCTGACACGAAAAAACTTTAAATGTAAAATTTATGATCAGATAATAAAAAGAAACATTATTTAAAAAACCGCGTGAAGTGCAAAGCCAATTAAACACAGCTTTTACTACAAAGATGGCCCAACCCCAGCTGTTGCCTTAAACACGGCTTCGTCCTTCCACCATATGAACCTTCCTCTTTCGAACCGCCTCTCCAACCTTTACTAGTTATTACTATATATACATCCATCCATAAACCCTCAAACATCACATTCTAAAAACCCAATAGAAGAAACAAAAAAAGAAGATAAATCTCTCAAAATGGCAAACACTTACTTACTTCCTCTGTTTCTTTCTCTTATAGCCATCTCCTCTGTTTCAGCTAATTTCCAAAGAGACGTTGAGATCACTTGGGGAGATGGTCGTGGACAGATCACGAACAATGGAGAGCTTCTCACTTTGTCTCTAGACAAATCATCAGGCTCTGGTTTCCAATCCAAGAACGAGTACTTGTTCGGTAAAATCGACATGCAGATGAAACTTGTCCCTGGAAACTCCGCAGGAACAGTCACAACACTCTACGTAAGTTTCATTACAAAGTTTTTGTTTTTTGTTACATTTTGAAGCTCTTGTTTCTAAAATAGTTTTTAATTTATTATTTTGTTTTATGCAGTTGAAATCACCAGGAACAACATGGGACGAGATTGACTTCGAGTTCTTAGGGAACCTAAGTGGAGATCCTTACACACTTCACACAAATGTATACACACAAGGCAAAGGAGACAAAGAACAGCAGTTCAAACTCTGGTTCGACCCAACAGCTGACTTCCACACTTACACCATTCTATGGAACCCACAACGAATCATTTTCACCGTCGATGGAACTCCCATTAGAGAATTCAAGAACATGGAATCTATTGGCACTCTGTTTCCCAAGAACCGACCAATGAGAATGTATTCGAGTCTTTGGAACGCTGATGATTGGGCTACTAGAGGTGGTTTGGTCAAAACCGATTGGTCTAAAGCTCCTTTCACTGCTTCCTACCGTGGCTTCAACCAAGAAGCTTGTGTTTGGTCAAACGGCAAGTCTTCTTGTCCTAATGGCTCGGGACAAGGGACCACTGGCTCGTGGCTGTCCCAAGAGCTTGACTCAACGGCTCAAGAAAGGATGAGATGGGTACAGAAAAACTATATGATCTACAACTACTGTACGGATGCTAAGAGATTCCCTCAGGGTCTTCCTAAAGAGTGCTTAGCTGCATAGAGAGTAAAGAGTTGAGTGAGGAACAAAAATCTAGTTTTTCTTTTTGGTTCTTTTTTATAAAGATTTTTTTGTAAATCACATGAATTCTATTAATTTGTTAAAGTAATATATTCTCTTCATAGTATATTTTAATTTAGCGTTTGATTAGTAAACAAATTAGAGTAAACACGAATAAAATAAATTGGGTAAACTGAAGTAAACATTTTTTAATTAAATGATTTTTTTTTCCCAACTGAAAATTTACCTCTTTATAAAAGAGGTGAAAAAGGTTGCTCTAGAAATGGTGGATCCAGCTAAAATTTCTTTCATTTTTTTCTTTCCACTAATTATTCTAAAAATCAGATCCTTAATGTCTGTTTTTTACATTTTACTCTATGCCCTCTTCATTTGCATAATTAGCCTTATGTTATAATTTACATATAACATCCCTTTTCTTGAAAATGTTTGCACTCACATATTGTATTTTCTCTAGTATATATATATATCAATAAAAATAACTAAAATTTGTAGATTACCTAGTGATTTTTTAGGTTTTAGGTTCAACATGGCAAAAACGAAAGCTCTTTGAACATGCTAAAGCTCTTTCAAGGTGTAGAAGTAAAATAGGGAGGAAGCAAAGCTTTGTTACGGTAGACTTGGTTTCGGATTTTTTTTACTGATTATCATAGAAGTTCTGGACTTTCGATTCATAATCTTCTATAGGTCAACCCTTTTTTACTACCCCTAGACCACCAACATATTTGTTACATAGTGTCATTTTTAACCCTCAAAAATATTGAATTATATGTTCACAACCTTTTAGTATATAAAAAAAAACTTACTGTATCTTTACTCTTCCATTTGATTCATTTTTGTTTCCTATGCGAAATAATTGGGATAAGCTAAGTTTGTGAACCAACGAAAAACATAAAAGAACAAAACCACCTACATTTGAATTTGTCACAGAAACACAAAATATTAAAAGAGAAGCGTTATAATACTGTAACATTAAAACATTTTTCATAAATAATTGTAAATTGGCATGCTCTTGAAAAAAGATAAAACGAAATGCAATGTTTTTGTATGTAATATAAATGTAGAAACTCATTAGCATTAATCTTAATTCAAAACTATTTCTATTGTAAATAATCTTATGTATCGGCCGTAAACTAATAAAATATATTTACTATAAACACTTTAGTTATGTAACTAAATATTAAGTTTAAGCAAAAAATAAATAAATCAATTACGGTGCGCTGTGTCTTGTGAGAAAACAGAGCACCAGGTGGAAAATGAAGAAAGTTCTAAGATCTTATCCATTGTGTTAGAGATCCCTAATATGAATAATTGGTGAATCAAAATTAATAATATATGTTGAAAACTTTAATCTGAAAGGCCTATGGAATTCGGCTCCGAACTTCTTGCTATTTTTTTTCTTTAAAACTCATTCAAAAGTTAAGTAAGGGTTTTGTTTCCACAGGAGATTCACATATTTTCCTTTATCTGTGAGTTTATAACTGTTGGGGTTTATGTTCTGTCTTTACATGGAAACCTAGATTCAAAGACAGTGACCAATTCATATTCAGTTCTGAATCTGTAAATAGAAAACATAATTGTCCAACCACAAATGGGAAAGAAATAAAATCCATGCTTATTACTGAGTCTACCATTTTAACATGAAACTCAACCAAACCTCTAGCAGCTAGCTAGCAAACAATGTGTGAAACTCAAACATTACCATACCAGTAAGAGAATCAAGACTTATGTAAAACGTTCGACAGAAAGTCAGCTAGAGTCTAGAGAATCAAGACTAACCTTTGAGTGCAAGTCTTGGTTCAAATAGGCACAAGTATTTTAAACATGCTTTGCTAATTTAGGCCCATTAAAATATACAAGTAACTCAAAGTATTTTTCTCACATTCATTATTAGTTTTTTACAAAATATATTTTGTTAATCTTTTCACCCAAAAACTTAAGAAATGATCTAGATACGGTGCAGCTTATATGATGTTACGAGGAATTTAATCATTTGTAAAATCATACATGTAAATTTCAATTTCTTTACAATAAGTAAAAAAAACTAAACACAAAATAAGCAAATTAGTTAAATCATATATGTCCTTTTTCCTCTTTTAGTGTTCAAAAAAAAAAAAAAAAAAGTTAAATCATATACATCTGAAGAATCATGACTAAGAAAATTTCGAACCACGACCATGACACGTTTTTTTTTTCGTGTATTCTGCACACGGATTTGATCGAATTTAGATTTCTAGAGTTTACGTAAGAGTTGGGACTGCGCTGAGAATCTAGCAACTTTGGACAAAGAAACTTCCGGACCACGACCGTCCTCAACTTGAGTGTCTTAGCTGTCTCCACCACTATCATCAAATATTTTGAGTCAGTCATAATCATGATTTACCCAACAACTATCTTGTCCCTAAAGTTCCTTCACGTGGCATCTCTCTTGACCCTTGTTCCCCCAACTTTAATAAGTTTTGAATCCATCAATTATTTTATCAATAAAAACAAATATAATATGGATCCTTATCCTATTTTCTTAACCACTATACATTTCAAGATAACTACTCAAATTAACTAAATTTTCATTTGTGCACATATCATAATAATAGTCAGGAATAAGAATAACAGAATCAAGATAATAATGGAACTATAAATATGAAAAACTACTGTAGATGTTTTAGAATCACCAATAATAAAATTTAAAGTTGTAATTAACGTTTTGTAACACCTTTTTACTTTCTATCTTTTGTTATACATGAATCTCTTGGTTCTATTAGAGAAAACCTTTTTCCTCTATCAAGGTCGGTCTAAGCCGGTGGTAAAAAAGTATCCAACTACTAAATGCAGTTTTTTGATTGCAAAGATCAAATTTAATTTGAAAGCAAAAAGTAACACTAATATTAAACGTGTTTTTAATTAAAAACACTATTTAAAAAACCGCGTGAACTCCAAAGCCAATTGAATACAGCTTTTACTACAAGATGGCCCAATCTCCAACTGTTGCCTCACAAACCGCGGCTTCTTCTTTCACCATACGAACCTTCCTCTTTAAACCCTTACTATTACTATATATATATATATACATTCTTCATAATCCCTCAAAACAAGAAAACCAAAAACGCAACACAAGTCACAAGATCGAGAACACCCCATAAATCTCTTCCAAAATGGCAAACACTTACTTACTTCCTCTGTTCCTTTCTCTTATAGCCATCTCCTCTGTTTCAGCTAATTTCCAAAGAGACGTTGAGATAACTTGGGGAGATGGACGTGGACAGATCACGAACAATGGAGAGCTTCTCACTTTGTCTCTAGACAAATCATCAGGCTCTGGTTTCCAATCCAAGAACGAGTACTTGTTCGGTAAAATCGACATGCAGATGAAACTTGTCCCTGGAAACTCCGCAGGAACAGTCACAACACTCTACGTAAGTTTCATTACAAAGTTTTTGTTTTTTGTTACATTTTGAAGCTCTTGTTTCTAAAATAGTTTTTAATTTATTATTTTGTTTTATGCAGTTGAAATCACCAGGAACAACATGGGACGAGATTGACTTCGAGTTCTTAGGGAACCTAAGTGGAGATCCTTACACACTTCACACAAATGTATACACACAAGGCAAAGGAGACAAAGAACAGCAGTTCAAACTCTGGTTCGACCCAACAGCTGACTTCCACACTTACACCATTCTATGGAACCCACAACGAATCATTTTCACCGTCGATGGAACTCCCATTAGAGAATTCACGAACATGGAATCTATTGGCACTCTGTTTCCCAAGAACCGACCAATGAGAATGTATTCCAGTCTTTGGAACGCTGATGATTGGGCCACGAGAGGTGGTTTGGTCAAAGCCGATTGGTCTAAAGCTCCTTTCACTGCTTCCTACCGTGGCTTCAACCAAGAAGCTTGTGTTTGGTCAAACGGCAAGTCTTCTTGTCCTAATGGCTCGGGACAAGGGACCACTGGGTCGTGGCTGTCACAAGAGCTTGACTCAACGGCTCAAGAAAGGATGAGATGGGTACAGAAAAACTATATGATATACAACTACTGTACGGATGCGAAGAGATTCCCTCAGGGTCTTCCTAAAGAATGCTTAGCTGCATAGAGAGTAAAGAGTTGAGAGAAGTCTTTGTTGTTAGAAAATTATTTTCATTTTATTATTTTCATTTTATTGTATATCACAAGAATTTTATTTGATTTGTTAAAGTAATACATCTCCTTGCTACAATGTTAACCGAACCTTGTAACTGGCTCACGGCTCAACCGGATTCCCAAACTGAGCCAGGCTTAAACTGAACCGGATTCAGACACGACTTGTTATTACAAAAACAAAGAAATGAGCACACGTAGCATATACTAGCATGAGGCAAAACTAAGCACATGATTTCTTCACAACGACCAGCTGTTCACATATTAAACAACACAGGAGTCACAAACGGCGAACTAAACTCTAAAACTACTAAGACTAGCCTCCCTTCTCAATCTTACTGACACACAAGCATGGACTGTTCCACTTTGATCTTATCTCTATTACTCACCGCTTTGACCACGACCTTCTTCTCTCCGGTTTATGCCGGAACTTTCGATAGAGAATTCGATATCACTTGGGGTGGTGGTCGTGGGAAAGTCCTCAACAATGGACAGCTTCTCACTCTTTCTCTCGATAGAGCCTCCGGATCTGGATTCCAATCCAAGAAAGAGTATTTGTTCGGTAAAATCGATATGCAGATCAAACTCGTCCCTGGAAACTCTGCTGGAACCGTCACTACCTACTATGTTAGTGTTACATAATATCATAATTTGACATTTAAATTTTTTTCATAATGCCATAAACTCAAATAAAAGTTTGTGCCTTTAACTTTCATTAAAAAAATATTCATAATGCACTATATACATTTAAAATTTCTCGTGTAAAATTGTGATACTCTAATTTCTTTGCATATGCTCCGAACCAGGCCTGATCATAATCAAATATGTTTGCGAAGTTACCATGTCATATGGTTATTTATTTACCTTATTAGGTCTTTTAGGCTTTCTAACATTGGACTTTTAACTGTCCCTTGTATATTGCTGCAGCTTAAGTCCAAAGGTGATACGTGGGACGAGATAGATTTCGAGTTTCTTGGTAATCTAACTGGTGATCCGTATGTGATGCATACAAATGTGTATACTCAAGGCAAAGGTGATAGAGAACAACAATTCAATCTCTGGTTCGATCCAACGGCTGATTTTCACACTTACTCTGTTCTATGGAACCGTCATCACATCGTGTAAGTTTAAATATATTTTTCCCAAATCATTTTGACTTAGAATTTCAAGTTATTTGGACTGTGTACTGACCAACTGGTTCAGTTCAAGTTAGGCTTATCCCATTTAACCCACTTTGCATATGAGCTTATTCATATTATATTTTCGACCTACTTGCAGTTTGAATTCAAAATTTGAGTTTGATAATATATTTTGATGCAGTTTCTTGGTTGATGGAATCCCGATAAGACAATTCAAGAACTTAGAACGTAGGAGAATTCCGTATCTGAAAATGCAGCCAATGAGGCTCTACTCGAGTCTATGGAATGCGGACCAGTGGGCTACGAGAGGAGGTCTTGTTAAGACCGACTGGTCCAAGGCGCCATTTACAGCTTCTTATAGAAACTTTAGAGCGGACGCATGTGTCTCGTACGCTGGAAAATCATCTTGCCCAGCCGGTTCGCCAAGATGGTTATCTCATAGGTTTGGTCTAACGGCGGAAGATAAAATGAGAGTGGTGCAGAGGAAGTTCATGGTTTATAACTATTGTATGGATTCCAAGAGGTTTCCTCAAGGATTTCCAAAGGAGTGTGGTATTCACGAGCGTCGAAGAAGACGTGTCTAGTTAAATTAACGGTACTCAGAAGCTCGTATGTATGTAAGAGCATGATTAAAACGGATGTTTATGGGGTGCTTAACCAAAAATTAATATAACAGTAGGTGGAGTCAACAAAAAAATTAAGCATTCCTTCTTATGAAACTTGTTTAAGAGCTGGTGTTTACACTGTTTGCGGATGCTACTGACGCGTGGCGGTCTGTAATTAGTTTGTTTATTATTTTAATTTATTTTGAAATCAGAAAAAAAATAAAAAAAATTTAACCACCTTATAAAGGGTGCTAGGACTGATGGTGTTCTAATGTTGTTATGTGTATTTAGGGTCTATATTAAACAAATTCCCTTGTTTCTGTGTATGATTCATTAGGAAATGGTGTGAATTGTGATATTTTGTAATATGATAATATTTCATCATATCGATTTCCTAGTACAATGGCAGACGGCATTAGAAAAACCACAAAGCTACAACCTATCGTTGAGAGCGAGTTATCGGTTTTGTTTTTTTTTCTGTTTCATTTACATATTACAACTAGCTTTAGTGTGTTCAATGTTTATATTAGATATGTTTGACCAATATTCAAGAAATTGATAGGAAGTAACTAGAAGATTACCGACTACTCGAATTATTCGGGGCACGAAGGCCAAAACGTTGATATATATTTTATAATATCATTTTTATTAATTATAAAAATTAGATGTACAAAAAAAATAAATTAAACGTATTTATGGATATTCATTAATTTTGTTTGTTAAACAAATTAAAGACCAAATCATGTCCACTTAAGATCAAGTCTATCATTATTTCTATTTCTTTAACCACGGTTCTTAATTCATGATTTGATCTTTTTTAACATTTTTCGACTAAAATATAATTTGTATATTTCTTATCCGAAGTTAAGAACCGGTTAAAAGATCAGGGATAATAATGATTTAAAAATACAAAATAAGGTATTCTTTTTAAAGTTTAATTAAAATAATACAAAATTTTAAAGAAGAAAACAATACAAAAATACAAAAAGGATTATGATATGGGCTGGGCTTACAAATTTAGACCAATGTTAATCAATTTTAATAAATTCAAAACGGTATATAATCGCATAAATCATATTTAAATAAAATTGCTTTTGGTTATAATCAATTTAACACCATGGTTTTTATAACATTGGGTTAACCATAATCCTTTTTTTAACTAAGGACATGTATAAACGGTTGTTTCTTGTAAATGTATAGTTGTTTCTTCTTTTGTTTTATATCTTCATGTCTCCATTCTGGTTGTTCCTTTCTAAGTTTTCAGAAATATTTTTGTTTTCCATCAACTTTATCAAAGATATGTTTATTTTTTTCTAACCTTCGTTGTAATGGTTATCGTAAATTGTTTGACGGATTTTACAGTAAACTTTATAGAAGTACTTCTTTTTAAAAAGCGTGAAACAAAATTATTTAGATATCAGTGTATCCAACCAAATTTTTGGTTAAACTCCATTATTGAATTATGTTGTAGTGGTATTTCTTAGATATATTTTCTAGTGGATTAGAATGTTTCTCAAAAGTATGTTTTGGTTTTATTTATGCGAGGTATCATATTAATTTTTATGTTATTGTTTTGATAGATAATATGGAATTTAAAAAAAAAACGGTATCTCTAGACTCGAATCTTGTTTATCCATTCCATAATAAATTATTGAGAGTTTTGAACTTTTTGACTATGATTGACTGAGATTTATCGACCTGAAATGTATATTCTGAGTATTTACTTATTATTAGTATGCACAGCATGGGAGAAACCCGAAGAATAATTCACGTAGTTGCCTTTTTTTTTTGTAACTTTCGTTGTTGCCTTTCTCAAATAAAAGTTCACGTAGTTGCCTTAATTAAATATGGTGACAATTCTTACATGTATGTGGCTAACATGTCTCCGTTCTAAATTTCAGAAAAAAAAAAACTGTCGGTCCATTTTACAAGAAATCAAAACAAATATTTCGATTCTTTTCTTAGTTAATTTTACAAATTAAGTACAAATGCTAACCGATCTTTTTAAAACGTATTATTCAAAATTTACTATACGAACCAAGCTTAAAAACAAATTTAGCTGAATGATAAACTTAAGAATTTTTTTTTACCTAAATGATACTTTATATATAAGTTGAAAGACTAAAGTATATGTTCATGTATACGCTGACATTACATAATTAATCATTTATATAACAATTAACTATAAACGTTAGTGTAAGACTACCACGTCCATAATGGGACTCCACGAACCTCTAATTCACTCGTTTTCCTAGAATCTCACTCTCTCTATATAAACACCAATCTCTGAGCATATTCAAACCATCTGAAAACATTTGCTATTAAGAAACAACAACAACAACAGAGCACTAAAAATGGCAGCTCTTGCGACCAAACAGTCTCTCTTGTTGCTGTTGTCGTCTCTTCTGCTCTTGATCGGTGTATCCACCGGAAGTTTCTATGACAACTTCGATATCACATGGGGAAATGGTCGTGCCAACATATTTGAGTCTGGACAGCTCTTGACTTGCACCCTCGACAAGATCTCCGGTTCAGGTTTTCAATCCAAGAAAGAGTATCTATTCGGAAAGATCGATATGAAAATGAAACTTGTCGCTGGAAACTCAGCCGGAACAGTCACTGCTTACTACGTACGTAAAAAAAAAAAATCAACTTTTATCTCTTTTTTCACGTTTAAATGTTGTTGCATTGTTTGCATGATTGTGAATTTGATATTAAGAATTATAATGTTTTCACAGCTTTCCTCTAAAGGCGAGACATGGGATGAGATAGATTTCGAGTTCTTGGGTAATGTTACAGGACAGCCTTATGTTTTACATACAAATGTGTTCACAGGAGGTAAAGGTAACCGTGAAATGCAGTTCTATCTCTGGTTCGATCCCACCGCGGATTTCCACACTTACACCGTTCTTTGGAACCCTCTCAACATCATGTAAGTAAAATATGGTTCAGTCGCATGTTCTTTTATATCGTTTTTAAAGGCGGGTTCTTAGCGGAATTTAAGAAAAGTTCTTAACTTCCGTTAATAATCCCCGATAAGAACCTTCCTTTTAATCATGCTCTAAGAAGCTTGATCTGATATATACATGACAGTTCTTGATTTTCTTGATATTTTGAAAAGCTTTCTTGTGGATGGAATCCCGATCCGGGTGTTCAAGAACAATGAGGCTCACGGTGTGGGTTACCCGAAGAGCCAGCCAATGAAGATCTACTCGAGTCTATGGGAAGCTGATGACTGGGCTACACAGGGAGGTCGAGTGAAGACAGATTGGAGTAACGCTCCATTCAGCGCTTTCTACAGGAGCTTCAATGATGTAGACTGTTGTAGCCGGACTTCAATATGGAATTGGGTTACGTGCAATGCGAATAGCAACTCGTGGATGTGGACTACACTTAACCCTAATCAGGTTGGACAGATGAAGTGGGTGCAAGATGAATACATGATCTATAACTATTGTACTGATTACAAAAGGTTCCCTCAAGGTCTACCCACGGAATGCAACCTCGGCTAATCGAGAAAATTCATGCATTTGATGATGTTTCTTTCTTTCTAATTTGAGCTCATGGTTTGTTCATTTGATTCGGTTATTCTTTTGAGTTTCTAAGATTTGTTTCATTTATTGGGTCATTGATCATTTTTTTGGTCATCTGTCATAATTTCATTTAATATGATTAAACTGTTGGTTTTTTATATCGTAACATTTAATCAAACCAACCTTATTTTCGCAGTTACAAATGTTAAATATTTAAGTGTATGGATGCAATATTATATATGAACCATTGCAATTGTTCATATGAACAATTGCAACTAGATAAATGAAACCTTGCAATTATTGATGTTTGCAATCATTGTTAATAATTATATTGATAATTGCAACTTTTGATGATTAATCATTGTAACTCTTTATTAACAATTGCAATTTTTCATGAACTTTTGCAACTATTGGTGTTAACTATTGTAACCCTTAGTATTCTATATAAAGGAGTTGTGGACAATAGAAAACGAGAACTTGAAAAATGATATAAACAATTTGAGAAGTTGAAGAACTTGTAGAATTTGTACAACGTATACAAAGAGAGAGATTCATTATTAATTAAAGAGAGATAGATTATTGTTCAAAAATTATCAAAGATCTTTGAAGAAACACATATAAACACTAAAACTCTATTTGTTATTCTTGTATCTTAGCCTAGAACAAGAATGAGACTTTGATTGTCTTATTCTACAAAGGGATTTCGTGTAACCCAAAGGCTTGGAATAGGGTCGAAATACTCTTTAAAGAAAGTGATCTCGTGCTCGATTCAATCATTATCCAAATATATAGTTCACACTCATTCGGGTTACCAAACCACAAATTAATTAACCAACAACAAATTAACGAAAGAAGAATTCTCAACAAATTTGTTAATTGAGCAGAATTTTGAAAAAAACTTCATTTGTAAATTATTAGATTACTTATGTATTTAGATAAATTTTGACTTTATTAACAGATTTCTCTAGTAGTTTTCTCTTATAATCAGATTAATTTTATAATCGACCAAAATTTTGTAGAAATTTAAAATTTTCATAGAAAACTTATGAAAAGGTTAATTATGAATAAACTTTTGGAGAATTCTTCTTACGTCGTCATACGTACGGATTTTATCCAAATGATCATTTGTATTACTGCTTATGCTATTTCGGACAGTTTAATAAAAAAAAAATTTGTCATCATCAAAATATATTTTTTTGCCAATGCATTTCACTGTAGTTAATCAGTTTTTGCAAAATAATTTGTTAATCCAAAATTTCACGTTCTAAAAATAATTATTATGTAATAGTATACTTATTCAATATATTTATTAGTGAATGTTCTATAAACAAGGATAAAAATTCTTACAAATATTATTATTATCAAAAGAATTATAAATTGTATTTATATATAAATAATAAAAAATTCATAATATGACAACTAAATAAAATATGCCATCTATAGTTAATTATATGCTTTAAACGACCATTTGGATGGCTTACTCTCTGGGTCGGTGTGGACCGGTACTGGCTACATATGTAGATATGTATAAAGTGTTGGAGAAAAAAGATCAATGTAACCTCTAATAACTCTAAATGTAAGGTTTCAAAAAGGAGAAATGAACATGATGAAATAAGAATGTGGGTTCTTACTTAAGATACATAATTTTGAGGTAAACTTTGTGATGCACAAGACACGGATAATGAAAAATATATCATCTTAAAGAAAATGAAACATAAGACGAGAAGAATCGAGACTCGCAACAATATAACTTACAACATAAAGAAGTCCTGAGAAATGATGTAACCAAGGACAGGCCAACCATAGATGAACCTGACTGGATGCAACAATCAAGTGACCATGAGAAAGAGATCAATCAAACCAAAAATGTTATGGATCAAACTCAAGAAGAAGATATTCAAAATATCCCTTTCTCGGCTCAAAAGGAGATTGATGCTTAGAAAGAAGATCCATTTGCAATCTTTAATGAGCCTATTACAAGATTCAAATCCAATAAACTAAGAGAAAGGGTTAGTTGCATTATTCAGAACATGGAGACTGAAGACACTTGCCTTGACCGAGATTTTAAAGCCATCTTCTACGGCCCAACCACTTGAACCATTAGCTAACTATTTACCACTTTGTTTGTTTATGTTTTCTATGTTGTTATGTTGTTCATGCAGCAAGTTTTGTCTTTCTATTTAAACAATGTTGATTTTGTTTTAGAACTCAATCATCATTTTTATAAAACTATGTTCCTTTTATTTGGTGATCATTCAATTGTTCTTCTGAACAAACTGAATTTGGAGGTGTGTGAATCCAAAACAAATCAGCAAACTTTCAAGTTGACTGGTGTGTTATATCAAGAATGAGGTGAATATGAGACCATTCCACAATTTCAGTTTGACCAATCATCGTATCTATCCAGTTTGGAGGAAGCTAGTCAGCTGGCCGAACACTTATCCATCCTATTCGACCTACAACTCACCTAGATCAACCATATTGTTTTTACTTGTTACTTATTTTCTTGTTTCTTAAAATTTAGTTGGTTCTTTTATCCATCACACTAATTTTTTCTCGGTTAAGTTTTCTATTTTGCATATTATTTTATTGACTTAGGGTTCTGAATTTTGAAAAAATTACACTTAGACATACTTTATACTCACTCCTTATCACACTAGCAGACTTCCCGCATGTCATGTACTTTTTGTTGTGTCAATATCTAAATTACCCCTAAAATAAAACTAAAAGAATTATTTTTTCGTATTGAAAACCAATTTCCTGTTATCCCCAATTTCAAACCCTAAACAACGACTCATACATATTTTCTCCTCTGACACATAGATTGAAGCTTGACGAAACTTCCTCAGCACCAAACCAACCTCGACATCATGCTTTATCGAGTCTTCCATCCACCATCGTGGCACAAGCTTCTTCGCGGTGGTACAAAGTCGATATTGATTCGAAGCCGCCTAAACCACATTATCTATGTCCAAGTGGCCTCGTCCTCTCTGTGGTCAGCTTCCCCGTCGTGGTGGCTGCCGGAAACGTCGTCATCAACCAGACCAAAAGAGAAGAAGAATCGAGCACACCAATGGTGGTTTCTCCATATTTGCAGATCTGATCCTCCAAATTTTGGGTATTCACAAATTTATCTTAACTTTTAAAATGTGCAGAATGATCCAATCGATTTTCCCCAAACATTTTAATTTTACAATTTAGCCTAATCCGTGTTAAACCACAACCTTTTATCTAGAAAACTTGTATGCATCCACAACTCTCCAGGCCACATCAACCACTACACACATTTCCCTATCTATAACCGCACTACTACTGACCACAATTAATAATACCTTCACTGTTCTTCTGCTGTTATCCGTGACCACATCACTCTTGACCATCTTTCATATGCTATTGATAACTACACCGACTACATTCATATCTTGAATCTTTTATCTTCTGACCATCAGATCCACATCTCCACAACCTACACTATTACCATTACCATTGTTTCAGCTGCTTTTTCATATTGCTTGACCACTTTTTGTGCGACCACATCTACCAATCAACTCCAATCAAACATACATAACCAGAAAACTACTTGACCATAACCACAAATAAAATATAAAGCATTGTTATCTATATCCACAACTTGGGAGATGGTTTGATGGTCTTATCAGTCAAAATGTAAAACTTACAAAATAAGTTTTTTGTCATACACATTCACAACTACATCTGCATCCACAACTTTGTTTTTTTTTTTTGTGATTTTATGTGGAAGTCTATGTATTCTTTGTCTACATTCACGATTTTCAAATATCTATTTATGTATAATATTAAAATTAAACATATATATCAAACTGGATGTTAAAATATAAAAAAATAAAAAGTTATTATTTACTATATCAAAAAAATTTGCTATATATATTTTATCAACGAAAAATAACAAAACAAAAATGGAAAGGTGAAATAAAACACTAATAATTCAAAAAACAACAAAAAATATGAAGGTCAATTAAAAGTTTAAACAAATGTAAACCTTTTAGATTTTTACCAGATTTTTAATTAATTAGTTTTAAGTTAATAGTTTTTTGTTAAACTCGAACTAGATTATATATGAATCACTAAGTTTACCGATTCAACTATGAATCATGGTCGAGTATGAAAACACTGAATAAAACTAAAAATTTATATATAATTATTATATAACATATGTAAATCATAATTCAAAAATAATAGTTAATATCAATTAAATATTTTCACCCAAAAACTAAATTCACGTTTTTATACGTGAATTAAAATCTAGTACATTTTTAAAATCGTCAAATTAAATAGCTAAATAAAATGTATGAAGTGATTCATAAGATCCACACGGGCCACGGCCACAGTATGATCTGAAGAAGTCAACGCCTTAATTACTTATGTAGAGAGAAAGTGCCAAGATGAGACTGTTGCGGGACACGAAACTCGAAGCCAACCACGTTCTTAATTTTTTTTTTACCAAATTTAAATTTGACTCCAATCACCCCCACCCAACGTTCAATTTTCCAAGCTATATGCTCATATGAATATTATTATTTTCAAACATGATAATCTTTATTTATATTAACACTCTTGGCCAGACGTTAGAATATACCCAATTAAGATATTTACCCATAGGTTTATCAATATACATATGTTATATATTAATATTTAATTATGTGATTTTTAAAACTATGAGAAATTCAATTAAAAGTATCAGAATTTTAAAAACCTTAGGGCATCTCCAATGGGGAGTCTCTAAGGAGAATCCTTAGGGAAAAAATAATTAAATAATCGGTGGACCTCATCAAAACTTAAGGATTCGATCCTTAAAATCTCTAAATAAAGATCGATCATTGCACTATTTGTGACACGTGGCGGCACGCAATTGGTTGATTTTTTTTTTTTAGTCTGAAAAAAAAAAGTAAATAGTTAAGGACTCCACAATGGGTACACCATTGTGGATGCTCTTATAACTAAATCTCATAATACTAGATCTCGTACAGTACAAAGACCTTTCAAGTTAAACTAATTTGACTTATTTTTGTTGAAAGATTGTAAGCAATTAATATGATAATTTCCATCTGAACCACCAACATTTAAAAATATTCCAATACAATTAAGAAAGAGTAGCCTTATGTTACTCATGGAGGTTATGAATTGGAATATAAATATTTTCATATATTTGTTGATTATTGACCAACTATATTAGGTTGGATGCACTTTTAACACTCATATGTTTATATATATATATATATATATAAACAAAAAGGTATTTTTCATGAGTAAATCAGACTCTATTATCATATTAATATTATATAAAAATAAACATACCAAGATTTAAATATTCCAATACAATTAAGAAAGAGTAGCCTTATGATGCTCATGGAGGTTATAAATTAGAATATAAATCTTTTCATCTATTTATTGATTATTGACCAATTATATTAGGCTGAATCCACTTCTAATACTCATTTATTTTTATATATCTTTCTAAACAAAAGAACTATTCACAAGTAAATCAGAATCTTTTATCATATTATTATTATATATATATATATAATAGACATTGGCATGTTAAATGGTGTGAAAACTGAAGCCCTACACTTGCTTCACTTACAAACTCTGCTTTGAACCTAACGTTCCTTAAGCTTCTCTAAAGCTCTGTTTTACCATTCCCAATAACAAAACAAAAACCCTACATGCGTTTCCTTATAGGTCAAAGCGTTCTTGTTTTATTTAGTGTCTTCTTCATCGTCTCTTTCAAGATCTCTAGCTCCATTGAAGAAAGAAGATGAGATATACTCCAAGATCAAAAGGAAAAAAACTCATCATCCCTTCTTTCTTCTTCATCATAGCTACCTGTCTACTGGCTTTCATCAACGAAATCAGATTCGACAGCTTACTGAGTTTCGGACGATGTGCTTTGTCTAATGTTCCGATGACTAACGGTTCATCAGAGACTCCATTGTTGTCTTCCTCTTCTTCTTCTTCTTCTTCAAATGATGATGAGATTAGGATTCTTATTGGCATTCTAACACTTCCCGATCAGTACCCACGTCGACATTTTCTCCGGATGATCTACGGCACACAAGCTGTTCCTGACGGCGTTAAGATCGACGTGATGTTCGTGTTCTGTAATTTGAGTAAAGAAGATCAGAAAGTTCTTGTCGCTTTGGAGATCATGCGTTATGATGACATCATCATTTTAAATTGCAACGAGAATATGAACAAAGGTAACTGGTTTATCTCGGTTTAAAGTTAAATTCGGTTCGGTTTGATTTTAATTTGATTTATTGAGTTCGGTCTGAAAACGAATTTTTCAAATTGAGACCATTTTTTTTTTGGTTTGTATAATACAGACTTGGTTTTGATTTGGCATACACATTAAACCGAATGGTAAAATAAAATAATTGAATCCAACCCATTACTGAGTATGGTTTAATTCAGTTTAACATGGTTTTGAACTTTTACAAAAAGAGTTTTTTTTTTTAATGTAAGAGTTCGTTTATCTTAGGTGTTGCAAAGACTTTAGGTTATAATTATTTTTACATTTAGCTTGTTTCACTTTTTTTGTTTTTTGCTTGTTTCACTTTGTATTACGCTTTATTCATGTTCTAATTCGATTTGGACTAGCTGAACCGAAATGGAATAGTCGTAACATCTTAACTAATTTAATTCTTCAATCTACAGGCAAGACCTACACATACTTCTCAAGCTTACCAGACCTATTCAACGAAACCGATTCACCAAACCCACCATACCATTACATTATGAAAGCCGACGACGACACATACATAAGACTAGAAAGCCTCGTAACATCTTTAAGACCATTACCCCGAGAAGATCTCTACTATGGCTACGTCATTCCATGTCAAAGCATGGATCCGTTCGTGCATTACATGTCAGGAATGGGTTACTTAGTCTCGTGGGACATCGCGGTCTGGCTCAAAGACTCGGATATTCCCAAGAAACATCTAGAAGGTCCTGAAGACAAAGTGTTTGGCGACTGGATGAAAGAAGGAAGACGAGGAAAAAACCGGTTCAATGCTAAATGGTCGATTTATAATTTCCCCGAGCCACCGACTAAATGCACACATGCGCTTTGGCCTGATACTATTGCGGTTCATTTGTTGAAGAACCAAGAAAAGTGGATACGGACATTGAACTACTTCAATGTTACTAGAAACCTTAAGCCTTCTAAATTATACCACATACCGTAGATCGTTTTTTTGGTTTGCTTTGTTTTCATTTGATTAGTATAATTTCTACTTAAATTTCTCTTTATAAAATTGGTTTGTGATCGTTAATGCCCTGTAATAATCATTTGTGAATAAGTATTTCATACATGCTCAATAGTTAACATAATACTCGTAGGCTTTTTTTTTAATGTGTGCCATGAAGCAATGTTCAACATCAATATTCTCTGTCGCTTGTCGTCTATAATCAGTTTAAGTACATTAGACTTATCATTGAACCTTGGTTCTAAAGTTGGCCGACCGTAATCTTATTTTTATAGTTAGGATTTTATGTTTCAAATCAAATGGAGTTTAAAATTACATTTGATTTGATATTGGATGGATGATTTAGTGTTTATAGTTCACCCAATATCATTTTCAAACTCGTTAAAAATCACGTCAAACATTCTCAAATGCTATACTGAATATACCATGCAAACTAAAACTCTTAACAAGCTTTATGTTAACAACCATTACACTGATAAGACAGATACTACATGGCTAAAGAGAAATAAAAAAGTGGCTTCGTAGCTATAGTCTTGGTTAAGAGTCCGGACAGGACAACTCCGATGCAATTCTAATAGTAACAAAAATATATATATGTATGTATAAAAAAATTTGTTATTAATAAATATGGTATATATAGTGCAGTTCTATATGTCATCATTCAAAAGCCTAAGATTTTTACAACCTGATTTCTTGGAAATCGAATTGAGTTAATTATACATGTCAACAAATTGCATTTATTTATTGGTCATTTGTCCATAAAAACTTCCAGACTAAGAATTTTTGAAATAGAATAGTAAAAATATAAATTGGAAGTGATCCGTGAAGCCTAGCGAATGAAACTAAAACATAAGAAAATTATATGGTGATTGTATAATTAGTAAATAAGTCTCATAAATCTCAAAAATAGTGGAGAGGAATCACAAGAAAATCTGAGGCAAAGGAAAAACTGCAAAGACAAAAGAACCAAAAACAATTATTAACAGATTTTAGGGGTATAACCGTCACTCTCAAACAGCTGAAGAAGCGAGGAGGCTCCTTGGGGTTGAATGGGCCTCACTCACGAGCTGGATACAGCTTTGCCTGTGACAGAAGTAACATCACAGACGAATTACCAAAAAAAGCTTTTGAGCTCCGTGACCTAACGAACCTCAACGCCAAGTGACATTATCATTTGCTCATCGAAAGCGTTGGCCTGCTCCTTCCTCCCCGCTTTGAGTTTCTCGACGCCCTTTGTTACTGCTTACCGCCTCTTTTTCAAAGGGGGAAAAGTCGCCGTCGACTGATTAAATCATCGACGCAACGGAGTTGTTTATCAAGCGACTGGGAAGCGTTCGTTGTTTCTCTCCGTCCGTCTGTCTTCCAATTCCGTAAGGAATCTTTCCTTATAATATTCTCTTGTTCATGTTTGGTGTAGTGCGATTTTTGATTTTTTTTCCCCGATGGAGCTTGTGTTGAAAACGAGTTAAGGTTCTCTGGTGATTCATATCGACTAGTTTTGAATTAGTTAGATTCTGGAACTTTGGCTTTTGATCGATTTGATTCTCTTGATCTGTAATTGAGGATGACATTGTATTGTGTTTCTAATCGTTGACTAGTTTATTATAAACATGATAGAAGCTGATTCGTTTCCGCTTTGTGTGGCAATGTAGAGTTGCTTCTGCTGCAGCCGTAGTCTTTTTAGTGCAAAATACTATATAGAAAGAGAACTCTGGTTTTAGTAGGATGATTTAGAAGATAACTCTGCTTTGCTTGTGAAGTGTCAGTGTTGCTGCTGCGCTTCTTTTCTCTACCAGTCGAAGATGGGAAGCAGTCCAGCTCCATTTCCAGATATTGGCAAGAAAGCCAAGGGTCAGTTTAGTTAGCAGATCTTTGGCATTAATGCTCTCTCTCTCTCTCTCTCTCCCATTGTGTGACTATTTGAAAATTTGCAGATCTCCTAAACAAGGATTACATTTTTGACCAAAGGTTTACTCTGACAATGCTGAGTGCCACAGGAATGGTATGTATGTTGGATATACATTAGATTTTTTTTTTAACATGAATAGGTTCAGTCCATCTATAAAACATAATTTGCTGTTGAAGATTATCATGCCTACAATATAGAATCTGTACTACTACCTGTTTTTCTGGACCAAAGCTTGGGATGCATGCCTACTATAAAATGCATTATTTGACTTGGGAGAAGCAATCAACTCAACTTAACATGGGAATACCTGCACTGCATGCCCCTTTGTTCGTAAAATAGGTGATAGCTAGTAGTATATCCAGCTAATGTACATTACCAAACATGGCTTGTGATGTATCATGATTCTGGTGTCACCTAAGTAGGGTTGTTTGGCTCACTTGCCCCGTTCAGACAAATTTGCTTATTTTTTCTTTAAACTATGTAACTATACTGCATAATAAAAAATAAAAAAAAATACTATTTCCAACAGGAATTGGTGGCTACAGGTTTGAAAAAGGATGATTTCTTTTTTGGCGATATAAGCACAATGTATAAAGGTCAAAACACCATTGTTGATATGAAAATCGACGGTCACTCAAGTGTAAGGAAATATCTGTAGTGATACATACATGCTTTCTGATCTTTACTCTCCATAACCATTTGACTGAATGCAGGTGTTGACAAAAGTAACTATCAAAAATCTCATGCCATCTGCTAAAGCTGTTATCAGCTTCAAAATACCTGATCACAAGTCTGGCAAGGTCAGTGCTTTAGCTGATTTTTTGTTTAGCTACTCTAGTCTCAGTCCTATGGAAATGTCAATCAACTTCTGTACTCCTGTGTTTTTATTTTATTTCAGCTGGATGTGCAATATGTCCATCCTCATGCTACGCTCAATTCCAGCATTGGCCTAAACCCAACTCCTCTGCTTGATCTGTCAGCAACTATAGGAAGCCAGACTGTTTGCCTTGGTGGTGAAGTTGGTTTTGACACAGCTTCCTCGTTACTAACCAAGTACAACGCCGGAATTGGTTTCAACAAGCCAGACTTCTCTGCTGCGCTCATGCTGTAAGTACCAACAACACGATTGCTTTCAGTTTTTTGGCTTTTTAAGGAACTGCAAGACTGCTGATTTGTAGGGAGGATAAAGGGGAGAGTCTAAGAGCTACTTACGTCCACACAGTGAATCCAACCACATCTGTTGGTGCAGAACTGGTCCGTCACTTCTCAAGTCATGACAACAGCTTTACCATCGGAAGCTCTTATTCTCTGGATCCATTCACAACGGTGAAGGCCAGACTCTCTAACAATGGGAAAGCTGGGATGGTGGTACAAAATGAATGGAGACCAAAGTCTCTCATAACTCTCTCAGCTGAGTATGACTCAAAGGCTGTGACCTCTTCACCCAGGCTTGGTCTCGCTCTTGCCCTTAAACCATAAAAGAAGGAAAGGGCTCTCTCAGTTTGAAATACAAATTAAACCATTCAGTTTTCCACCAAGTGCTTAAAACCGCCCTCAAAGGAATGTCTGTTGGGTTATTAAATCACTTAGTGCACTAATATATACTCCCTCTCCCTCTGTATCATTTTAAGAGGTGTTTAAGGTTTTCTCACAAAGATTAAGAAAATACAAACTTTAATGCAATTTCTCTTGGTAATATAAAATAATATTAATTCAACCAATAAGAAAAATATGTAATATTTTGTAATTGGTCACAAATTTTAAATAACATTAAATTCTTTCTAGATTTGTGAGAACATCACTTATTATGAAACAAAATAAAAATGCTTAAACATACAGAGGGAGTATATATTTTTTTTCATTGTGACGTGAAAGAAAAGGGAGTGATAAAACCCGACTTGTTGCAGATCAAAAGCTGTTTTTGTTCCTTTTGACTCTGGCTTCCGTTTGGTGACCGTAACAAAATAATGAAAAACAACATTTGATGAAATGAATAAATAATAGGTAATATTTTGTTTAATTTGTTCCTCAACAACTGAAAAAAGAAATCATAAATATTTTCAAACATGAAGAAACGAGAAGAGAATAGTAAGATCCATGTGAATTTGACAAAAGATTTTTGAACTAATTGGTTAAAAATTACAAGAACAATGAATTCATAATAAATAAAAAATCAATCTAAATGACAACAGTTGTATGATGTAAAATGGATTTGATTAGGCTTATATTTTTTTTAAAGTGTAAATGACATCAGTTAGATGTGATCTTAGAAATGCAGCATGAACCAGTTTAAGAAAAGATCAACAACGAAAATCTCTTAACTATTCCATAAAGTTCAATGCTCGTGGTAGATCAAAAATGTTTTAAGTAAGGTGTCCCTGGATGTTTAAGTCTATTGAAGAGCAAGAAGAATGTCTTGGTCAAATTTCCAATCATGAAGCTTTCACTTTTGTGGAGTTCTATCAAACCAGTTGATCAACACTTAGCAAAGGTTGTTATGTGTGTTTTTTTCTCTAACTTGGTTTTGTCTCACTAGATTTTCTAAGTTAGGGTTTTAACGAAGCTACAATTGTCCTTACCATATGCTAAGTGTTGATCCAATTTAGTTATCTAAGTTTTATGTTTTTAATCTAAGTATTTTTATGTTATGTTTTATTTTAAAAACGTGCCTTATGATGTATTAATCGTGAGAGACGTGAGTTTCAAAATATTTTTCATGTTTCTAAAGTCTTGTGCATGTACAAGACCTTGGAAAAATAAAAATCTTTATAACCTGTTGAAAATCAAGTAATGAGATACTCCATCCGTTTCATATTATTTGTCGTTCTAAATTTATTCACACATATTAAGAAAACATATAATTTTGTATATTTCTAAAATAAAAACACAATTACCTATACACCTAATCATATTTTAACCAATAGAAAAATAAAAACACAATTACCTATGAATCTTATTAATGAATTTTGCATTGAAACTCTAAAACGACACTTATTTTGAAACGAAATTTTTTCCCTACAACGACAAATAATATGAAACGGAGGGAGTATCATATTTTCAATCCAAAACTTATTTCCTTCTTCCTAAGTTTTTCTTACGTCTTCAGGTTCTTGTGCAGTATTCATAAATCTAAAGGCTATTTATTAGGTATGTCATATCCAAAACAGAGAGTTTGGGAATATCAAGAGACCAAACCGTTCCTCTTATATCTCATTCAAGTTCGGTCAGTTACTATTTGATATTTAAATCCCAAATATGTAAATCCCAACTATAAAAAAAGAAATTTTTAAAAAATTGTGATTAGTAGAAATCGAACCTTGCCAGTTCTAAGATATTTAGTAGGGTTTCAACCACTACATACAATCATTAAATATATAACATATTTTGGCGCTTAAAACATGGATTTTATCAGTTTTATCCATGGTCGGCCCTTGTCCCATTTCATTTCACATGCTTTGGAAATTTTGAGTCCTTGAATCATTTTTACAAAGATTGTCTTGTTCTAATCATTCTAGGAATATATTATCAGTTGTATTATGTTTTTGTTAGTTTTTTTCATATCAACAAAAAGTTATTTGTTTAAGAAAAGACAAAAATTTTGACCAACGAAAACAGAGAAAAAAGAAACACTAAAAAGAAAAGAAAAGTATCAAACAAATCTTCACTATTAATCACTACAGATCATGTTTTAAAAGATAAAATCACCACAAAATCCAGCAACCACATTAATAATACGCTTAATTCAAATAAAACTCCAAAATCCAAATTTGTTTTTATTTTCTCATATTTATACACTTGTCATCTTTCAATGGCCCCCACTCTTTGCCTCTCTCACCATCACCAGGCTATCTACCAGCCTTTTTTTTGTAACAACTCCTTTTTATTTAATTTTCTCTATAAAGTTTCCTTGAGAAAAAAATTATCAAAAATAAAAATAAAAAAAGAAACTCTTATTACCTCTATAAATTGAGAGAGACCCATCTCTTCTCTCTTCTTGATCTCTCAAAGCTTTCACCTTTCTACTCTCTTCTTCTCTCACACGCCGTAAAGTTCACACCTTTCTCTAAAAAAAAATCCTCTGTTTTCTCTTCTCTTCTCCCTTAATATGAAAGAGTATTGGACCTCATTAGCATCACTTCTCGGCGTCTTAGCTTTCTGTCAAAGCCTAATGCAATCAATCTTCCCACCGGAGCTCCGTTTCGCCTTCCTCAAATTCTTCAACCGAATCTTCCACCTCTTCTCCTCCTACTGTTACTTCGACATAACAGAGATCGACGGCGTCAACACCAACGAGCTCTACAACGCCGTCCAGCTCTACCTCAGCTCCTCCGTCTCCATCGCCGGCAACCGTTTAAGCCTCACACGCGCCGTCAACTCCTCCTCCATCACTTTCGGTCTCTCAAACAACGACTCCATCGTCGACACCTTCAACAACGTCACCGTCCTCTGGGAACACGTCGTGACTCAGAGACAAACCCAGACTTTCGCTTGGAGACCGTTGCCCGAGGAGAAACGTGGGTTCACTCTCCGTATCAAGAAGAAAGACAAAACCTTGATCTTAACTTCTTACCTTGATTACATCATGGAACGAGCCAACGAGATCCGTCGGAAAAACCAAGACCGGTTGCTTTACACGAACTCGCGAGGCGGGTCGTTGGATTCGAGAGGGCATCCGTGGGAGTCTGTTCCTTTTAAGCATCCAAGCACGTTCGAGACTCTCGCGATGGATCCCATCAAGAAGGAGCAGATCATGGATGATCTTAAGGACTTTGCGGAAGGACAAATGTTTTATCAGAAAACGGGCCGGGCTTGGAAGAGGGGCTATTTGCTTTATGGGCCTCCGGGTACTGGTAAGTCGAGTATGATCGCAGCTATGGCGAATCATCTCGGTTACGATATTTACGATCTTGAACTCACTGAGGTTCATAGCAACTCGGAGTTGAGGAAACTGTTGATGAAAACGAGTTCTAAGTCGATAATTGTGATTGAAGACATTGACTGTTCGATTAATTTAACGAACAGGAAGAAGAACGGTAGTAATGCGGCGACAAGGAGTTATTACGACATGGAGACACGACCAGGGACTGGTTCGGGTGAAGAGTCTGGTAATGGGAACACGATCACGTTGTCGGGTTTGTTGAATTTTACTGATGGGCTTTGGTCTTGTTGTGGAAGTGAGAGGATCTTTGTGTTTACTACGAATCATATCGAGAAGCTTGATCCTGCATTGCTTAGGAGTGGGAGGATGGATATGCATATACACATGAGTTACTGTGATTTTCCTTCGTTGAAGATTTTGTTGAAGAACTATTTGGGGTATGAGGAGGAAGATGTGGACGGCGACGTTTTGAAGGAGATGGAGAGAGTTGTGGAGAAGGCGGAGATGACGCCTGCTGACGTGAGCGAGGCTTTGATCAAGAACAGGAGGGATAAGGAGAAGGCGGTTAGGGAGTTGTTGGGGGATTTGAAGAGTAGAGGGGAGGGGAATGTGAAAGATGGGAAGTTGAGGGGTCAAAGTGGAAATTTGACTGAGTTGGAAATTGTGGAGGAAGAAGAAAAGAGGGCTATAGATGAAGAAGAAATTGAGCTTGAGGATAATATTTGTAAAGACTAGAGAATATATCAAATTGTTGTTATGTTCTGGATTTTCAAGTTTACAATGTTGAACACAATGGTGAAAAGGTGTGATCTTTCTTCTTTTTTCTTTATTTGTTGGGGTTTACCTTTTTTCTGTGTTTGACTTTGGGTGTTCAAGAAGTAGATGAAAATGTGAAAAAGACAGAATAATAATAATACATTAGGATCATAAAAGTTTTAACTAAAAGAAAGTGAGAGGAAAGTTGTGGAAAGTTGATCAAAAAGGTAAAGTGGCTGATGAGGATTTTTGTATGTGGGGAATGGGAAATGCAAATGGTGGATCTCACTGGGTACCATTAGCATTACTAATTATAAAAAATAATAATGGACCAAATATTTGTCAAAGTATAACCATGTGTGTTCAATAAGTGGATCATAATTAAAATAAATATTTTGCTGCATATACAGTCACAACATATGATTCTACCAATTGTTCGTTTTATACGCATTACTATATCATGTACGATTACAGTTCGATTATCAGGTTATTTATAGGTTTTGGATTGGATAATGAATATTAATATCATGTTACATACTTACATTACCTCATCCGAATTATTTTTATTCGTTTTCTTATAATCATAAGCTTCCAAACCAAAACTTATAAACAATATCCAAGTTCACTGATATAACTATTAGGAAGAAACTTCAAACTGTATTAAATATATAACTATTAGGAAGAAACTTCAAACTGTATTAAATATGTATCCAATTTCCTGAAATAACCGACTCTAAATATTTTTTTTGTAAGTCTATGGTCTAAGTAAGATATTAGAAATCTCCAACCAAAGTTTGAAAATCTTAACGTTTGAAAAGTCTGTTCTTCAAACAAATTCAAACTTATTAACATCTTAATATGTGAGTTATCCAAACATTCAATCTCAACTAATTTTGCATATTTTCTATATAAAAACATCATTTCCCATACACCTAACATTATTTCAACCAATAAAAAATTAAATTGAAAAATAAAATTCATCAAAATCATTGAAAATAAAAAACGACACTTTTTATGAAACAAAAATAAAACTTCAAAACGACACTCTTTGCGAAATGGAGGGAGTACTAAAATTATTAAAACTACAATAACTGTGATTGGCATATAAGAAAACGGATCGAGCTGGTTTATTGACATCTTGGTACTTTGGTGTGTAGCATGCACTTGCCAATTATTAATACTGCGATTGTTATAATTGGTACTCTCTTGTGGTGGCAGTACAGTTGTCGTATATTAGGTATGGAGTTTAGAATCATCCTTTCATTATTATATTATTACGAATACGTTCTTCTATGTCAACGAACACTCAAATTATATGTTTTTAAAAATAAAATGTGAAGTGTTAAAGACTTAAAGTTGACGATTTGGTTGATCAAGTTGCTCAAAATCTCGTTTTCATCTCTTTAGAGGTGTCTGTGTTTAGGACTCCACAGCTTCTACTTACTTTTAATTTCTAAAATAATTTCTGTTATTAATCAGTTGATTTATTATAATAGACTTGGCCACTAGACATGTCACTCTACATTAAGAGACAAATATGTAAAATTATTGTTATTATTTTATTTTTGTGAGCCGTAGTTAGGACGGATTGTTATTGGTGCCTAATGTCCACATGACATTATTAATTTATTTTAACTATAGATCTGTCATAGTGGAAATTTGACCTAAGAATGACATGTTTCTTTGCTTTCATTCGGCTGGTATAGTGCAAAATCATATTTTAAAATCTAATATACTCAACGCAAAACGCATGAGTATTTTAATGCATCATATATTGAAGGGGAAGTTGTGGAAGCATCATGGTCTAATGGTTAGAATTTTTTTTTTTTTACATATATGCATAACCATATGTCTATCTAAGGAAAAGTACATCGTGGAAACGTTATCCGTAAAATTATATTTTAGAACTAACCGGTGTTAAAAAAGAGAGTATTAAAGCGCAAGTTTATATGTTATGAATTATGTAGTCTATTGACTTTAATCCAGATGTAGTGAAAAGCTAAACAATATGTTACATGTGATTTACATATTTAAGAGAGAAAATAAATGTAGATCATTACTGGGGTAAGGCCCATTAACGAGGTCTCATCATTATTGTCATGATTTTGTTTTGTTCTTACGCACGCTGACACGCACACTAGTTTATAGGATTAATATAGTGCTATTACAAAACACTACGCTACATGTTCCAATGTTCATGATATCTCATATCAGTTTTTTGCATATACTATGCTTGTTTTGTAATGAAATACTACTTAGAGATTAACATATTTCGAAGTTGTTTGTGTTTTGTCTTTATATGATAAAATAGATTTTCTTTTGCACAAAGCTACAATTATGTAAATATTTTTCTATCAACCATCATTGGCTAATGAATCATGAATGTACATCAAAACTAAATATTGTATTTCTTATTCCAGTAATACATTATCAAAATCAAATGTAAAACAAAAATGGGATAAAAACAGATACCATAACAATGTGGAGATGTCAAAATACACAAGTACACAAAACCTTGCATGACACACAACCAAAAAAATAACTTCCAAAAAAGGCCCAACTCAAAAAAACATATATAGAAATTTATAAACAAATGAAACTCTTATGAGAAAAACTGTATCAATTGCACATATAAACTCCAGTTTCGAACCTGTGATCTACCTCATAGAAATCAGTATTCCCCTCAGCAGCTGTACGTAAACTGATACCAGACAAAGAGCTACTTCCCTGAACCGAGAATTTCACATAGCAGATGATTTCTGGTTCTTCCTCGCCGTTCTCTGAATCGAGAGGCATTCGTGCCTTTAACCTCCCAGGACTTCCATTCAGAGGAATCTCAGGGACTTGCCATTTCAGTTCTCGATCGGTTCTGTTTAGTATAGCTTTAGGAGAAACCTTAAGCAAAGTGGGATCAACGGGGAGTTTCAGAACAAAGTCGACGTTTTTAAGAGGCTGAGGTAGGTCCGGGCTTGAGACGTATTGTATCATTAGCGAGAGTAAAGTTCCACTAATTCGTTTCACCATTCGGACTCTAAGAGGCAACGGGGTTAGTTTAGGTTGCAAACTGTACTTCAAGATAGGGATTGGTTCTTCTGATGGAGCGGTTCTCACGTGAAACAAACCGTTCCCTAAGCTACTGATCCGAGAACTCTGCATAGCGAATCTCTTAACCGGACTAGTACCTTCAACACGGAATGAGAACTCGGTTTCTTTCTCTTCCCCAGAGCCTTTAGGCGGCATTGTTTTCAGATAGACCACACCCATTAGTCCTACTCTAGCAAGCAATGATTCTCTAAACTCGGTTCTAATTTCCTCAGAGATATACATTTCAGGACCTTTCATCTCAGGCTTTTTAACAAAGTTATCAACATTACCTCCATCTTTGCCTTCCACTGCCTTGGGATCACTCGTGTGCAACAGCTCAAGCCCGCCGAGTCCTTCCTTCTTATGTATCTTCTTCTCCCCCATAAACTCAGAAGGATCCAACCCACCTCCCCAAGCATCATTAAACGATTCAAAAGTTTCTCCAATCGTCGCCTGTTCATTACTAAACTCAATCCCACCGTACTCCCCTTCGAATCCTTCCACGTTGATGTGTGTAGACTGCGTTGCTTCAGCAGGAGGCAATGTAGTCACCTCAAGTCCAGCTAAAGCCAAAGTCAAATCCTTTGAAGAAGGATCCTTAGTCTTCTTGAACCCGCCAACGAGTTCCTTCTCCTTATTAACCGTCTCACTCGCCGCAAAAGGATCCAAACTCTCAGGCTCCACCTCCTCCTTCACCTCCTCTGATTCTTCCACCACTACAGGAGCTAACTCATCACCAGCCGCAATAGTCTCTTGCGGCAACTCAAATCTCGCATTGGAGAAGGCCTTCACAGAAGCTAAATGCTCCGCGGCGTGAGACTCCACAGAACTCCAGCTATCTCCTCCTCTGATCTTACTCTCCGTATTCAAAGCGGAATGCACCATCTTCGCGATTCCATCACCGTGCATAGAGCCAAGCATCGCGGCTAAACGGATATTGCTGACGCCACGCAAGACGATGTCAAGCGCCATGTAAACCTCGGCGTACTTCCGTCCGAGCTTCTCCGGAGTCACATCGACTCCACGGCAAGCGGTTACGATCACGCTAACGGCTTGATTCACGATGTGGATGCACTCGAATACGTTGATCGAGTTGTCGTGATCCGCGACTGTGACGCCGAGGATGTAGATGGAGTTCACAAGTCGGTAAACGACGCGGTACTTGCTCTCAACGCCGACGATTATTTGTCCGTTTGAAGCGGCGAGGGGATCGTCGCCTACGAATTCCGCGGCGGATGCATCGTCGGGGTCTGCGGCGGAGGAAGAGGAAGAAGGTTGTTTCTGTTTGTGATTTTTGTGAGGGTGTTTGGTGGGAGAGGAGAATGCTTGACGCGTTTGGCGGAAGAAGGAGAGAGCGATTAAGGCTCGTGCCGGCGGGAACCATTCTCTGGTTTGGAGTAAAATGTCAGATCCGTTTGATGGTTGTAGAGCTAGTGCTAAGCATGACATGATTCCCGATTCGAATTTCTTCTATGAGATTTGTTGGCTTGATTCAGATTAATTGTTCATCGGATTAAAATCGATCAGATCGCCGAAGAAGTAAAAGGAGAAGGGAGAGAGCGATCTTCGGTGTGAAGGAGTGGAATTCGGAAACGACGTCGTTTGGTACATTACTCTTGTCATACCTTATTGGGCCTTAAGTTGTGCTTAAAACAAACCCAATTATAACGGTGTTGTTTCACTAAAGCTAGGTATTTTCTTCGGCCAATTCTCTCATACTAATGTTAGTTTCTATTCAAATCAATAAAACGAAAAACATCAGATTGTGTTCTAATTATTTTCTGATTGGGTTTTATAATTTCGACTGGGTTCTAACATTTGTATGAGCAAAAGTTACCCGGCCCAACGTTAAGACGAGGCCCATATCCAAGGATCGTAGTAACCATACGTCATTGTAAGCGTATCACCAACTCCAACTGGGGATTTGATTCGTTGTTGTCAGTCACAGTGTCGGCTCCAAGAAAGTAGAAAAAGTAGAAACCATTCGTTGATCCACCTGAATCGTAGTGTCAATGTCGACTCCTGCAACCGCCGGAAGAGGATCGATCACTCACGTGATCTTCGACATGGACGGTCTACTACTCGGTATATATCTGATCTCTTCGAATCTTCTCTTTATTGGATCGCATTTAGTGAGTTTCTTCCACTGGTTCTAAAAGTCGCTTTGCTCATGATTAGGCGTATTTTGATAGTTCATTGTTCTGATGAAACGGTAACGTGTTGTTTCAATCTTAACTGGAACCACTCGATCTGGAATTTTTTGGCTGATATGGTAACCACTTGTTGTAATTGATCTTATGCTCTCATAATGGATATGAATGGTGACCAAGGAACGCCAAGGATAATGCATTCCCTAACGTTCCTTTTTTATAGAGAAATAAAGAAAAAAATTGTTTTTGTTAAATTGGAGAAAGAACAACCATTCATTTTCATTCCTGCTATTTTATTCATCTACGTTCTTTTTTTATTCTTTCTTCTTGTTTCCAGAATGGTCGGACCCAATATTTATCATCAAAACTTTCTATATGTGTCACTAGTTTTGCATCTATCTAATGATCAAATTTTATTTTATTTTACATAAGGGAAGATAAGCTAATGAAGCCCATTTGGGTTGTGTTGCAGACACGGAGAAGTTTTACACAGAGGTACAGGAGATTATTCTTGCTAGATTCAACAAAACTTTTGACTGGTCTCTCAAGGCTAAGATGATGGGAAGAAAAGCTATTGAAGCTGCCAGGATCTTTGTTGACGAAAGTGGGATCAGTGATTCTCTTTCAGCTGAGGACTTCCTTGTCGAGAGGGAGTCTATGTTGCAAGAACTCTTCCCTACTAGCGAGCTTATGCCTGGTACGTACGTTTTCTTTGATTTTACACGTGTTTCCACATATGGTTCACTGGAACATTACATGTCTGGTTATTTCTGCTTCATGTGGGTAGAAAGAAAGGCACTGCCTTTGCATGCGTCAAATCTTAATCATTCATGATAAAAACATAAGAACCTGAATTTGTTAAATTCAACCCCTCTTTTGTTTTTCTTACTTTTATCATTCGAATTGATCGTATTCGCTTAATCTGATAACTTAGCTACTGATTATTTCAGCACCAAGCCTTTGTATGGACTTTTCTTGTTATGAACCAATTTTTTTAATTCCACTGTTTCAGGGGCTAGCCGGCTCATCAAGCATCTCCATGCAAAGAACATTCCAATTTGTGTTGCCACGGGGTATCTCTTTTCTTCATTTTCTCATAATAGTATACCAGCTTTTTTCATTACAATCCGGAAACTTGACTTATAAACTTGTGAATGCAATGGTTGCAGGACTCACACACGTCACTTTGATCTAAAAACCCAAAGACACAAAGAGCTCTTCTCACTGATGCATCACATAGTTCGCGGTGATGATCCTGAGGTGAAGCAAGGAAAGCCTGCCCCTGACGGCTTTCTCGCTGCTTCTAGGAGATTTAAGGTTACTACTACACAACAATCTCCTAGATGCTTCAATACTTATACATATACAAAACTTATGTTTCCTCTTCGTCTGGATTCCTTTAGGACGGTCCTGTTGACCCACAAAAGGTTCTGGTATTTGAAGATGCTCCTTCCGGAGTTCTTGCTGCTAAAAACGCCGGAATGTAAGTGGGATCTCTCCTCTTGAATAAACCAAGCAGATGAGTTCAATTGTTTAGTTTCAGACACATACACATTCAATTTATTCCTCTTTGATTCTTCTCTATAGGAACGTGGTGATGGTGCCAGATCCTAGACTAGATATCTCTCACCAAGACGTTGCAGATCAAATCATGACTTCTCTACTAGATTTCAAACCAGAGGAATGGGGTTTGCCTCCATTCGAGGATTCAAACTAAAGCTTCTTCAAGGTAATGATAAAGAAGTCAGAATCATGAATCGGTGAGAGACGTTGATTGTTTGTCTTTTTATTATTATATTTGTTTTGGCACTTACATGACAAAAGGCCATGAGGTTGTATGTCGTCAAGGGTTATGATGTTTTGGCTATTGAAGCAAAAAAACAGAAACTAAGTTGGTTGACATGACAAGAGACCAAACACAAAAAAAAAAACTGCCTTAGCGTTTAAACAAAAAGATTGTACAAACTCTTACTCCCAAGGTCCATACATTGGCTCTTTCTTGTTTTTGTCGGTTGCTGAATTGATTTCTTCTTCATTATGGTTGGAATCTCCGTTCTCTACGCATCACTTACATGTGTCATTTACAAACTTCGAATCAATCCTCTATTCAGACATAATCATCACTCAAAGAGAGAGAGAGATAGATGGCAATATGCGTGAGTTGTGTATGACTTGTAGACGATAAAAATGAAATAAAGATAAGTTACTCCTGTTGTATTCTACTTCATTTTGCCATTACATCGACACGATTAGTGATTTTAACATTGTTGTTGTTCCATTCATTTCGTGGGAAGATAAGCGAAGAACAAAGAAGCAAACACATATCATGATGGTAATTTTACAATTAATGCCCTTGGGAATCACCGACATAGCTAGGTTGCTACAAAACATCTTCTGACATCGTTGGCAAAACGTTATCTCTACTCACTCAGTCGTCGTTTCTTCTAACCTTTCTTGTGTTCCCTTTCACCGGCAAGATTCGAATTCTCTTGGCTACCCGAACAAAGTCCCTGTGTCCTCACAAAACCAAATCTCTCATTAACTTCCAAATATTTACATATAATCAGTTATTTAACTTCAAACACACGATAACAAATCTAAAGTTGTTGAAAAGTCATAGAAATCAAGTGAAACCAAACATTGAGAGATCTTAATTTTATAAAGAAAAGAGTATATGATTGACTTGCATGAACGCTCGTACGAGCATAAACATCTTTTAGCATGTATGCATATATGTCGCAACTCCTCCTAATCATTGTAAAGCACATAAAATATCTAACTTAAGAAAATTAACACGGCTTGGAAATATATTTTAAGCTGGTCTAAATAATTATAATCAAAATAGTATTATATAATATAAGAGATTCTTTAGAGTTAAAAGAGGGAATATATTACTTCCAACTAAGATCGCCAGCGAGAAGGAGATCATTCTCCATGTCTTCATAAGCAATAAGATGACCAGGAATGGCGTTGGACAGATCAAGATCGTCCATCTCTGAAGCCGAATCAGCTCCATCTACAAACATTTGCCTCAGAACCAAAGCCAAGCTTTGATAACTCTCATGCTTATCTAAGCTAACGCGTTGGCAGATAGAACGTCCCTCTAGCACAACGGTAACTGGAGGAACCACGGATGAAACTAGATCGTCGTCGACGTTGAGTCCAAACCTTGGGAACCTCCCGGCGGCTCCGGAGCTTGAGCTATTATTAGGGTTTCTCGAAAGAGTGTTTGGCAAGAAGGATGGTGTTCTTGTCGTGGTGTCACTACGTTGTTGTTGCGTTGTGTTGTCTTGATGAAACATTCTTTTTGAAGAGTCTTTGGCTGGAAACTGATTGCTATACTGAGATTAGGGTTTTAGGGTATTTGTAACTATAACGGTTAATTATAGGAACACAAAGTGTTTTGTGTGTTCAAAGAGAGAGAGAGAGAGAGAGAAAGAGATTGTGTTGAGTTGGTGTTGATGAGATTCTGGTGAAAGTGAATGTATGTACTTATAAATAGTCAAATAATTAGAGAAGGCGTAAGTTATGTGCCAAAAGGTGTCTTTTATTTTGTTTATTATTTTTGTTTCATTGTTGTCTTAAAATTAATTTTTCACTTTAGTTTTAATTTTAAAGTACATCTGCTGCTCTTTGAGTTTCCCGTTAAACAATGGATCCGTAATTAACAGACAATTTTTTTCCAAGTACATTAACAGTCAATTTACCAATTAGTGACTGAATGAAACAATTGGATTCATGAAGTAAGGTTTTGTGCATTTTTATTAAATATATATTCTTATTACAAGTTTGCAATTCTATTGCATTGATCTATATATCACTGTTGGGACAAGAGAATGTTACTGGGATTTCTTTTTTTTTTTGCACTATTTTTAAAAAATTATATCCTATTAACCAATTTCAACCCCAATTTTTTGTTCATATTTAATTAAAATTGTGATGCACAATATATATAGAGGATATTGGCAGATATGCAGAAATATAATAAAAAAAAAGTTTACGTGGACAATAAGCAAGCTGACAGAAAAACATAAGTTGAAAAATCTTTTAAAGACATTTTACAAGAGTCAGTATAATAATAATAATATAATGAATACGAACTAGGAACCTCCGAATTAAAGAGTTTATAAAACGACACGATCAAATAAATAAATGAAATAAGGTATAGAAAAATAGATCTTGTAAATTGTAACGCATGGACTGCGGAGACGACCGCGCTGCCGTCGCCGAACGCCTCGCTTCCTTGACTTGCGCCTGGTCGGGAGCTCCACGTCATCTTCTTTTCCTTACATACATACACCAATACATATGAAGCAGACCAAGCTAGAATGTAAGCAAAAAGTAATAAAACATTCACACGTCCATGGCACATACATACATACATAGCTACCTTTTCTTTACAATTTATCTCATAGGCACACCGATTTTGAGTCAGTATTAATAACAAAAAGGTCAGTGTAAACGAAGTTCATATACATTTGTCTTTAAAAGTTCATAAATAAGATTGGACAATTCTTTTAAATAGTTATTTTTAATTTTTTTATCACAAAAATATTTTTAAAAAATCTAAAAATTTTTTTTTTTATTTTGAAAATTGTAATTTTAATTTTTAATTTTTAATTTTAATTTTTTTTAATATTTGAAATTTCATCCCTAAAACCTTATCTTTTAATTTTAAACTCTAAGTCTAGATTAATTAATCTTAAGATTATAAATATATATTTATCTATTTAATAAAATATTTTAGTTGTTTTTTTCATAAAAACTGTTTTTGTGAAAATAACCTAAAAAAACTATCCTACAAAAATTTTCAATAAAATTGGACTATACACTCAAATTTTACAGTGATTGTAATTGAGTGCAAGCAACCTAATCTAAAAACTCTACAGTTCTAGATTTTGGTCCGCTCAATTATCCAAAAATTAAATAAAACGACATGTTCATTAACATTGTAGCTAATTTAGTTGGAGGGACACTACTGATTCCAAATTAATACTCCCTCCGTTTCATATTAGTTATCGTTCTAGGTTTATGCACACAGATTAAGAAAACATTTAATTTTATATATTTTCAAAATAAAAACACTATTACCAATATACCTAACCATATATCAACCAATAGAAAAATAGAGTAAATAATATTACCAATAAATTTTGCATTGAAAACCGAAAACGACACTTATTTTGAAACAAAAATTTCACTCCAGAACGACAACTAATTTGAAACGGAGGGAGTATAGCATAATAAATTGTATATATACGACACATTAGTTTTGTAACCATAAGTACTATACAGCATAATAAAAATGTATTTTTCATAGAGATGTTTGTTATGTTAATTGTTTTACCTCTTGTAATATAATAGAACTTTGATGTAAAAAAATACTATAAAAGTATACGTTTCTTTTACATTTGTTTGCTAAATACAAAATGAGATATGTATGTAGAAGTTCGACCCAAAAAAAAAGAAGAAGATATATTTGTAGGAAAAACAACAAGTAGCATAGTTATGAACTTATGATATACTAAATGGTGAAATATTAAATTTTTGATAGGGAGTGGATCCAAGAAGCCAGAGGTGAATGAGCTAAGCAAACCCGAGAAGACATGAAAACGAAGCACAAGAAGCATATTTTCTTAGGTTTGAAGCAATCAAATAATTTATTTGGTAATAATCATGGTGATAAGTGATGATATAAATTCACTTATTTTATAACTTGGAATTCGAAGAAGAAGACTCGAAGATCCGACATGGGAGGCATGGAAAATGTTTAAAACTTACCTCGGTTACATAGTTTTCAACAGATTTTGATCAAGTTCACTTTATTTTAATCTTCCAATTAATTTGTCTCGATTTTTGTTTTTTCGATTCTACAGACATACGTTAATGTTTGCTTATTTCACTCCCCGATGATAACTAAAAATTAAATAACAATCAAACAATCGCCCGCTGATTTTGGTCTGTTTCTAACCAAACACAATGATAATCATCATTGTTCGTTCATCTAACACTCGCACTGGTGCAACAGATAAATCACTTGAGCCTTACATATAAGCCCCCAATTAATTATACTTACAAGGCCCAATTGAAACGGTATGGACCCATGTTTCTTCTTACTCTCTAGTTATGCCACTGTCACTCTTTATCAGAGATTCTTTCTCCTCTGGAGAATCCAATCTTATTATATTTATGATCACTGAAGTTTTTGTACAAATACATCAATGCTCAAAGATATAAGCTTGTTTTGATTGTGACACAAACAATGTAATTTTCTTTCAAAAACTCAATATCTTATCTTTAAATTTAGCAAACCAACTTAAGTACGAGCTCAATGAAAGGCGAATATCTTGCAAGCCCAACAATAAATGAAGAGCACGTTAATATGAGACAACACATATATAACGGAGTTTTAATAAAAAAGGAAGAAGATACATATAAGGAAATCAAATATTTTATTTAGATTACTAAAAAAACATTCAAGCCTTAGTGGAAAAGATATGCAGTAAATTGTCTATAAAGCAATTTACCGCAGTATTTCCTTAGTGGAAAAGATATGCAGTAAATGTTTTTGATTGTAATAGTTTATTTCTTCTACCGGCTAATTGAGTTTCTTAAATCGTTCATTTAGAATAAATATGGGTTTTGCTAACTAAATGTGCATTAAATAAATGTGATATTATCCTTTAACGAAATCGGTGAAAACACCACAACTAGTTTGATCGATTAAATTTTGATGTATTTTAAATAAAATAATAAATCGTTTATGTGATAAGAAAACAAATTCGTCTCGTAGTTACTCATTTTCAGGTGCACAAAGCAACCAACCAAGTCACCAAAGAAATAAGCAACAGAGGCTGTTTGTATGAAATAAAGTCAAACCCTTGTTATTAAAATGATATCATACACATAATAACGATCAAAACCCGTTACATGTAATAATAATATGCGTCTAAGATTCAAATAATAAACCCTTCTAAATTCTAACCTTAATATGTTCTTTTTTTGATAAACTATTCTTACCCCATTTACAGTGGATAGGATCTCTGTCTTTCCTTAATTATATATACGTATATTTTCATTTTATATCATCTCCATAAATCTCAAACGTCTCATATCTTCTATGATTCAGCTAGCCAGCAAAATACTCAGACAATATCTCCTCCTCTCTTGTCTCTATCTCTTCACACGAACATTCATCAATGAATCAAGAACACAAAAACACAACTCCAACACCAAAAGCTTCGTTATTGTTGATGGAGGATAACTTATGCAAGAGAGGATCAGAGATATCAAGAAGCTCATCGGTGGGAGTTTCTTCAAGACTCTTCTATTATTACCATCATCGGAGTCTTGAAGATGGAGTTCCTTTCAAGTGGGAAATGCAGCCAGGAACTCCGATCAATCCTCCCACTGAAGATATCATTCCACCGATTACTCCTCCACCGGCGCTTCTCAGCCGTAGTCTCACTAAACCTTCCCTCGGAGAATCAAATAAACGTTCTCCTTTTACGGCGAAGGTTAAGCTTTGGAAATGGAAGAGTATTCGTAACAAATATTTTTCTAAATGGTCAAGCCAAAGCATGCATAGTCGAGGTAATTAAGCGTTACGTTTATGACAAGCTTTTACATATTGGTTTACATAAATAAAACTTTTTACATATTGGTTTGTAGTTTTTAATTACATGGATGATTGGCAAGATATATACTCCATCTGTTCCATTAAAATAGATATTTTAGAAAAATAAACAGTTTCACAAAGATATATTTTTATGCTTTCTATACAAAAATATAAATTTTAATAAAATTAATTGAAAGATTATTGGTTAAAATGCATTGGAATTTGATAATTTCTAAGACAATGTATAATTAATGTATTTTTTTAATATGTGTGAAAACAACAAAACATACATTTTTGAGGAACGGATGGAGTAGTATATTTTTGATCAAGTACAACCCAAATATTTATTGACAATTATTCTGTCGAAATGAGGAATAACATATCTTAAAAATTGTATAATTGTGAAAAATAATCTAAGTTAGTAATTTCGTTATTCTGCAAATCATGATTTAAGTTAATAATACTAGTATAATCATTGTAATTGATTACCTATTTTTAAATTTCATAAAAATGATGTTTATAATAAAATGTAAATTCTCTACACAAATATTAATTTACATGTGTGATTTATATATCAGATTATAAGAATGGTGGTCATGGTGGTTCAAAAAATTATTGTGGTGAATTGGAGAGAACTAAAGAGACTGAGGATTACAGATCGAGCTCCTCTTCTTGTTCATTGTCATCTACTTCCTCCAAAGATCGGAGATAGGTTAAGGATTAAGAGTGATTTAATAATAGTTGTCGGTCTTTCAACTTTGTAAGATTTTTAATAGTAAGCATTCTGTATCAAATCACTCGTTTATGTATTCTAATGACAAAGTAATCTTATTGAATACATTCTTAATTTCTTTTACCAAAATTTGATCCGTTCAAAAATTAGTCCAAGAAATCATATCGTGAAGACAATTAGATGTTAAGAGCATAGGACAAGAATTGCAGTAAATAGAAGCTGGGAAAATGCAGCTCGAACTCTCATCATCTGACTCGTGTTTACGACAGCATGAGAAGTACCTGCAAAATATGTTTATTACAGGAGAGGCAACGTGAGTTATTTCAATAACAGAAACTAAATGCAAAGAGTGACAATAAGAAGATTCTAGTTAAATTGCTTAACCTCTTCAAAGAAAGAGATGTGGCTCTATGTCCCATCCAGTAACAAAGTAAAATTTATAAACTAAACAGTGGAGACAGAGACATATGGGTAAATGAAACGCACAACTTAATATTTGTAAGAACTGGTGGAAGACTATTATTATCCCCGGTCTTTTAACTGAAATTTTTAACTTTGAATAAAATATGTTTTTAACTAGGAAAAATTAAGAACCGTTTCTTAAATAAGAGATATATAAAAATCGTTTTTTAGCCGAAAAATATTAAAAAAAAAACAAAAAAATGTCAAATCATGAGTAAAAACAAAAATATTTAATTCTTATTATAATTATTGAGGTTATTTTCAATATATTTTAATAGTAAATTGACATCTTACAATATTATAAAACTAAATTATAGTATATTTTCTAATAAAATTAACTAATATTAATTTTACTTTTACCATCAATTATACTGGTAAACATATCTCAATCAAGGCAATCACTGAAAAAATAATTAAACTGCAGAGAACTTTAAACATGTTGAATAAAAACTGCATAAATAACCCAGCAAAGATATTACATTTAAAACGTAACCAAGCCCAATAGGCTTTATCATCAATGTTATTTGGTTGACAAAAAAAACTGCATTATATTTTTTTTAATTATTAAGGTTATTTTCAATTCTTATTATAGTTATTGAGGTTATTTTCAATATATTCTAATAGTAAATTGACATCTTACAATATTATAAAATTAAATTATAGTATATTTTCTAATAAAATTAATTAATATTAAAATAATTATTTATTTAAAGTGTAGAAATTTTACTATCATATAATTAAATGATATAAAGATACTAAGTCTATAAATAATCTACTAAAATTTAATTTTCACTTGATAAATTATTTTCTTTATTTTACTTAGTTAACTAAGACAACATAATTTTTTGTTTTTGCATATTTTCATTTTATTAGTTTTGTTAATTAAAAAATACTTGTAAATCAGAATTTTAAATATAATTTTATGGTTCTGTTGGTTATCATTTAAGGTCAAATTTGTAAAATCGAATGGTACATCATAGATGTTATAGTATAACTATATGATTTTCTGCACCATGTACATAAATAATATAATTCCACTGTTAAATGGAGTATAATTTTACCGTTCTGTTGGTTACCAATTAAGGTCCAACTTGTAAACTATGACAGTACAAAATGGTTGTTAAATAGGAGTATAATTTTAGCGTTCCGCTGATTACCAATTAAGATCTAACTTGTAAAATGTGATGGTAAAAGATGGATGTTGTAGTATAACTCGATAGTTTCATATATGGTAAAAATATACTTTTATTTATCAGCTGTTTTGTTTTGCCCTCTTAATGTTCTAGTTTTCAGGCTCTGACTTTGAGCATGAGAATTTCATATTGTAATTTTAAAGACATGATCACATGAGTGTGTAGCCGTTACAAAGAACCTAGTAACCTTCACTAGTCTTTTTGTTAAAAAGTAACCTTCACTAGTTAAGATGAGTTTCTGAGCTAAAGGCAAAGTCCAAAAGCAATTACGTCATTGTTAGTGGAGTGTGTGTACGTGAGGCTATACGAACCATAATTCCACGCAACATATGTTGCGACGCTCTGTAATTAATCCCCACCACCATCTTTTACTTATTTCGAATTCTTTTTCACACTTTTCGTTTGTATCTTAACTTCTGAAACACCTACCATAACAAAGTTGTATTAATTTGTACATATGCATGATCTTTTTTATTTCTAGAAAATATGCATAATAGTTCCTAACGAATTTATTTTGTAAACTTCATAGTTGTCTAATTAACATACTCCACAATATAATAATTAACTTTGATATTATTTCATAATATAGTTAGCTTAGCTACCAGCTGTTCTTAACGAGATGAAAACAGTGTACTTAGGTATACATGAAAACATGTTGGTTAATGCATATTCTCGTAAACGGTTTGATATGAACGCATTTTCAGTACCCGTTCGTGAAGGAAAAATTATATTATAATTCACACTGTTACAGAAAAAAATTAACGTATGTCAACTAAAATCTTTTAAATATAATCTCATTCAGAGAAGCAGTCTCCGATAAACTAGCATCGGAATCGACGCATCACGCTTGTAACTTTATGATTGGATCGTCGGTTATTTTGCCACTCTCTAAAAGCCATTCTGATTTTTTATTTGAATGTCTATATTCATATATTTGATATTTAAAATGACACAATAATTAACTGTTTTTTATTGGATAATTTTTAGTGTCTATGTGATATGGCTAGATGTAGAAGAATAATTTTTTTAGTATTAGTAGATATAAATTAATGTTATTTCAAATAAAATAAATTAATTTTTTTCTTAAATATTTTACTCTAATTTTGTAAATATTATATCAAAACAATAAATAATAAAATAAATATAAGATAAATTAAATTAATATTTAAAATGATATAATAGTTTAATATTTTTTGATTAGTTGATTTTTAGTGTTTATATGGCATGATTAGATGGAGAAGAATAAGAATTTTTAGTATTAGTAGATTGGCGTATGTTTGGTAGTTATAATCCAATCAAAGATGACCAAAAAAGGTTGAGCGATACCTGTATGACTCCATGTGTAGCGTAGGAAATAATAAGACAACAATATATCCGTGATGAATTTTCAATATAACATGACGAGTCAAAATGTCAAGTTTAACCGAGTTAACATTAATGATATAAAAACAGAGTGACGATATTTATCTTTTAAAACATACTCCATTGACAAAGCGATAATAACGAAGTTGACAAAAAAAAAGATAAAAAAAAGATAAAAAAAATTAGAATAATCACCTTTTCCAACGACATCGTCTAGTGGTGGCATGGGATATAAATAGAGCGACCGAATAGCCAACGTAAGTTCACCTTCACTTGCTTTCTTTTCTCCTAAGAATCTGGTTCAATTTCTCTCTCTCCATTCTTTATATTTTCTTCTTTTTGTAACCTCGAATATATATATCTTTATATCATCGTTACTTTATTTTCTTGCTGAACTTTCCGTAGTTTTTTTCTGAATGATGTTCTAACGATCTTTCTGTGTTTTGATTCTGACGAAGGCCAGAGTCAAAACATGGTGGTGGGTGGTGGTGGTTCTCTTGAGGATATCAAGAACGAGAATGTTGATTTGGTATGAATGTTCTTTCTTTAAACACTTTGTAATAACTATATATCTTTAAACTCCTTATATTCGTTGCTTCTGTTTAAGTTGTTTAGTGAATTATTATTAATGGAGTTTGGTGATATCTTTTCACTACTCAACGCTTGCTCTTTTACATTGATTCGATCCTGTTTTTTTTTTAAAGTTTCAGTCGAGATTTTTTTGTTTGATCAATGAGAATGATAAAATTTCATGAAAAAACAGGAACTTACTTCAGATTTTCTGGTGTTTTTCGCCTTTTTTTCTTTTATTTCTACTAGATTTTGAGTATCTCTAAAAATCGCAGAATCACGGGAATTTAGCTAACAATTATGTTTAAGTAATTATCAGATTAAGTATATTATTAAGTAGTACTCTTTGCTTTGGCATGATTCTTTTTTGGGGTTTACCTAATTTGAAAATTCTTTCTTAAGAGAAGTTTTATTATTGAATTTGTTGATATTATTCATTAATACGTTTTGGAACTTTTCATACTCACGGAAAATTGCATAATCATCTTTATTCACTTCCCCTAGATGAACCTTAACTCCAATATTCATCTGATTTTCTGGACTCGGTTAAAATATCCCATAGTATTTTGACGGATCTACCTCTATTATTATCTACGGTTACAATGGACCTTAACTACTACTAGGCCTTTACAACAGAATCTATTACACCTGTTAAATTTATCTCTTTTTTGCTGGTAGATGATTTTTCTTCTTCTTTGAACATCGATTATTTCCTATTACCCATATTTATATGTAGTTTTGTTTTGTTCTGATGTAGTGTGACCGTTAAAGAAACATTAGTCAGCATATACAGATGAAACAAAATTCAACATAAATAAGACTTTGTTAATTACTCCATCTATTTCATTTTAATTGTCGTTCTAGATTTATGCTTACATATTAATAAAATATATAATTTTGTATATTTTCAAAATAAAAACACAATTACCTATACACCTAACCATATTTCAATCAATAGAAAAATAAACTGAGAATCTTCTTAATAAAGTTTACATTAAAACTATAAAACGAAAATTTTCCTCTACAGCGACAATTAAATCGAACGGATGGAGTATTTTTATGTGCGGTAGAGATTTAATAACTTACAACAAATTGAATCGTGTCAATGTATGTGTTAATATTAATTGCAGGAGAAAATCCCAATAGAAGAAGTGTTCCAGCAATTGAAATGCAGCAGAGATGGACTATCTGGAGCAGAAGGAGAAAGCAGACTCCAGCTCTTTGGCCTCAACAAGCTCGAGGAGAAGAAGGTAACACTAAACTTGTTTATGTAGTTTTTGTCTTAACAAGAACTCATTAATGGATTTTATTTTATTCTTGTCATCATTAATGAATTATATAAGTGAAGTGACTAATTAATTATTTGAATAACAGGAAAGCAAGATACTTAAGTTCTTGGGTTTTATGTGGAACCCTCTCTCTTGGGTGATGGAAGCAGCTGCAATCATGGCTATTGCCTTGGCTAATGGTGATGGAAGGCCACCTGATTGGCAAGACTTTGTTGGTATTGTTTGTCTTTTGGTTATTAACTCAACCATCAGCTTTTGGGAAGAAAACAATGCTGGAAATGCTGCTGCTGCCCTCATGGCTGGTCTTGCTCCCAAAACTAAGGTTCACTTTCAACTTCTCATGTTAGCTCTCACTGTTCCACTAGTTTGCTTGTTATGCAAGTAACAATATATGTTGTGCAGGTTCTAAGAGATGACAAGTGGAGTGAGCAAGAAGCTTCTATTCTTGTACCTGGAGATATCGTGAGCATCAAGTTAGGTGACATCATTCCTGCTGATGCACGTCTTCTAGAAGGCGATGCTTTAAAAGTTGACCAATCTGCTTTAACCGGTGAATCCCTCCCTGCTACAAAAGGTCCAGGAGAAGAAGTTTTCTCTGGTTCTACTTGCAAACAAGGCGAGATTGAAGCTGTTGTGATCGCCACTGGTGTACACACCTTCTTCGGCAAAGCAGCTCATCTTGTTGACAACACAAACCAAGTTGGACATTTCCAGAAAGTTCTTACCGCAATAGGAAACTTCTGCATCATTTCCATTGCGGTTGGTATTGTGATTGAGATCATAGTTATGTACCCTATCCAGCGCAGAAAGTACAGAGATGGTATCGATAACCTCCTTGTGCTTTTGATTGGTGGCATCCCCATTGCAATGCCTACTGTTCTGTCTGTGACAATGGCTATTGGTTCCCACAAGTTGTCTGAACAAGGAGCTATCACTAAAAGAATGACAGCCATTGAAGAGATGGCTGGTATGGATGTTCTCTGCAGTGATAAAACCGGGACGTTGACGCTAAACAAGCTTAGTGTTGACAAGAATCTGATTGAGGTTTGTGCTAGAGGCGTTGAGAAAGAAGAAGTGTTGCTTTTAGCTGCAAGAGCTTCAAGAACAGAGAATCAAGATGCTATTGATGCTGCTATGGTTGGAATGCTTGCTGATCCTAAAGAGGCAAGAGCTGGTATTAGAGAGATTCACTTCTTCCCATTTAATCCAGTTGACAAGAGAACTGCACTAACTTACATTGATGGTAATGGAGACTGGCACCGAGTAAGCAAAGGAGCTCCAGAACAGGTAACTAGATTCTGACTTTGTGTTACTTCCATGTCAAGTAATGTCTCTAACCTTTTGATGATATATTCAGATTCTTGATCTGTGTAACGCGAGAGCTGATCTGAGGAAGAGAGTCCACTCAGCAATTGATAAGTACGCTGAGCGTGGACTTAGGTCATTAGCTGTTGCAAGACAGACAGTACCTGAGAAGACTAAAGAAAGCTCAGGTGGTCCATGGGAGTTTGTTGGTGTGTTGCCTTTGTTTGATCCTCCAAGACATGATAGTGCAGATACCATTAGAAGAGCATTAGACCTAGGTGTCAACGTCAAGATGATTACAGGTGATCAACTAGCTATTGCCAAAGAGACAGGACGTAGGCTAGGGATGGGATCAAACATGTATCCATCAGCTTCTCTTCTTGGTAACCACAAGGATGAAAACCTAGCTGCTATTCCTGTTGAGCAGCTCATTGAGAAAGCTGATGGCTTTGCTGGTGTCTTCCCAGGTTGGTTAACTAGAGTTTTTTCCTTTTTTGTTGTCTTGTGTTGTTCATAAGCCTGCTCTTATGTTTTTATGTTTGAATCTGTCAGAGCACAAGTATGAGATTGTGAAGAAGTTGCAAGATTTGAAGCATATATGTGGAATGACTGGTGATGGAGTGAATGATGCTCCTGCTTTGAAGAGAGCTGATATTGGTATCGCTGTTGCTGATGCTACAGACGCAGCACGTGGAGCTTCTGATATTGTTCTCACTGAGCCTGGACTCAGTGTTATCATCAGCGCGGTGTTAACCAGTCGAGCCATTTTCCAAAGAATGAAGAACTACACAGTAAGTGTTCTGCATGCTTCTCTCTTTATAGGCTTATAGCTATAGCTTTTTATAAAACCTATACTAATTTCACTTGTTTTAAAACAGATTTATGCAGTCTCAATCACCATCCGTATAGTGGTAAGTAATCAAAACTTGTATGTATTCTTTCATTATCATCATATAATCTATATGTTTATGGTTTTCTCCTTTGTGCCTTTTTTAACAGTTTGGGTTCATGTTGATCGCTTTGATATGGAAGTTCGACTTTTCACCATTCATGGTTTTGATCATTGCTATCTTAAACGATGGAACAATCATGACTATCTCAAAGGACAAAGTGGTGCCTTCTCCTACACCAGATAGCTGGAAACTCAAAGAAATCTTCGCAACCGGCATTGTCCTTGGTGGCTACATGGCTATAGTGACTGTTGTTTTCTTCTGGGCTGCTTACAGAACCGACTTCTTCCCGGTATATCTCCAACATATAAACAATCTCTCTCACTCTCTCCTCAAGCATAACTCTGTTTCCTTTTTTTGTTTTAGAGAACATTCCACGTGAGAGACTTAAGAGGCAATGAACATGAAATGATGTCTGCTTTGTACTTACAAGTCAGTATTGTGAGCCAAGCTCTTATCTTCGTCACTCGATCAAGAGGCTGGTCTTTTCTTGAACGACCTGGATGGCTCTTGCTTATTGCCTTCTGGATAGCACAAGCGGTAAAAGAAACAAAACACTGTTCTGTTTCTTGCTTTCTTGATTTATAAACTCTCATAACTGATTCATAAACTTGATGTTGTAGATTGCAACTGGGGTTGCGGTTTTGGCAAATTGGGAGTTTGCTAGAATCAAAGGAATAGGGCTTGGGTGGGCTGCTGTTATCTGGCTTTACAGTATTGTCTTTTACATTCCATTAGACATGCTTAAGTTCGCTATCCGTTACATACTATCTGGAACCGCATGGAACAATCTCATTGACAACAAGGTACGTTTTCATTTCTTTGTTACTTGTTTACTACGTCTTTTCTTCTTCTGATGCATGTTCTTAAGACCTAACACAATCTCTCTGTCTCTCCCTTTTTTGTTTTGGTGTCTTAAGACTGCGTTTACGACTAAGCAAAAGTATGGGATAGAGGAGAGAGAGGCACAATGGGCTCTCGCACAGAGGACTTTACATGGTCTTCAGAATCAAGAAACGGCTAATGTTTTCCCTGAGAAAGGTGGTTACAGAGAACTGTCTGAGATCGCAGAGCAAGCCAAAAGACGAGCTGAGATTTCAAGGTAATTATAATATTCTTAAATTTCTTATCACAATTTAACAAAAAGCTGAGGTTTCATTCTTCTTCTTCTTTTATGATTTTTTTTTTTTTTCTTGGGTTAAAGTTCCAGGAGGTTTTAATGTGTTGTTATTGTTGGTTGAAGGCTTAGGGAACTTCATACGCTTAAAGGACATGTAGAGTCAGTGGTGAAGCTGAAGGGACTTGACATTGAGACGGCTGGTCACTACACTGTTTAGTAAAAGATGGACTCAGTTTTAACTAGAACATGATTAAGGGAGAAGAAGAAGATCCTTTGTTTAAGAGAGAAGGGAATAAGGTTTTATTTTTTTCAGTCATGTTTGTGTTAAATTCCTCTTTCCGGGAGTTTATTTTCCTTCTTCCTTGATTTTAGGCTTAGTTATATATAGCTGTGTTTTCAGTTTGCTATGTGTTGGACACCTAAAAACATATTATGATATCTTAGGTCTATACAATGTTAAACATACATAATATATGAATATAACAAAACTATTCACTGCCTTGCAAATTGTTTAAATTTCAAGAAAAATAAATGGTTTTTATATGGTCAATTATGTTTAGTTTCATTATCCTTCTACTTATAATAAAAGTAATTTATTCTGAACTTCAAACAAATACCAAAGACTATATATGATTATTGGTCCAAGAGTTTACTGGCATACAGTTTGATGAGTAGCGGTTCAATTGTTTCTTTAGACCGGTTATATACACATAACCGGATATAATAATCCGTGGATGCATGTGTTCTTGATTAGACGAACACTAGTTGTAACTCACGTGGCAATCGCTTTATCACAAACCCAAAGCTAGAAAAGAAACCGTGAAGACGAGAAAGATCTTTCAGAACACAAATTAAGGAGAGAGAAAACAAACATGAATTTCGCAGCTATAGCTTCTTCACGACAAAGCTTCTTAGAGCACCCTCAACCCTAAGCACCACTATGGGGTGCTTATTTTTTTTTTTTTTTTATTTCTGGGTTTTAAAAAAAAAAAAAAAAAAAAAAAAAAAAANGATTAACCCTGGGTTCTTAAGTGGGGTTCTTAGCGTAATTTAAGAACCGGTTCTTAACTTTAACAAAGAAAAAGTTAAGAACCGGTTCTTAAATAAGAGATTTAAGAACCGGTTCTTAACTTTTTCTTTGTTAAAGTTAAGAATCGGTTCTTAAATTACGCTAAGAACCCCACTTAAGAACCCGGGGTTAATCATGGTCTAAGCACCCCTCTTTTCTCTCTTTTGGTGGGACCCACCCCTTAGCACCCCTTAGAGCATCATTATGGGTGTCCCCTAATTTGGGGCCCTTAAGAATTTTTTTTTTTTTTTTTTTTTTTTTTGTTCATAAAAGTTAAGGGACAGCCCTTATATAAGGGCTTTTCCCAAGTTTTCTCCCTCGGTCCCCGTGCGTCCCTCCTTAAGGGCTCCCTTAAGGCACCACCAATAATGATGGTCTTAAGCACCTTGGGTTAAGGGTGCTCTTATTAAACTCTTTCAGTTTCCGACACAGTTTCGCACCCAGACACAATATTAAGCTAACTCGTCCGAAATCAATCTGTTGCAAAGCTCCGTACCATGAAGACAAAACTGATTCTTCTCGGTAATATTATTTACTTTTTAAAGAATTTATCCGTTCTAATTTTTGAATTAACTTTATTCAAGATTTTCTTTTTTGTTATTTATTTTATTTATTAGGAGAAATGAGGATCAGCTGGCGAAATTTGCAATCGCGACGTTAGCGGTTAGCGTTTTGGCTTTGGGATCAGTTGGAGATGCGTCTGCGGCTAAGAGTGGCGGAAGAATCGGCGGTCAAGCGTTTCGGTCTTCTGCTCCTCGGCCTCCACCTAGAATAAACAACCGATCGAGGTAATTATATATTTACTTGAAGCTCTTAACATAATTTTAGTTATTTAAGTATATGATACTTGAAATTGTCATATCAATCTTTTTAATTCAAGATCTATATTTGGTTGCATAATCTTAAGCATAATTAATTTATCACCCGCATGAAAGCATTAAGTTTTGATTCCTCCAAATATAAGAAAAGGCTTCATATATGGGAACTTTAAGCCATAATTATTGCATGATTCTTAGGATGAAATTCTTATCATAATATAAGAACATTTTCTTAATTTTTTTAGTTAAAATTAAGAAACGGTTCTTATATTACATTAAGAATCCCAATAACCTTACAATAATCATACCCTCAAAAGCCTTATATTCGTCCATATTTTTTGTTAGTTATAAACACAAATAAAAGAAGAACAAAACTTATATATATATTTGGAAAAATTATTGTCATGTTAATGCTTTTTTCATATACACATGCAAACACAAGCACAAAAAAACTGCGTTCGGGGGGATAAAGACTACTTTATATCCTTAACGCAGTTTTCTTTTTTACAGGACCAACATCTACGTGAATCCTCCGGTTGCACCACCTTTGATCGGTGGCTATGGATACGGATACAGCGGTTGGGGATGGTCACCGTTTTCCTTCTTTGCCCCTGGTCCTGCAGTGGCAGTTGGTGTCGGCGGTGGGTTCGACCTCCTCGTTCTCCTCATGTTTCTTGGAGCCGCTTCAGCCGTCGCTAGAAATGTTTTCCGATCAAGAAATGAAGAAGACGACGAAGATTACTATTAGGGTCGGGAAAGAATAAAAAAATAAAGTTGCTTGTGTATATCTTGTGTTATTATAACATAGTCTAATATAGATTTTGTATTAAAAAAAAATTACGATGGTAGAAGACTCAAATAAATACTTGATGCCTTGATGGTTTAGTGGGTTTTTAGTGACAACTAAGAAAAAAATAATTAGAGCTAATACAAATATCAGTAAATCTGGTAGATAGCAACAGTAACAAATCAGATACAAAAGAAAAAGAAGACGAAGAAGGAAAAAGAAAAGTCAGTGAATTAACAAAAATCATGAAGTCCGGTTAATACTAAGTCCCTGAAAGAGCCAATGAGGTCTCTTCTTCTCTCTGTCCAACGACGTTGTACTTGAGCTGCTCATAGGCGTGTTCGGTCCACTACTTTCTTGGTTATTATTATTGCTCTGATTATTACAATTATCCGATAATGATCTGAATGTCGTCGTCGACGAGTAGTCCATGTCCTTGTTCATAGAGGAAGAAGACATTCCAATGCTCAATGTCAATTCTAGTTCGCTTTCTTCAATAATATGATCAGCCGTTGTTGTGTTCCTGGCTCTAGCTACATTTTCAAGGTCTATGCCTGACCAGCTTCCGGTTCTCTCTCTTGGACCGGTTTGGTCTTGGTTGTTAGTGGTGCAATGTTGGCTTCTATGTTTGAGCTGCTCCATCATCTTCTTCTGTATATTATATACTCTATGCAGCTCCCGTACCTGCGCAGGGATAATCACTTTGTTATATATAAATATCGTTGGCTGATAAACAAAGTCGATCCAATTCATCAAATCCAAACCGATCCATATATACTGTATTTACTTTTAAATTTGGTTACTTAAAAACCGGATTGAATAACCAAAGTCATATGTATGCAATATATGCATGCATATGTAAGAGCATGTTTAATGGAAATCTCTTAGAGAAGGTTTTTTAACGGGATTTAAGAAACAGTCTCTTAAATCCCGCTAAAAGACATTCCTTAAGAGACTTTCACTAAACATACTCTAACTATAACGCACCTGTTGCTTGAAAAGATCTTCTTGGGCTTGCATTGTCCGTCTGATGGACTCAGCATTTTGCTTTTCAAGAAACCTATCCATTGACCTTAAAACAAAAACTCCTGCTTCCTCTTCTTTGTCGTCAGTCAATTTCTCCTTTGAAGATTTTCGTTGACCATCAACACCAAATCTGACGAATCCACTACAATCAACACTCTCTAAGCCAAATGAATTTGTTGTAATTCGCTCAACGATCTTTGTTCCCATTCCTGAAACGTAGACTCACACACTTAATAGCCATTTGATATATGATTGATGAAACGCGCGCACACCAAAAAGGGAACCCTAATTTCACTTAAATTGTATGTGTGTGGGTATGTGCGTGCATACATGTGATTATGATGTTGATGGAGTAATCGTCAGAAGCCACTAGTTCTTGCAGTGAAGGGTTTATAGACAAAAGAAGGTTGACTAGTGGGACACACTTCTGAATTTGATTAGATTCTCTCTCGTGGTCTTTTGACCCAAAGCCAAGTATTTCTATTTAACAGAATCAAAATGTCTTTTTGATCACCACCATATTAATGGATATAGCAAGTTAGACCACAAAATATTGGGGTTCTAATTAAACAATTCAAAGTTATTAACAATCATAGAAGTAGAAGATTTACAATTCAAAAAAGAAGAAGAAGATTTACAATTCTTAAACTGAAAATGACTAAGGTAGTTACTTTTTGTTTGCTTATTCCAATTGAAATTTGTTTGTTTATTACATTCTTGTTATTTCGAAGAAAAATTAGTGATATAATTCATACTTTATTTCAAATATAATATAATAATCATTGAACAGATTATACAACTAATTAACCGAGCTCAGTATCTAAGTAGTACCCCCGTGACAACATTAGACACGTACGATATGTTTATTTACTTACTTTGATAACCAATGCAAAATATCTAACTCTTTTTGTATTTTGTTCTATATATTATCCATGAAAAAGCATTGGCATGAAAGGTATGAAAATAAGATATCTTAAATCATGTAGCAAACGATTCGAAAATAATTTTATATTTAATTGATGCGAACTATTACCATAATCTTCATTTTCACTACTTAAGTTTAAAATATAATATTTCGAGTCATCGAATTGCTGCAATAAAGTGGAAATATGTGGTGAAGGTTGGCAAAGGACGAAGGGAAAAAAGACAGCATGCAAGTTGTTGATTTTTTTTTTCCTTTTCTGGATAAGCATCGCTTAGTTTGAGAGTGATTAAAATAGATATGAGGGAAAACATCAATAAACTCTAATCGAGCAGTCGTCTTACTCACTCTGTTTTAAAATACTTGTCGTTCTAGAGTAAAATTTTTGTTTCAAAATAATTGTCGTTTTCAGTTTTTAATGTAAAATTTATTGATAATATTATGTATTCTATTTTTCTATTAGTTGATATATGGTTAGGTGTATTGGTAATAGTGTTTTTATTTTGAAAATATGTAAAATTAAATGTTTTTTAATCTATGTGCATAAACCTAAAACAATAACTAATATAAAACGGAGAGGGTACTATTTAGTATAACTTGATGCTCATGCTAATAAAGCATAATTTTTTAACTAAATCAATAAATAATAATGTTAAAAGTCATTAAATATGAATGAATATATACTTATCGGTCTCATCGTTCATAATGTTCTTGCATTCATGCGGAAAGGACTGTATCACCTAAGTTTCCACTTAAACTTGTTTCCTTCAATGTTTGTAAAAGTTGTCTACACACATATCATGTCAATAAATTATCTCTGACTCATGTACTTACATCTATCTATATACACACGCGCACAAGGGCATAAAAGACATGAGAAGATCTATATTTTGTAGAGAACCAACTTAGATAACCAATAACGATAAGACAAGGACAATTAAAAGATAAGGTTTCTATTTAATACGTTTTTGCGATATACATATATCTATCTATATTTTCTAAACAAAATATCTGTTTCGCTATCAAAATTTGATGACTAGCTATACTCTTCATAGTGTGTGATTTTGTTAAGAAAAGAATAATATAAATCTTAAGGGAGGTCTTGAATTTTTTTATTTTTATTTTTTTTGACTAAAGAGGTCTTGAAATCTGAACCAACTTATAAAGCCAGTGTGTGATTTTTTACAAGCACACACATATACACGTTTTCTGGTATACAGAATGATCTTTTCGATTATATATAAACACACACACATATATACGTACATGTAGAGCAACCCTTTTTATAAATAGTTCATCATCTTCATCAATCCGTAAAATACCCACAGAAATGAATATACATATATATATGCTCGACCAACAAAAAAAAGTGTGTGGATTATATCAATTCTATAAAACTTACCTGAAAAGAAGAGTGGCCAAGCTGTGATTCTCTCCAAAGAAGGTCATTGATCATGTTCTAAGGCTCTGAGTTCATGCCAAAAAACTCACTTTGAGAAGCTTATAGAAGCCCTTCAAGACGCACACACTTACCTTATGCTATATGTTTCTTCACCAATTCGCTCCAAAGCATAACTAAACTTAATAAATAATCCAAAATCTAAGAGATCACTTTAGGACTTTGTCAACAATCAATATAGGAGTAAAGCAGTGTGGAAGGAGAGAGAGAGATATAGAGAAAGAGGGGGCGAGAGAGGAGAGGGATAATGGGAATTCACAGCTAAGGAAATGCTTAAAATAATTAAAAGATTAATAAGCAAATACTCCATATATAGTGATGGAAGTTAAATAGTTTTAAAGGGCTAACTTTGACAGGCTGTGATATTTGTGAAGGAGGCAAGGAAAATGCTGAGGGTTTTCATATGCTAAAGTTTTTATGTTCATCTAATTCTCCACTCTCTAATAGACAGACAAAACAATAACTACTTTTTATATAAATATTATGAATTCACTAGTATACCCTAGTTTAGTGTCTAACTTGACAGTCCTTTATTCTCCGAGTAGATGAACCTTTTTCATTAACTTATATGCCACAAATATAAAATAGTGAAAGAAAAGTTTTCACCATGTTGTAGTTTAACTTTTAACTCAAAAGATGGATCAATCCAAAGAATTTACACATATATATATATATATATATATATATTAGGTATTACTGATAATATAGAAGTCGATTTGATTATGAATATTATATGTGTATATAGTTATCGTGTATGCAGGGGTATGGAAATAATTGGATGTGTTGATATAATATAAAACTGAGAAGATCAAGAGGATTTGGACAAATGACGATGAAGAAAAGAAAATAATTTCTAGCCAATATATTCCAGACAAGTCCTCACTGGACATGATCAAGATATATGCATGTAACCATATAAAAAAACTAAATCAGATAAAATATTATAATAACAACCAATTGGAGACAAAGCTTCTATCTTTTGTAACAAAATAACGTCCCTTTTGTTTTTTTGGTATTATTTTGGAAATTAAAGTGATTCCCATTTCTGTATATTCTTCTATCAACATAAATGAAAACGTATATATTCTCCACCATCAGCATCCGTACTGGGTATAGTGATATTATCCAACCATTACCCAAAAATCTCATGATTATCATTTTTTCTGACACCAAGTTTAATGAGATAGATCCTCTTATAGTATATCATTTGTTGGCAATTTTTATAAATGGAATAAAAACTTTTCAGTTTTCTTGTGCTTTCTCCTGTCTTGCGTTGTTTCAAGTCGATTACATATGAAACGGACTTTTTTGTTTACATTTGGTGGAAATAAAATTATATGGTTGATGTTTTAGAAAACCTAGATTCATATGACCTTTTCGTGTCATTACTATAGTGACTAAATGCATTTAGGCTGACTAATCTAACATCTGATGATCTGAATGAGGTTGGTAAGGAAAATTCATACAATTTTATTGAAATTTGAATAAATGTGATAACACCGAATACGCAAGGTGGTGATAATTTTGCTTAAACTTCTACAAACACATGTTAAAATAAATATATTATTTCTTGGTTTACTGGATATGATTTGGAAATTGTAGACGGATCAGTAGCTGATTAATTCGTATCTAGTAATGATCTAAATTTGAGATAAATTGAACGAATATAAACTTATGTGAAATGATTCGCTTTTGTTCTAAAATCCATGGCATTGACAAAAGAGGGACCATAACAAAAACTAGAAATATAATTAAAACTCATAAAATTCCAAATTAAACCCCTCGAAGAAAAAAAAAAAAAAAAAACTATCAGCACATGAATTTATTAGTGGCATTTAAAGTTTCATTATAATTAAAAGATTATATTCCTATATTTTAATCTGGCTTGTCTTCTACTTGTTTCGCAATCTCCTCTCAAAGAAATCTCGTGCTAACATGGGGGACTTCGATTACGCACCGACTTATCGTAGTTATATTTGAATTAGTATTACTTATATTAAATATCACAATAATGGTTAATTACTACGAGTACTATATTTCAGTTATACTCACATAATTTTTCTCCGACAATTCTCTTAAATAGCCATTTTTTAAGTTTTTGTCATAAAATAGCTTTCAAAAAATAAAATGACCAAAATAGACTTTTTTTTGTTGAAATTTTGATTTTTTTAATTTTTTTTTTGAAATTTGAAACTCTAACCCCAAACTCACCCCTTAACTCTAAACCCTAAAGTCCAAATTAGTTAATCCTAGGGGTATAAATGTATATAAATGCATTTTTAGCTTAAAAAAAACATTTTTGTCATTTTCTTCTTTAAAAACTATTTTTGTAACAAACAAACTAAAAGAGGCTATCTAAGAGAATTTTTCTTAGTATAATCTCTCTAGCTATTAATAATGTTGTTATGTTGTATAATTATCTATAGATGTGTGTGGGTGTGGGTGTGGGTGTGGGTGTATGTGTAAGTAACGTGTGTAAAGTAATAAATACATGAACATATATTTTTGGTTAATCCATTTATAAAAGTTCAAATAGAATATGTATATTAACAAACTACCAAAGATTTAGCTTAATAAGATCTGCTACCAACGAGTTAAATTTGGTCTCAAGATCATCAATCTGTATATCAATCTCAAAACTGGTAACGATGCTAATTAAGTTATCTAATGACTATGATTAGTAACAATAGGAGAAGTGAAATATAATACGGAGTAATATTTTATTGGAGTTCATAGATCTAGCCAATCTTTCAAGTTTCAACTAATTGCCGGTGCATTAAGAAGCACATCTCATCGTGTTTTGCTATTACAATTCTTGACTACAGATCCCAAAATGATTACTGTATCTCTAATATTATAAAATTCAACAATTTTGAAAACTATATTGATCTGGGGTTAATATTTAATTTCATGATGTTGTAATAGAAAAACCAAACGATTCCTTCCGCGGATGCATGCGTATGTTATTAAATTAAATAAGCAGTTAAATGTGATTATTATAGAGGAAAAGAGCTGGCTGGATTAGGCGGAGCCATGTGAGACGAGAAGCAAGGAGGAAACTCATATAAAGTCATATTAAAACAATTAGCTATACTATTATTCTAAATTAGCCCAAACCAAACATGACAAGTATTTTATTTATTTTTAAACATGATTTCAAGTACAATACTTAACAGTAATTAGGGGCACGATAATTGCTTCTATTGGCTTAAGTAGAATCAGATTTGTTTAGAGTTCCAAAGTTTGAATCTGCAGGTCAACATCTAAGTTTGGAATAGTACATCACATGAATTATTGTCTGTTTATTCTGTATATATATAGACCGATACAATATTTTTGTCTGTGAAATAAATGAAAGATAAACTATACATTTGTCCGTCTCATATTGGATAATATTATACTCCATCTATTTCAAATTATTTGTCGTAGAGTAAAAATTTTTTTAAAAAATAAATGTTGTTTTTAGTTTTTAATGCAAAATTTATTGATAATATTCTCTACTCTATTTTAATATTAGTTGAAATATGGTTAGGTGTATTAGTAATAATGTTTTTATTTTAAAAATATGTAAAACTAAATATTTTTTTAATTTATGTGCATAAACTTAGAACGACAACTAATATAAAACGGAGGGAGTAAGAAGTTCGAAACACACGAATAAACATGGGTACTAAATCATGAATTTGCATTTTGTTGCCTTGTAATATAAACAACATTTTTTCATTGTTGTTATTATACCTAAACAAGAACCAATTATCTTTACTAAAACCTATATTTAGTATTTTTTTCCTGTTAATAAGCCAAATTAGTTAGTTTATATGGTTTCTAGGTCATAAAACGAACCCTCAAAGTAGGCCTGGACATAAAATCCATAACCCGAAATTTGAATCGAATCCAAACCGAAAAACCCAATCCGTACCCGGTCCGAAATGTAAAAAATACCCGAATGGATCTTCTAAGGTGATACAAAAAAAATCCGAACCCGAAGTGTTATTAACCAAACCCGAACGGGTAACCCGAAAAACCGAAAAAACCGAAAACTCCGAAAAAATATCCGAAGGAACCGATCCGAATGTCCAAACTACTGTACAATATAATTATATGAAACATAAATATATACTTCAAATATTCAATTTCATATTTATTTTGATATGGTATCTAACAATAAGTATCTAAAATTACAATAAATACCTTAAATACTTAATTATATATAAATAAGTATATATTTCTTATGTTTTGCTTTTAAATTTTAGATTTTATTTCGGGTATATCCGAACCGAACCGATATCACCCGAATCCGAATGATATATAGTTACTTTATGGGTTCTAGGATGTGATACAAAATCGACCCGAACCCGATGTGTTATATCTGAACCCGACCCGTACTTGCAAATTTACTAGAATGGGACCTAAGAGGTAATATAAAAAAGAACCAAAATCCAAAAAATCCGATCCGAACGCCAACGGGTACTCGAACGTCCAGGCCTACCCCAAAGTAGGCCTACCCCAAAGTATGAATAATTAAATGGTGAAAACAAGGGGGTGATTTGGTCATTATGATTTGATGTGAATAATGTAAAAGAAATAAGAAGAAGACTTAAAGTGAAGTGACGGCATGTGGAAGCAAAGAGAGAGTTAATAGATTTGAGATTAATAATAAAAAGAGTTAGCACGCGTTGTAGCCTTTCTAATAGACATTGTGGGTCCTGCTCCTACCCCACTATAATGACTATACACACACACATCCAGATTTGTCTTTTTTTTTTATTATTAGTAGAGTTTACGTATAAACGTAAAGAAAAACACCGTCAATTTAATTTAAATTGCATTTATTCTGTATAAAATTTACAGTTTTTTTAATTCACCAGTTATCATACTTAAATAAAGATCATAATGGATACATTAGGTGAGTTAAGTAGGTTCAAAGGAAAAGAAAGGGATTGTATATAAAAGAAAATCAACGAATAAACCGTGGTGGTATCAATATATATATAAGATCCGACCAAAGATCAGTGGAAAGAAAGAAGAAGATCGGACCGAAAGTTGTCATATTCACTCAAGTCAGAAAAAGCTAAACATTTTCAGGGAGGGATAATTAGCAAAATAAAATAAAAATAAAATAATTTTTGCCTTTAAAAATAAATAAATAACATTTCAGATAATTACTACATCAAATAGGGTTTTCTCAAGCGAGTTGTGGGTCCCAGAACACACGTGTCGAATACCTGGACTCAAAAGTGGGCCTTCCTCATGTGGGTTATATCTTCAAGTGCAGGTTCTCCACTTGTTAACTCAGCTATTAGATTAGATTTTATCTTCACTCTAAGATACTTCCTGCTTTTGGAGATTATTAGCACATCACATCTTCACTTAAATAACATTTCATGGAAATTTTGGATTAGTTCACATTCGTAAAATCATGGAGTGATCCTACAACTTTCGTTTCCAAATATAAAGTGAAAGATACTCTACTCTTTTACAGTGATTACACAATTATCTATTTTCATTGAAAGTTAGTTATCCGGAATCTGACAATTGAATTATATGTGTATATAATTTTATTTTTTTGTATAGTTTATTACTTCTTTTAATTTATAGGGCTGCGTTATTTCAAAACTTCAATTACTCATCTTATTTAATACTTAACCCCAAGAAACTGATCTAATTAAACATTAGGGAAACTGACAAATTAACTCGAGTTGGATATTATATTATATTCCTTCCGTTTTTTATTATAAGTTGTTTTAGAGAAAAAAATTTGTTCCAAATTATATGATGTTTTTAATTTTCGATGTAAAATTTATGAACAGTTAATGTTATCTAACCAATAGTAATATACATTCTATTTTGTTATTGGTTGAATTATGGTTAGATAAATAATTAATGATGTTTTTATCTAAAAAATATAAGAAATTAATTATATTCTTAATCTACGTGCATAAGTGTAAAACGTCTTATATTAAAAAACGGAGGGAGTATGACATATAGAGTACAATGTTAACTAAATAACTACGGATATGTTTTAATACGGTTTCTCTATAATTTTATAACAGTGGTAATAACACTGGACCAACTAAGGACAACCTCAGCTCCCACATACATTGAATCAGATTCAGAATATGACTATGTAACCAATGAAAAGCATTAACGACAAAACACCATTAAATAATAATTATTCTTTTGTATAAAAAATAGTTTAATGCAAAAGCTAGGGAATCTCTTGATGTTCGAGCCAGATGTAATCTCGTGTGGATCCAAAAAAATGCCTTATTTGTTTTATTTTTTCCTTTCCGGAGATATATTTTTGTTCTGGGTTTTCGTATTCACATAACAGTATCTTTGTTAAATATCCCCCAAGTTGGGTTATCTTGTACTTGTTGAGATCTGGAGTTACTAAACAATTATTACGGCACTCCAGTAACTGATGTCCATATCAAACCACTAACTTTTATAAGTTTAAGATATGAATAGTGTTAGTTTCGAAGCTAATGCTCATTTGATGTCATTTAGACAAAGTGGATATGTTGTGAACTCATGAAAGAGACGTTAACTATATAACTAACACACCATAACCATACTCTAAAAAGTACTCCCTCCGTTTCATATTAGTTGTCGTTCTAGGTTTATGCACACAGATTAAGGAAACATTTAATTTTACATATTTTCAAAATAAAAACATTATTACCAATACACCTAACCATATATCAACCAATAGAAAAATAGAATAGATAATATTACCAATAAATTTTGCATTGAAAACCGAAAACGACACTTATTTTGAAACAAAAATTATACTCCAGAACGACATCTAATTTGAAACGGAGGGAGTAGTTATTAGATTTTGGGACTTGTAGTACTATTCTTTCGATTAGATATTCATTTTTATCAATATATTTTAACAAGTTCGAAATACCTTTGGACCTGACCGGACAAAGGGTAGAGTCGCTAGCCACAAGCAGTGATTGGTCAACTACACTTATGTATATAAACAAAAAAACTCTCCAATAGGCAAAAACTAATCAGCAAAGGTATTTATGATTGATTCTTAAGGGCAAAATACTATTATAGTGTACTTTAAAGAAATTTATTTATTTCATTGCATATAATCTTCACGCCTTGCTTCACTCGTTTCTTCATAGTACTGCACAAACAAAATGTAATTTTTTTTTATCAATTAAAGGAAAGACCCCTATCATGTTTACCAATATAAACGAAAGATTTTGTATGTTTTGACGTTTGGAACACACACAAGTGTTCATGAAAGAGATATAAACGGGAAAGAGTATATATTTTGAAGCTACCTGCAATCAAATAAGAAAAAGAGAGGAGGAAGTTTGAAAGATTCATTGGAGAACTTTCTTGGGGTCAAGCTGACCACTGGAGTAACTAGAAGGAACCGCAGAGAGCTCGAGTCTTCCTTTCCATTCTTCACCTGGTTTTAATGTGATCGGTCTTTCCACAGCTGCAGCTTCAACACAAAGCATATGCTTATAGTCTTCATCTCCCAAGTCTGATATCGTCTTTGACTTCTTATCTCATGCATACAACAATCTCAAGGCAAAGAAGATTGGACCTCTTACAATCATTGGATGTATAAACGACAATGTATATCATCTTCAGTTATCAGATGATATCACTACATCTGATGTGTTTAATGTCTAATACTTGTTGTGTTTTGTTCCTCCAGACACGGTGGCCGATTTGGGGTCGAATCTTTCTAACCCCCGAGAACCTGATGTAGCATCATGATTACTTCATCGCCAAGCAACATTTGTTTCATTGATGACTTTCTGGAATTTCTTTTTCTTAAAAGATAAGTTATAATGCTTTTTTTTTTTTATGTTTCCTGTTTAGACAAGGGCTAAGAGGTTTATAACTGACCCTTATGACTTATATATGTCATTATAGTTGTGCTTTTAATAATCAGTTTTGAAAGATTTTAATTAAAGTTTTCTTTTAAGCCTTACACTGATTCGGTTTAGTTCATCAATTTTAGAGCTTGATTTTGACTCAGTTCATCAACTCAAGAAGTCAGGTTTCTAGAGATTTCAATAAACCTCTAGATTTAAACTGAGTTACCATCGATATGCTGTGCGGGTCTTTGGTATACGCTAGTGAATATTGAAGAAAACAACACAATAAATATATAGTCCACTTTATAAATTCTTCAAAAACAAATCTGATCAACGTATAACGATAAGATATACTTGGTGATTATTCCACGGGGATTGGTTACTCCTTCACCTATAGTATAGGCAATGCAGCCCGCGCGTGCAAGGTCCAAGGCTGTCTTTAAAACTCTACGTGACACATCACTTGTCTTCAAAAACTCCTCATTCATCACCTTACGGGTCTTTTCAATCATTTTTTGGAATTCTCTTGACACTTCCTTTTCAGTAACCCCAAACTGGTTCATATAACAATTCATTCCAGTAGTGACGTATCCGCTATTCATGTCAATCTATTCAAGGTAATTAATTACTAAAGTTGGCAAGTTAATTAAGAAAAAAATAATGAATAATGAAAACATCACATGATAAAAAAAGAACATTTAAATAATACATACATCTCATGTCTAATTAAGTACCTCGTAACCGGTTTTGTCATTCATAAGACGCAGCATTTCGGCTAAAGATTGAAGGAGTTTAGATCTGGATTTCAGCCAGCTATAGCCTTCAACTTCATCTATATCATCTATACCCATCATAGCGGTTGCGAGCACTATAAATCCCCCAATCTCCACTTTACCAACCTCCATGTACTTGTCAAAGCTAGGCATGTGACCCGCTGATGCTAATTTGGCAAAGTCAAGGTTGGATTTCATGAATACCTTATACTGCAACACAATTGTTTGGACATGTATAAAACTTAATGTATTTTGTAAACAAAGTAGGGAAATATAAATCTTAACATTGCATTGGAACATAGATTAGTGATCTAAGTGTAGGATTGGGTTGGCAACAGATTCAAGAGGATGTGTTACAACAAATCTCACACTGGAAGTAAAAAGTAATCTAAATATATGACATGAAACTTAACAGAAAAACATAGCAACACGAGTGGCCGGCCTATTGGCTACTCTGTAGCACATTGGGCTTCGTGTTGAGTCTGAATCTCCATCAACACATAAATTTAATTACAAAATGAAAAAAAGAAACATAACAAGGAAAAAATGTTTGATTGGTTACCTCATCCTTTGTTGCTTCCACACTGTAAGTTCTTTCTTGTAGCCTCAATTCTCGCTCACAGTCTTCAAAAACATCCAACATAAATTTAAACACAAAGTTTAAAAAACCAGGGTGAGAATCCATGGCATCATCAGGAGCCCACCTGTACATCATCACCATATTGATCATCATCATCATCATCATCATGACCATCACTGTTTCTGAAGAATTTCAACAAGTAGTAGGTGTACCTTTCCAAGCTATTTACGAGGCTTTCAATCTCTGGAAGGGTAGCATATCTGTCACATGTATCATCAATAAGCATTTCAGACATGTTAAACTTAGTCTGCATAATCCTCGCACGTGAGAATCGGGGCTCGAAAAACATCGATTGTGAAAAGAAGTGCATTTCCACGATTACTTCTCTGTAGTAACGTGGCAAGTTAGATAGAAAGTCATAATCCTTGTACCACCTTGCATCACAAGTTTTGTATAGAATATAAGAAAATTTTCGTGAAAGGGATATATATATATATATATATAATAACCAATCGAATAATCTTGGCATACTTTGTAAGGATTTTGAGTTCTTGAAGGTAATGGCGCTGGATTAAATTGAAATTGAGCTTGGCAAACTTGAGTATCATCTCGTCATGACCAACCTCTTGTTCATAGAACCGGATATATTCAACTGCTACTATTACCTCCATGTTCCAACGCTGAGGTAGAGTAAGAGCATTTTTTATATGCCTTAAGATATGAGATGGGCACATATGATCTTCGGCTAATGAGACCAAGTTGGATGATGAAAAGCTTAACGCTTCATCCATTATATATTCGGTCGTCGTCACCATGTGAGCGGCTTCATACAAGCTCAACATACCCCTCACATCCTTAGTAAGACATTGCTTAAACTTTATCCCATTGTCTTCTTTGAATCTCGTGAATACCTCTAGACAAAATTGGATTGCTCATGTTAATACATTTTAATTTAAAGAAGAAAAAAAAAGGTATGTAACTAACTATATAACATATACTCCCTCCGTTTCATATTAGTTGTCGTTCTAGGTTTATGCACACAGATTAAGGAAACATTTAATTTTACATATTTTCAAAATAAAAACACTATTACCAATACACCTAACCATATATCAACCAATAGAAACATAGAATAGAGAATATTACCAATAAATTTTGCATTGAAAACCGAAAACGACACTTATTTTGAAACAAAAATTCTACTCCAGAACGACATCTAATTTGAAACGGAGGGAGTATATATTACCGGAAGAGATTTTGTAACCATATGTCCTAAACACCCAGAAAATGGTGGAAACTGTGTACAAATCTTCTTCACCAGCCATCATCTCATCTATCTTCTCGAAAGCATCTCTTAGACTCTCCTCGATCTCATCTTCAAAATGATACGCAAGACCAAGGCTCACCAGCAAATAGATACTAAGGATTCTTTTCTTCACCGAGTCGACGACTTTGGGAGACATGAACATTTTGCCCACATTCGGCTTTAGTGCTTCTATCTCTCTCTTAAGCGCTTCCATTTCCTAAAATAGATATGTAAACAACATGAAGTGATATATATATATATATATATATATATATGTTATTTTAGACTCACCGAGACATCAATGGAAACATAGTCGAAGTGATTAGTCCATTCAGAAGGTGGCATCTTCTTGAACGTTCGATCATCACAAGTCGGAGTTGCCTTCAAAAAGACAAGCTTTGCTTGCTTACGGGGAAAGGACGTTAGTGGAAAGCGAGAGATTTTCATTTCCCGAAACAGTTTGGTTTGAGAAGGGAGAGAAAGTGGAGATCCATGTTTTGCTCCAAGAACTGCTATGCTTTCCATGTTCACAGTCAATGATATCGAATCGATCAACTTCAGCGACCAAATTTATAGGCAAAAAAACGTGATTGTTATCGCACGGTAAGACCAAAGCATCACCACCAAACATATTAAAATATCAAAAGTACCTATATAGAATTAAAAATAATATATATATATATATATATATATATATATATATATATTCAGATGTTGCATCAATAGCATAATCTCTGGTTGTCACATAATTCCATTATTTGAATTTTCACAGGAGTCACAAAATTGAAACTATACTTCAAGATCATAGTATATAAATTTGGTTCAAAGTTATAGAATTTCATAGTCCACATTTCTACCTGAAATTTGAGAATCGAAATTTGGTTTTGGAATAGAGTGATTCCGTACAGAATATGTAACTGTTAATTGAAGAATCATTAATTTTGATTTATCATAGATTAGTGAACCATTTCCTGACCAAAAAAATCAAAGTTGCTTAGAAAATAGCAGGGCTAGGTAAAAAAAACAAAACTGAAAAACTAAACTGAATCTGATTCGAAAAAATAATACTAAACCCAAACTGAAACTGGATAAAGATCAGAATGGATTCAAAATTTTGGTATCTATAAAACCAAAATCAATCATGATCCGAACTGAAATATTTGGATATTTTAATAGATCTTAATCATATTCATATACCTAAAAATACTAATTATTTTTAGATTTAATATCCCAAAGAATATCCAAAATATATAAGATATTTTGAAGTTGTCCAAAATACTTGAAAATATATACAAATATTCAAAAATTAAATATCTAATTTAGCTAAACAATACTCAAAACACCAAAAGTACTTGAAATATCTATTGGTTCTTTATCTTAATATTCAAGCTAAACTAACTTTTATATTAACTTTATGTACTTTGGCATACATTTATTCAATTATATGTTATATATATATTTTTTTCTTTTTTAGATTTTGAGAAACTTAATGTTCATATGAATTTTATTTTTTTAAATAATTTAAACAAATTATCTAAACCCAAACCAAACTCGCAAAGATCTGAACCGAACCCATATTAAAGTTTATAAATATCTTAATGGGACTGGAATCTTTAACTCTAAAAATCCAAATCCAAATAGGCCCAATCCAAACTCGAATGGGTATCCGAACGCTCATCCCTAGAAATAGAGAATTTTGTTAATAAAGGGACAACTAATCTCACATATTGTTTTTATAAAACAAAACAATTTTTTGTCATTTTGGATATTCACTACTTTTATACTTTATACAAATTCATATTAATACATTTGAGAAATAAAAAAATATGGAAAATATGTAATATGATATTAATATGGATGTGTACTTTGAAAAATATTTTTCTGATGAAATTATTGTAGAAATGACAATTTCTAAGCTAATCAACCGAAATTACTCTACAACGAATTAAAATTGAAAATCCACTGAGAAAAATAATATTTTACTGAACTTAGAATACATTATATACCAAAAATATGCATATATCTACAACAGTAGAATATTAAGGGTATTGCTAGTTTTTCTGATATCACCCACAAACGTAGTTTTTGTAGTTGGTAGTTGTCGTTAGCGTTTCGCAACAATCACAAAATACTACAAATCAATTCAAACCATCCCAAACCTCATAAAATCAAAAGCTGGTTCCCACCGCAAACCTCATAAAATTTGGATACACAATTTTAATATCCAAACCCAAATAAAAACACCCCAAATATTCTATTTTAAAAACAGAACTCTAGGGGATTTTGCATCAAATTCAGATCTCAGATAATGAATCTCAGCTCTAATATATTCCCATGACAGTTTATAGATAATGAATCTCAGCTCTAATATATTCCCATGACAGTTTATATATACTTGTTGAGATGGGGAGTCACTTCTCAATTATCACGGCAGAGTTACTTCTCAATTATCACGGCACTTCAATAATTGATGTCCATATCAAACCATTAAATTTGTAAATATTATTTTGGTTTCCTAATAAATTCATTTAAGATTTTTACATATATATTAAAAGTTATTAATTTTCTGTTTTACTTTTATTTAATATATTATTTTTAACTTTTGCTAATTAATGTATTAAATATAAAGATAAAATCTAAAAGTATTATTTAATAGAAAAATACTCTAAGATAACCCTAAAAAGTTTTTGTCACAAAAATAACACATAAGGAAGCAAAATGACCAAAATATTTTATTAAAGAGGTAAATATATACTTATATCCTTAGAGTTAACTATTCTAGACTTAAGGTTTATATTTAAGGGATAGGTTTTTCGGGTTAGGGTTTCAAATTTAAAAAATAAAAATTAATAATTAAATTTTTCAAAAGAAGAGAGATTATTTTGGTTATGTTTTCCTTGAGTGCGATTTTTGTGACAAAAATTTAAAATAATACTATTCAAAAAAATTGACCTATTTAATATGTGTATTGAAAATATAAAATAATATTTGTAGCCCTAAAATACTTCATCCGTTTCATATTAAGTGTCATTATAGAGAAAAAATTTTGTTACAAAATAAGTGTCGTTTTAGCATTTCAGTGAATAATTTATTAACTTTATTTTCAAGTTTAATTTTCTATAGTTAGGTGTATGGATAATGATATTTTTATATAGAAAATATGCAAAATTAAATATTTTTTTAATCCGTGTACACAAATATAGACATCCCTTATATATTAAAGCACAAGTCACCTAACTAATCAAAATTTAACACTTGGCAAAGCAAATATTTACAAAAAAAAAAATATTGATTAAAAACTGATTTTGAAACTCAACATTAAAAATTTGATTTGAAAAAAAAAATACTTAGATCCCAAAATTTTCTCATATTATTACTTTTAAGTACAAAATAAAGATCATGTATTGTAACTGTTTTTATGTTTACCTCTCTATCTTGTTTAATTTTATTTTCTATTTCATCGTTTTTTCTACTGCTGTTCGATCAGTTATTTTGCTGATCAAAAAAATTCCACAAGAGTTATGATTACTCATAATTATAAACTAGATCTCGATCCGTACAACCGCACAGATTTTTATTTTCAGTTTTATATAAATATATATATTTATCTTAGGTAATTAGTGATATACATTTTTAATGTTAATTATATATTTAAATATTTATATAACTATTTCAAATACAATAATTTATAGCTTACAAGTTGTACTTGATCAATTGTTTAAAACCATCATATATATTTTTCGCTTCTTATTATATATTTATTATATTGTGTTTGTATTTATTTATTGAACAAAATAATATATGCATTAAACAACATATAAAAATTATGTTATATTAAATTTATGCTTAATTTTGACATGCTGACCTAGCCGAATTTCCTATTTGCAATATTTTTATATTTATTCAATTCAGACAATCTATTATTATATATACAAAAATAAAAAAATTATCAGTTTTATACATGTATAATATAGTTTCGAATGCTAAGTCGTTATGTAGTCGTATTATATTTTTAGCATAAATATTTTATATTTATAAATTTATCAATTCAATGTAATGTTATCATATTTATTTCAATATAATATTTTCATTTAACATGAATTATTATTATTATAAAATAGGTATAATATAAAATTTTATTTTAATCATTTTGTAAATGATAACTGAATATATATTAAGGCATAATAATAGTTCATTGTTAATTACGAAATTAATTGAAATATTTACATAAACTTTTTGAAATTAATATATTTTTTTAAAAAAATCAACAGATTTTTTAAAAATATATATTTAAAATTAAAAGATATCATGGCTAAATATGATAAAATTCTGTTAAATTGTTACATTTATATTTTTATTTTCTTAAGTATTTATTTTCAAAATATAATATGTAGGTAACATGTGTTAACATTAAAAAATTATATAATACATGTATAAAAATCAACATGTATTTCATAACTAATTTTGAAATTAGTGAAAATATTTACATATAAGTTTGAAAACTAAGATCTTGTTATAGTGTTTTAAACAGATTTGTTAGACTTTTTTATATATTTATATTTCAAATGAAAAGATATCAAAAGATATTGTGGTTAACCAATCCTGATTTATAGGAGTCGTTTCATATATTCAGAATGATATTATTAAACTATATTATTAATAATAAATGAAGGATAATTGATTTCTACTAAATGTCTATTTTAAAAAAAATCACACATAAATCAAGTTGTAACTTTTGTTTTAATATATAAGATGTTTTCTAAATGTTTTCTCTTAGTTTAGATTCAGTTTCCTCTTTTTATCAATTTTTTTTTTAATTATTCTTGCAGGTAAAACGGTATATGAATGTGTTTATGTTTCAAAAGTTTAATTTTCAATAAAAAATGAAAATTAAAAAGTTAAAACTCTCTCAGCAACAAAGGCAATTAGGCAAGTATAAGCAACTATTTTTTTTTATGTATTATCTTTGTAAAATTACTTATATTTCTTTTGCATCTATGAAAAAACAAAAATAAAAAGGAAAGAATAAAAAAGAGAAATACCTTAAAATAATTCTAAAAAAGTTTTTGTTACAAAATAGCCCTCCAAGAAAGAAAATAACCAAAACGTTTTATTAAAGAGGTAAATATATATTTATACCCTTATGATTAACTATTCTAAACTTAGAATTTAGAATTAAAGGGTGGTGTTTTGGGGTTAGAGTTTCAAATTTCAAAAAAAAAATCAAAATAAAAAGAGGTTATTTTGGTCATTTTCTTCTTTGAATGTTATTTTTGTGACAAAACTTAAAAATAGACTATTTGAGAGAATTACCGATAAAAAACAAACAAAATAAGTTTTGTTTTAGATATAACAAAAACTTAAAGAAGAACTGTTTACAAAACAAAAGCATATAAACTGAATATAGCAAATATGATATTTCTATAAAATAGTACAAAATAAACTGAACCTAGCTTCAGAAATTTTGTTTAAAATAAGTTTAATTTTGTTTTTAAAAATTATAATTTTATTTTTTAAGAAAAAATTGAAAGCAAACAAAAAATATACATGTTCTTAGTACGGGGTAGTAATACTAGTTTAATACTCTCTCCATTTCATATTACTTGTCGTTATAGATAAAATTTTTTGTTTCAAAATAAGTGTAGTTTTAGAGTTTCAATATAAAATTTATTAATAAGATTCCTCATTCTATTTTTTTATTGGTTGAAATATGGTTAGATATATAGATAACTGTGTTTTTTTGGAAAATATACAAAATCATATGTTTTTTTAATATATGTTTATAAACCTAAAATAACAAGTAATATGAAACATATGGAATATAAAACAAAGAAAGTAGCATTTAATATGAGACTGAGGAATTATAAGATACTATGAATAGTTTCATTTTCGAAGTTAATGCTCCTTTGATGTCATTAAGACAAAGTGGATGTTTATCGTAAACTCAGGAAAGAGACGTTAACTATAACTAAAGACACCATAGTCATACTATAACTAGACGTTAATTAGATTTTGGAACTATAGTACTTCCTCCGTTTCATATTACTTGTTACTTGTTGTTGTAGAAAAAATTTTTTGTTTCAAAGTAAATGTTGTTTTAGAGTTTCAATGCAAAATTCATTAATAAGATTTTTTATTTTATTTTTATATTGGTTGAAATATGGTTAGGTGTATAGGTAATTGTGTTTTTATTTTAGAAATATGCAAAATCATATGTTTTCTTAATATGTGTGCATAAATCTAGAACGACAAATAATATGAAACGGAAGGAGTACTATTCTTTCGAATTGATATTCATTTTTCGTTAAATATATTTTCACAAGTTTGAAATACCTTTGGACCTGACCGGACAAAGGCTAGACAGACTACACCTATCTATATAAGCATAATTAGTTTCTCTACACTATAATAGTATTTTGCCCTTAAGAGCATCCGCAATGGAGAGTTCTTAAGGGGAGTCCTTAACGAAAAAATAATTAAATAATCAGTGGATCCCACTAAAACTTAAGGATTCGATCCTTAAAATCCCTAAATAAGGATCGGTCCTTACACTATTTGCGACACGTGGCAACACGCGATTGGTTGATTTTTTTTTTTCCGAAGAAAAAAATTAAAAAAATCAACTTTTTTTTAAAGACTCCACAATGGGTCTCACCATTGTGGATGCTCTAAAAATCAATCATACATACCTTTGCTAATTAGTTTCACGCCTTCCTTCACTCGTTTCTTCATAGTACTGCACAAACCAAATGTAATTCTTTTTAATCAATTAAAGGAAAGACCGCTATCATGTTTACCAATATAAACGAAAGATTTTGTATGTTTTGATGTTTGGAACACACACAGGGGTAAAATACTATTATTATAAGTGTATATAATTTTATTTTTTTGTATAGTTTTTTACTTTTTTTTTTAATTTATACAGCTGCGTTATTTCAAACCTTCAATGACTCATCTTATTAAATACTTAACCCCAAGAAACTGATCTAATTAAACATTAGGCAAACTGACAAATTAACTCGAGTTGGATATTATATTATATGACATATAGAGTACAATGTTAACTAGGGATATGTTTTAATACGGTTTCTCTATAATTTTATAACAGTGGTAATTACACTGGACCAACTAAGGACAACCTCAGCTCCCACATACAATGAATCAGATTCAGAATATGACTATGTAACCAATGAAAAGCATTAACGACAAAAAACCATTAATAATACTTATTCTTTTGTATAAAAAATAGTTTAATGCAAAAGCTAGGGAATCTCTTGATGTTCGAGCCAGATGTAATCTCGTGTGGATCCAAAAAAATGCCTTATTTGTTTTATTTTTTCCTTTCCGGAGATATATTTTTGTTCTGAGTTTTCGTATTCACATAACAGTATCTTTGTTAAATATCCCCCAAGTTGGGTTATCTTGTACTTGTTGAGATCTGGAGTTACTAAACAATTATTACGGCACTTCAGTAACTGATGTCCATATCAAACCATTAACTTTTGTAAGTATAAAGATATGAATAGTGTTAATTTCGAAGCTAATGGTCATTTGATGTCATTTAGACAAAGTGGATATATTGTGAACTCAGGACAGAGACGTTAACTATATAACTAACACACCATAATCATACACTAAAAAGTAGTTATTAGATTTTGGGACTTGTCGTACTATTCTTTCGTTTTTTTTTTTTTTTTTTTTGGAACACATACTATTCTTTCGTTTAGATATTCATTTTTATCAATATAACTTTACAAGTTCGAAATACCTTTGGACCTGACCGGACAAAGGGTAGAGTCGCTAGCCACAAGCACTGATTGGTCAACTACGCTTATGTATATAAACAAAAAAACTCTCCAATAAGCAAAAACTAATTAGCAAAGGTATTTATGATTGATTCTTAAGGGCAAAATACTATTATAGTGTACTTAAAAGAAAATTATTTATTTCATTGCGAAAACCAAAACACCATATAATCTTCACGCCTTGCTTCACTCGTTTCTTCATAGTACTGCACAAACCAAATGTAATTTTTTTTTTATCAATTAAAGGAAAGACCCCTATCATGTTTACCAATATAAACGAAAGATTTTGTATGTTTTGATGTTTGGAACACACATAAGTGTTCATGAAAGAGATATAAACGGGAAAGAGTATATATTTTGAAGCTACCTGCAATCAAATAAGAAAAAGAGAGGAGGAATTGAAGTTTGAAAGATTCATTGGAGGACTTTCTTGGGGTCAAGCTGACCACTGGAGTAACTAGAAGGAACCGCAGAAAGCTCGAGTCTTCCTTTCCATTCTTCACCTGGTTTTAATGTGATCGGTCTTTCCACAGCTGCAGCTTCAACACAAAGCATATGCTTATAGTCTTCATCTCCCAAGTCTGATATCGTCTTTGACTTCTTATCCCAAGGATTCCACACCACTGACCACATGAATGAATAATGTAATTAGTAGTACGAAACTAGGATTCTGATAAAAAAACAACAACAGGGGTTTATGATTTACCTGCATCAGCAAGCCCATCCTTGCGAACAACGAAAGTCCTCTTTTTCTCGTGATCCAGAATAGCAATCTTTGTAGGAGTGCTTAGGTATATCTTGTCAATCTATTTTTTTAAAACAAGTAACAAGTTTCTTTTCTAAGGTCATGATACTAAGACATATATTAGGAGAGAAGAGAGAGAGAGAGATTGGATATGGCAAACTTACTTCGGATTCAAAAGTAATAGCATCGCCTTGCTCGGTAAAACGTTCTCTGTTCTTTAAGTTGTCTAGATAATCAAGCGTCTCCAGTCCTTCAACCCGTACTTCACTGAACACAACCAAACCGATGCATATCAATATTTCTACCGTGTAAAATAAAAGGCAGTGGGATCAAGGTTTTCAAAAACGAAATGAGATAACCTGATGTCCGAGACAGAGAAATAGGTGTGATAAGCAAATGTGAATGTAAAGGGCTTTCCATCAGAGTTGGTGTTCCTGATACGAGATGTCAGTGTCAATTCTCCTTCAGATCCCAAGTCCACTCTCATACGGTACTCAAAACTGGAAATGGATACACCGAGATGAAAGTTAGTAAATGCGACTCCGCTCTTCTTTGTGAGAAAGAAAATAGACCCAAGATTCATTTCTAGTTTAATTCGTGCATACTGTTCTAGAAAAGATAATAATATAAAGAGCGAGTTTTGAAGAATCTTTACTTGTGAGGCCATGTCTTCAGATCGTCTTCAGTTGGCCTCAATATCAGGTCAACGAAAGAATTAGAAGAAGAATTCGTAGGCAAAGGAGGTGGGCTAGCATCAACTTCCCAGATCCTGTTTCTAGCGAATCCATGTGATTCAAGTGTACCAAGGTTACTGAACTGCACGTGAAAAGGAAAAACAATGAGCACATTGAATAGTAAAATTGAACAATCAAAGGAAGAAATACAAAGACATACTTGTGGAAAGCATAGTGGAATCCCTCCACGGATTGGCTTTGGAGGCTTGAATATAGCCTGCACAACACATAGCACATGGTCTCAGATCTCTGTTGCTTACAGCTCATACACTCACTCAACCAGGCAAAACAAACTAATGACTGCAAAACTAAATGTCCTCTATTTTTTCAAATGCTTCTTTTGGAAATTAAACTAACATGAAGTGAAAACTCTCCCTTAAAGTAAGAAGCGATGTTATCAACCTCCTTGAGCCAATCATTCTAGATAAATACTCTTTTGCATCACAGAGACCCAACCAACCAACCAGAGAAACATCTAAAGGGTATATTGAGCCCTTAGTATGTTTCTAATGGATTTTTGAAGCTTTTTTCATGAACCAAAGGTAGCATATAAGATGGTATACCTTGCTGCTGAGGTAAAGTAACTCTTCTCCATTTTCATTCTTCCAAGAAGTCACATGACCACCATACAAGTATACCTGCATTCCTCAGAAACGAATTAACATTAATAACACAGAACAAAATGAGATGTTTAAACTTTGCAGAGAAGACACTTTTCAACTGATGATCAATCACTCAGAATCAATTCATCTTCGTAACAGATTCATGGATTCATAGACTAGACTACTTAAGTCAGTGAGATAAATCTACAGATCTAGTTCTTCCGTTAACAACGCATACAGTTCAAATCACTCACTACACATTCACAATCGCAATCAAGCTACAACAGAAGATCTAAAAATCTCAGATCAGAATCGGCGGAGCGAGATCAGTTACAGATAGAGAGTGAAAAGGATACCTCGGCGGAACGGTTGCGAGACTCGCGGAGGACGATTTTGTCAAGGCCATTGATGCCTTTCGCGAGCTCAAAGGAAGGAGTCTCCGTAGCCATGGATAGTACCAGAATCGATACCAAGATCTACTCTTCTTCTTTTCTTTAGTTATTTTCTGTCTGCACTGATCCTTCCTTCACGCTAAAGGGAATAAAAGATATCGCCAAACCTTTTTTGCCGTTTTTGTTCGAACCGTATCTCTCTCTCATTATGGCTCTGTTATGTTATTTATATTTAATTTATTTTTGCCAGTTTTATACTTGGTTAAATCAAAGGAATGGTGGATTCATGAAGATTACCGAAGAAGATTAGACTTAATTTACATTCTTTCTTCAATAATATAAAGCAACAGAGGAAAGTCAAGTCCATGGAAAACAAAATCCACAGACACAGATCAGTGAGATAATTTATAAAATAAAAATCCTAAGTATCATCTTAGAAGATTTGAATAAAAAATGTATATTTGATTATTTGCAAGCAGCTCAAAAGATGAAGATAAATGTATGACGCCCTCTCTTTGTGTATCTCTTGAACCGCAAACGAAGAGGAAGAACCAAAGATAATAATTTAGCATAATCAGAATATGATACAAGAATCTGAGTTCAGTTGAATGGATCTCCCAGTAGGTTAAAATTCCAAGAAAAGGATCAGCTTACGGGTTGAGAAGAAGAAGAAGATTGAGTTCTTGAGGGAAGAGTGTTCAGAAAAGATGAACAGCCATTTTAAGCTTGTTTTGTTTCCACTTTGGCAGTTTATAGAACTCACTCTTTGTCATTTCAAATTTCTCCTTGAACTCTGCTGCACTCATGTATGCCTGGTAAAAGAAGCTCTCGTATTTAGACACAAACCCCAATCTTATAATATGTTTTTAAAGACAATAATCTTACCTCTCTTCTAGCGAGGTCGATATCTGGAGCAGGATCCTCTGAGTCGGTTTTGAGCCGTTCGTATGGGAATGTAGGGAGGTTGCTATCTTCTTCTGCTTCTTCTTCTTTTGAATCTTCATTAATGCTGTTCATTGATTCTTCCTCTGATGTCGGCTTTGGTGCCTCTGCTTCGTTTGTAGCAGCTTCATACATCGAAAAAGATCGCAAGTTCAACTTTTCTCAGCAAATAGATAGTTCGGGGTGTGATGTTTTATTATTATTATTTTGGCTGCATACCTTCAGATGTACCAGGACTAGTTGGTGCTTCTTGAGGAGTAGGTTTAGGTTTCTCGAAAAGCGCTGTGCGGGCAGCAATAGCTGCGGATTTGGGAGCGAGCTTTGTGAGGTCTGGTGCAAGAGATTTCGGGTAAAGCTTCCGGACCAATGGGCTAACCATAGGTGGTGGAGTTGATTGGTTTCTTGTGCCTAATTTCTCGAAGTTTGCAGCGAGGGCGTTGAAAGCTGGAGACCTTCCCCTCACACGGGCTCTGTCTGGACTAGAAGTCATACTTCTTGACCGCGGCTGCGATTTGTCCGGAACGCTGGACCGGCTGCTGTACACGGGTACTCTCCTTTTAGGTTTCTGACAGCAAAAAAAAAGAAAAAAAGACGCAACATATAAGACAGAGAAGTTCAGGCTGGTTTTTGCAGAGATGTAACCAAATGAGGTAAAGCTTTTACATCTAGAAGCGGCTTTCCTTTGTTTGTTAGGACTGCAAGCTTTTTCTGGAAAGAGTTTCCATGCATCTGAAGCAAGTGTAGAGTTAGATTCCAGGGAGCGAATATCGAGCAAGTGTTTACAGATAGAGAGAGAAGCCACTTACTGCAGATTTAGAAGAGTCCCAGGTGAAGAACCGAGTAAAAAATGGAGGTTCGTTTCCTTCCGTTACAATGTATATCGGTGTCTCGCTTGTTAGATTCTCTAGAAGGAAATCGTGCTTTAGAAATTTCTGTTCAGGCAGAGGACTCATAAGAACAGTTTTGTAGTTTTGCTATGTTAATATAGTTGAATGAATCTCAAGTACCTCCCCAATGGCTAAAACTTGTGGCTTCTTCTTGGGGTCAACTTGTTGCCCGACCCAGACAAAGATCTCAGTGTGACAATCAAGAATGAAGATATCTTCAGTCATCAAATCGTCTTGAGTGAAGTTGAAGATCTCTGTAACCTATATGGGGATAACAAGAAAGAAATGAGAGCCATGATAAGTACCCGAGATGTGGGATCATGGCTTATAAATAATGGAAAGCATATGTTACCTTTAGATTTTCTGGTAAGACAAGCAGCATCCACAAGACGATCACAGGAGAATGCAGATGACAGTATATTAAATATCAGTACTCGGATTTAGAGAGATAAAAAGTGAAAGAAGTGTGAACAGATGTTTGCCCAATGGTTTTACCGTTTGAGAATGTGCAAGAGAAGAGATGAGGATCACTCTCTCCATCCTTTTTGATCTTCTGGCTCGGATATTCTGATTTTCCTCCTAACAATTCCCAAAACTGTTCACATTCTGAACCTTCTTTTTGTGCCTTGGTGTGTTCATTTGGCTGTATAGAAAGAAAAAAAGACATGAACAAAATGTTCAACCATATGAGAGATTTGAGAAGGTAAGCTTCCAAATGCAGAAACAAAGCTCAATATCACCTTGATCAGATCCAACATTCTCTCCATAAGTTCTTTATCATCCAAGGACGTTAGATTGCCACACCAAGTGAAAACAGTAGAATCACCATGTAGTATATAACAATGCGAAGAGTTTAGCCCTGTGGAAACCTGTTGGAACCAGATAATAACTGAATTACATATCTTAAACCTATAAACAAGAACGCTGCTTGATTATGGTTTTCAGTACACGTACCGCTTCTATCTGTATTGCTTGCATGTTCTCGGGTCCAGAACCTTGAACCCTAAACAACGCAACACCTTGTACATCATAAGTTGTATCAGGGACTTTGTTCTCTGCTACGTACTTCTTGAAAGCGTCACTTAGACCACCCTGCGACAGAGATAAACGATTTTGTAGAGATTGTGAAACAAGATCACTTCAAAACGAACAAAGGAAAAACTTAGATGTTACCTTAAATGTTATGAAGCTTTGCATGATCACGAAGAATTGTATCGGTTCTTTTCCCTCGTAAATGCGAGCCTGTAAGGATTAAGACTAAATAAACTCCTGTCCGAAGAGTATATTGGCCTTAGAATCTATAACGGAAGAAGCACCTGAGCCGGCATAAACTTCATGGATTCAACCATCTTACTTGCTATGGAAATAGCAGATGTTCTGTCTTCCTATATATAATATCACCAGTGAGCACATATGGATAGAAAGAAGCTTTATAAATATTATGTGTGATGAAATATACCTCAACGCTTTGCTTTCCTAACCAAGTACCCACTAGATGTTCCTCCCTGTCTTCTCCGGGATATGAGTACTGGACTATATAACAATCTCCGCTGTAGAACTTCGATTGCTCTGCTGCTTCGAGAAGGATCTTTTCCTCGCCATTGACTCGCCAGACCTGCAAAATTTTACAGTTTACAGTGAAATGACTTTGTTTTGGTTATGTTCACTTATTCGAACAAATCAACGCAGGCATCAACAAAGATATAGTCACTACCTGGAGATTTCCTGTGGCATCAATGTATGGTTTAGGTTCGTCTTTAGAAGAAGAAGAAGAAGAAGTCTTAACAAGGCCTTGAACGTTAACTCCTTGCCGCTGCAAAAGAGCTAGTGAAAGAACAAACATAAATTAAGTATCTTATAATCAGAGAGATTAAAACTTCAGCAGTTTGATCAATGCGAGTCTACTACACCTGCAACTTTGCCTCTGCCTTGCTGGGGCTCAGCTACGGTACTTGTTGCCGGCCATGAATCAAACTTAGATCGGAACATCACTGTTTCAAACCCTTCCATCACACTGACCAGGTTTGATTTTGGACGTTCAGGCGAACGGAAACACTCCTGAAAAAGCCAAGAATGACAATATGACATATAGCAAAAGCTCATCAAAACAAGACTATTCATTTGGTGCATGAGAAGAAATTTACTTCTGCAGCTTGACTTGCGCTCTTTCTTTGGTCGATTGAAGTACTTCTTCCCTTCCAAACAAACAATTCGAGACCGCAATCTAGAATGTAACATTTGTTAGTGTCCAGAAGCTCTTTCTGCAAGGACTCAGCCTCTATGGGTTCTCTCTTTCCCTTCTCAACACTTGAAAGACCAAACATATCCAACGTCAGAACATACTAATCTGTTGTTACAAGGCAACTTGTGTTACGATCGAAGTTTTTACCTGAAGAGCTTGATCCCGTCAGATTCAGCGGTTTGATCATCACTAACTGCAGGTTTCTTAGGAAGCGGAGCAAACCCACCAAACAAACCCCAGAACTCTCCAGCTTCAGCATCAGCCATCATCCTCCCATCCTCTACAAGAAAGGAAATCACATTTAACTTAATAAAGTTGGTAATGTCTCCAGCCTCCATGTTTTTTTCTGACAGTTTAGTTCACTTACCAACAGCTGCAATCTCGCACTTTCCATCATGGTAAGTGTCTTTAATGTACTGAACAACCTCAAGAGCTTTTGCTCTTTCTTGAATACTCGATTTAGAACCACTGAACTGGAAAATTTTAGACTCTGTATCAAGAATGAAAACGTCGTCGTGGTTGAGAGTAGACCGAACAAACGGCACCTGTAAATGAGAGTAAGTTAAATCTACATGTTGAGTGCAAAATACATTTACAGGACACTGTTAAATTACTTGCCTCTTTCACACGGACGACATGTTTGCCTTTGCAGATATACAGACGAGTCTGATGCTCCTCGGGCTTTACGTGGTTGAACCCGGAAGCAACGCCACCTTCCTGAGGTATTATGCAAGGTTTGAAGTAAGAAAGGAACTTCTCAGTCTCTTGACCCTGTACTTCTCGATACTGAACAGCACGCCCACCTAACGCTGAATCTAACTCAACTGTCATAACGGCTACAGAACCAGCTTCGTCCTGTTTTAACCAACACGCCAACTTTATTCTTATCCGTTCAAGAATACGAAAAAAAGAAGAAGAATATGAAAGAGAGTGTTACCTGACTGGAATCTTTACCAAGCCAGTAGTGAATATCGTGATGCAGGGAACCGCTTCTTGACGCTGTGGTCTGGGGTGAGATAATTAGAAAACAAGGTTTTAGAAACTATCAAGAACTGTGTCTCATGAGCCAGAGATATAAACAGGAAAGACTACCGACCTTTAAGACAATATAGGAATCCCCGGTGAAAAATTTACCATGGGACTCCTTTGGAACAGCGACAGGTTTGAAGTTCTCGATACGCCATATTTCTATCCCACTGCATATATAAATATATGGAACCACCAGGAATATAATATATGCAGATGAAAAGGTAAAAAAAAACATAAAAGAGTGAGAGAAGGTTACGATTTTTGGCCACATCCTTGGAGAGCCTGATCTAAATCTCTCATCGAAAACGTCATTCTTGTTATTTACTTTTGCAAAAGCTTAAACACTCCCTAGCAAAAGAAAAAGACAACAACTATGAACTGGGACTCGAAAGAGGTTCTTGTCGATATAATAGTGCGAGTAACCAGCATATTTCTAATCTACGCAATGTTAATGAAAATAATAAGGAGAAGTCTCTTGAATCGTGCAGAGGGTGTTTGATAGTTGGTATAGTGTTAAGTACTAGAATGGCTGTGACAACAACCATTGTAATCTAAGACTCGAAAGCTTCTATTGATTCATGTTTTTCTGAAACACCAAACATTCTCAACCAAAACATAATAATGGTAGCGTGATGGTTAAATGAGCTGCAAAGATTGAGATAAAAGCCACAAAAACAGAGGATATTCGCCAGCAAACAAGAAGAAAAAGAAGCATCAAAAAGTTGATTGATTTCGAGGCGATCGAACCCACATGCATTAAACCCAAAAGTTAGTTTAAAAAAAAAAACGATCTGAGCGATTATAAACTTCATGCATAATGGTGGGATTATAGATGGAATTAGCAACAACAACAACAAAAATGAAAAGCAGGAATTGCTACAAAGGAATACCTTTTTTTTTACAGATTTTTGTTAAGAACAACGTGCAATGCTGCGTGCATCGTTCTAAAATTCTCTTGATGCCAAGAAAAGAAAATGTGATGATCCGAAAAAATAAAAGCGAACTTTGGGGTGAGACTTCCCGCTATTTCAGGTTTTAACATATCAAAAACAAAAAATTGGAGAGAGAAGAGAGAAAGAGTCACTTGGCAAAACATAATGAAATGGTTAATCCAATATTAGTTACTCCCTCCGTTTCATTTTAGTTGTCGTTTTAGACTTGGACACACAGATTAAGAAAACATTTAATTTTACATATTTCCAAAATAAAAACACAACTACCAATACACCTAACCACATTTCAACCAATAGAAAAATAGATTATAATAAAAAATCAATAAATTTTGCATTGAAACTATAAAACGACACTTATTTTGAAACGAAAATTTTACTCTAAAACGACAATTAATCTGAAACGGAGGGAGTATCTACTAATTAGTAGATTATGCTATTTTCGTAGGAAGAAATTTTAAAAATTAAATTGCAAAGGAGAAGTATTCAGTGAATGGCTCTATTAAAAAATATTAAAGGTACCTTCATCCAAAGTTGCTAAGGGTTGCTTAGGAAGAAAGAGAAAAAAAAAGAAAAAAAAAGAAAAAAAAGGTTGCTTAATTAAGAGTTAATAAGGTATTGTTGCTTGCACTGTTCGCGGGTTCCACTGACACGTGAAGGTCTTGATTTTTTTTTTTTTTTTTTTTCAAACCAGAAAAAAAATGTTTTAAGCACCCTCGTTTAATCAATTTGGGATGAGGGTGCTCTGATCGTCTCTCCATAAACTCTAAACTTTAAGTTTAAACGCATTTTAACCTCTCGTGCGACGGGTTCGTCACTTTCACTTGTCTACTCGCCGCAAAAATAACCTCCGTAGCAGTCGCAGGTCAGTTCTCTCTCTCTCTCGCGAGAATCGACGATCAATTTCAGCCATAATCGTTGTCTCGAACGGCGGGATCAAATAATAACAAACCATTCAAGTGTTTTCCGTTTTGATTCCTTCGCTGCGCCTCACCCTCATACTCGCTACTTCTTCCTCTTGAAGTCAGCATAGATTCTACCAGTTTCACTCGAATATTTTCGAATTAGTTTTTTCCCTGATCTCTCTTTTGGTTCCTCCTCCTATTATCAATCCCGATGATGATCGTTTTAATGGGCCGATTAAGCAAATTGTCATATGGGCTGAGATCAAAACAAAATAGGCCTAGATAGAATGATAAGAAGCCCAATACTTACTCCGTGGAGTAACTCGCCGGTCAAACTTTGGTCCGGTACAACACAACACTCGGATTCCGGAGCTGTGAGTCGACGATTTTTTTTATTTTTTTGTGATTTTTCTTCTAAAAACTAGATTTCCCATTGTTTTTGCTCTTGATTCATTCGTCGTTGGTTCTCGAGTCTCTTCTTCGTCGAGCTTGGTTTTGAAGAGTGTATTCCAAATTAGGGTTTAGGTTTCTTTACAGGTGTGTCGGTGAAACATCTTACCTTCTCATTTCAGTTTCACAACTGTTTTTTCTTCAGTTTCACGATTCCTGTAGTAAACAAAAAAAGAAAAAAAAAAAGACAGAGAGAATCTCAAATTAAAATTTTGTTTTCGGTTTCCTGAAAATTGATCAACTTGGGAGGTTATTCCTTCTTTCAAGATTTGATAGGTGAAATGGTATCATCAGTTGTTAAAGTTGTGGGTGGATTTGTTGCAGGTTTGATAGGCTATGGCACTTCGATCACTAAGCAGAAGGTTTGGGAGCAGATTCTTGTCTTACCGTTCCTCTGTTGCTTCCCTTCATTCTCACGCCACAAGTTTCGGTATCACTCTCAAAATTCTATCCTTTAATTGGTTTTCTTGTTGATGGCTTTCAGTTTCAAGATCGTGTTTATTGCTAAAACGGAATATGCTTTTTGTATTTCAGATTATGATTGAGTTTTCTAACCTTACCTCTGTTTTTGGTTTCAGGGTTTCAAGAGGTAAAGGAAGAAGAGAAAAGCAAGTTGGTTGGTAACGTTTTCACCAATGTTGCTTCCAGTTATGATATCATGAATGATGTCATGAGCGCTGGCTTGCATAGGCTTTGGAAGGAAAGGTTGTGATTCTTTTTATCTCACAACTGCTTTGACTTGCCCTTGTGTTAAAAAAAAAAAAAATCAACGCTTTTTGGTGATTTCAGACTCGTTGGGAAGCTGAGTCCGTTTGCAGGGATGAAGCATCTTGATGTGGCCGGTGGAACGGGTTAGTCCATACAACTGATCTTTCAAGAGTTTTATATTTGAAAATGTCATATTACGCTTCTTATCATTCATAGCTATGGTTAAGATGTTGTTTTTAAATATGCAGGTGATGTTGCGTTTAGGATCTTTGATGCTGTTAACAGTGTCAAACGAAGAGCATTGAGGAAAGTTGATGAGGAATCACTTGAAGAAACTCAGATATACGTGTGTGATATTAATCCCAACATGTTAAACGTTGGAAAACAACGTGCTGCAGAGAGAGGTGAGACATCAGATGTTTGTTTGTCCTTCAAATTTATAACCTTTTTTCTTTGTATGTGTGAGCTCAAGGTTCCTTTGCTATCCTGAATAGGGCTAAGAGATAACAAGTCACTGGTATGGGTTGAAGGAGATGCAGAGGCCTTGAGTTTCGATGACAATTCAATGGATGGATACACTATTGCGTTTGGAATAAGGAATGTCACACACATCGAAAAGGCTCTCTCTGAGGCTTATAGGTATACTTAATATTTCTTCGGTGCGTTGGTCTTGATCTTAATGTTTCAGTGGGTTATGCATAAATCTTTAAAAACTATTCACTCTCTCAGGGTACTAAAACGGGGAGGAAGATTCTTGTGCCTTGAGCTCAGCCATGTAGACATTCCAGTCTTCAAAGATGTGTAAGTTTTGATGATTATACATGCTTGCTTTGGAAACAAGTCCTTAAGTCTTTTTTTTATTGTTGGTTTCTCTGATAATCCCACTTTGTTACCTTTTTTGCAGATACGATTTGTATTCATTCAAGGTCATTCCAAACTTAGGGGAACTAATTGCCGGTGACCGGGAATCTTACCAGTACTTGGTTGAGAGTGTTCGTCGGTTTCCCCCTCAGGTTCAAATATTCTCAACTTTTTGTTACCTCTTCTAAAATTTTGCACTTAGTTTTCATGTTTTGTAGCTAATTTTTGCTGCATGGTTTGGATAAAACAATGTAGTAGTCATCATGATGTTGTAACTAGTGAGTTTTTAAAAAAACATTAGTAACAAGAACATGCCATGATCAAATCTTTAGTTGAAGATTGTGTTAGATTCATGTAAGAAGATATGTATTTACTGTTTTGATAGCTACGGTTGTGTTGATGAGTATGACGTTTGGTCTCTATAAGACGTTTTAAGTTTAAAGCATGTTTTTAAACGCTAGATTCAAATGAAATGAATGCAGGAGCGTTTTGCATCAATGATCGCAGACGCAGGATTTGAAAAGGTGGAGTACGAGAACCTTGTTGGTGGCGTTGTCGCCATTCACTCTGCTATAAAGCTCTGATCTTTCGTTCCTTTTTTTCTTCCTTAAACACAAACTGTAAAAGACTAAAAGTTGATAGCTAAGAAAAAATAAAGCTCTGTCCAAGAGTGAATTTGCTTTATAATTGTTAATTTTCAGACTTTCTATCAAATTTCATTACAACTAAACGTAATTTACAAACGATGTTGTATAAAATCACAGTTTACTTGTGAGTTGAAAAGCGTTGTGAAGACCAAAGAGTAGGCCTGGGTAAATATTCCATATTTGAGCTGTAAAAATATCGCATTGGATCGGTATTTTGGGTTTTTGAATATTTCGTTAAAGTAGTATAGAACATGTTCGGTATTTGTAATTCAGGTGTTTGTAATTCGGATTCGGATAATTCGGTTGGGTTCATTTTTAAAGTTAATATAAAAAAACAAGATTGAGATGAGTATATCTTATAAATCAAAAACAAAAAATATGAATCTAATAATATTGTGTATGTCATAAGGTAAAGCAATATTGTATTACCTTGTTTTTTTAGTATATGACACATAAATTAAAAAAATATTAAATTTGTTATATTTTTTTAAACAAAAATATCATTAATAATCTATTTAACCACAATTCAACTAATTATAAAATAGAATGTATAATATTATTGGTCACTGAATATTAAATATTAATAAATTTTACATCAAAAATAGAAAAAATCATATAATTTGGAATAATTTTTTTTCTTTAAAATGTCATATATAAAAAACAAAAATAGTATTAAATAAACAATAATATTAAATAAATAATAATAAATGGGTTGTTAACCAAATAACAGAATATCAAGTACTCAAAGATGAAAATCAATACTTCACGAAAACAACTTTAGAAAAGAGTTTATCCTCTAATAAAATGAAAAAGTATGGAGAAATTAAAAATAGAATTATTAAGTGCATGGTAAAAACGAGATTATGTTTAGCGCAAACTATAAAAAAGAAAATGAATGAATCTAAATTATTAAGGATTTATCGTTAACATATATATTTTGGATATTCATTTAGGTATTGAATATTACTTGATCAGGTTCGAGTTTAGATTTTTCCAGTTCGAATTGAGTTTCGGTTATCGGGTAAAATGTTCACAGCTACTCTTAACCCTGAAAAGTTGCAAAAACACAGACGACGCAAGACCAATTGAAAATATAAGCTTTTATTGGGCTATGTATGAGGCCCATTAAAAGACCTTTACCCATTAGGTTTCGCTCACTGCAACGTGAAATCAACTCATATATAAACGCACTAAGCACTTACTCCAGTCAGACTAGTCTTTGACAGCTGAGAAATCTCGCCGCCGATTAAACAAGATGGGAGTGTTCACTTTCGTCTGCAAGAGCAAAGGCGGAGAATGGACCGCCAAGCAATACGAGGGAGATCTCGAAGCCTCCGCTTCTTGCACCTACGATCTTCAGCGTAAACTTGTTCAGGCTGCTTTCTCCGCCGATTCTTCCGGTGGCGTTCAGTCTTCCTTCTCCCTCGTCTGCCCTACGTCCGCCGTTTTCCAGGTTTTTAAATTGCTTCCTCTCTCTGTCAAGAAAGAATCTAGATAGCTGGATCTAAGACATATGATCGCTGTATGTTTGGCTAAATGGTTTGTTTGTAATAGAATCCTTAGTTACGACACTGTTGGTTAAGAACATTCTGTGAATCTGATCTTTATTAAAGGTACGTTGTGATCTATTGAGCTAATAAGAGAAAAAATGAAATGGAGTAGGTGATCATTGGCGGTGGTGCTGGAGGAGGATTTGCTGCCGGAGGTGGTGCAGCAGCTGGAGGCGGTGGTGGAGGTGAAGCCGCCGCAGCCACGAAAGAGGAAGAGAAGAAGAAGGAAGAATCTGAAGAGGAGGAAGGTGACTTTGGATTTGATCTCTTTGGTTAAGACCAGAGTGACAATAACATAAAACTCTTTCCAAGGTTTTGTTAGTTTCTGAGGTTTTGTTTATCTCGGATTATTTGTTTTGCTTTTTCTGTTTTTCATTTTGAAACTGTTTTGAGATTGAGCTCTATGATTGTGCAATGTCAGAAATATATGTTTGGTGTCTGGTTATTATGCAACTTATTTAGTCTAATTCATAATCTTTGGTCAATTTTGTTAAATGTTGATTCACAATTATCATAATGTGATAATCGACAACTAATAAATTTGATTTATCATAGAAATAGTTGTTATTAGGGCATCTCTATCCCACTCCATTGTTTACTCCAAAAAATAGAGTAGGGTATGGAGATACTTTTAGTTTCTCTCTATCTTAATAATTTTGTTTTATCAATTTAGAGATATACTAATTCTCTAAGAACTGAGACAATTAGTGTTTGTCAAATGCTGTATTTTGAGAATTAGGATTAACATAAACTAAATTAACTGATTAAAGCGGGGAATAAATCAACAAGTCTTATAGGTTTTAGGGTCAAACCAACTCGAACCTGGTATTTACAAGATCCCCGCTTGATGATCGTGGTCGGAACGGTTGAACCAACTCGAACAATGTGGTTTTTCAAGATTTTTTTTTGTTTGGTTAGTTGCTCTAGTTGTTGTTCAGAAAAGAAAAGTTGCTCTAGTCTTCCTCCATAACGGGCCTAAGCTTATTGGGCCTACATTATTAAGCCTAGATAGTAAACTTTTTGAGTTGAGTTTCTTTTTTCTAATCTGGTGTCTTCTAATTCCACCATTATTGGGGGAGCAGAAAAGTCTAGTGTTTAGAGCAGAAAATAATTAAAAGAGTTTTTTTTCTTCATCATCTCATCCATATAAAACACTTGGCCTGATTAATTATTTTTCTTTCAAAGTTCTTGGCTTCTCCTTCTTAAATTTTCGATATCTTTAAGGTATCTCTGATCATCAAGCTTTTCATTTTTGAGATCTGGGTTCGGACAAAGATTCTATTTTTGTGTCTACCCATCTTTCATCCCCCCCATTATCGGATCCTGCTCGAAATTTTTTACAGGTACTCTAATAACTCTTCATTCCCTTCTCTGATAAATTGCTTTTCTATCCTCTCTCACTCTTTCTGTTAAAATCGAATCTAATAGTTTTGCAAATTAATTCCACTTTGTGTGTGTGTGTGTGTGTATGGTAGCTTTAGATTTGGCATTTGCTTGGTGGAGCAGAAAAAAAAATAATAATCAGGAGACTTACTTAATTGTGTCGTACGTGCTGTTTGAGAATCCTGTTTTTTCTTTAATCACAATAACAACGTGCAGTTTTCTTGTCTGAAAATCCTTGTAATTGTTGCACCAAACGTGTGGTCCCTTTGTTTCTGAAGACAGTTGCGTTAAGATTGTGTTATAAGTCATAAAGATTCACGCTTTCAGTACAATTGTTTCTAAAATAATTTCATATGTCTCTTTGATTGAAATTTACTTGCAGGTTTTGCTCTATGTAAAAAGAAAAGATTCGAACTTTACTTTCGAGCTTTCAATGGGGGAGACACAGAACCTGCACTTACCTCTGCGAACTCGGTCTTCTCTAAAGAAGCCCTTATTGGTTGTTCTGTTAGTCTGCATCACAAGCGTGCTCTTGGTCTGCACTTACATGTATCCACAACACAACGTTAAGTCCCCTGCTTGTGAGGGTTTGTCTAGCAGAGGCTGCCAAGCTGCTCTCTCCGGATGGCTTGATGTTCACGTCAGGAAACACACTGACGAAGAAGTCGCTGCTCGAGTTGTTATTAGAGACATACTCAGAACACCTCCTGCTCTTTCCTCTAAATCCAAGATAGCTTTCATGTTCTTGTCTCCTGGTACTTTGCCATTTGAGAAGCTCTGGGATAAGTTTTTCCAGGTTCACAAAAATGAAAACATTCTTCTTGGTTTCATTGATTTGTATGGAGTTTGGTGTTGACTGTTTGTTCTGTACTTGTGAAGGGTCAAGAAGGGAGATTCTCAATTTACATACATCCATCGAGGTTAAGACCAGTTCACATCAGCCGTCACTTTTCAGACCGTGAGATTCACAGCGATCAGGTCACTTGGGGAAGGATCTCTATGGTTGATGCTGAGAGACGGCTTCTAGCAAACGCTCTTGAAGATCCTGACAACCAACACTTTGTTCTTCTCTCAGAGAGGTAATTCTTATTGAATTTGCACCAAAAACATAACTTTGTTTACATGCTACTTTCTCTTTATAGCCAGCTCTCTTTTTTTATTTAACTTTGCAGCTGCATACCATTGCATACGTTTGACTACACCTATAGATATTTGATACACGGAAATATCAGCTTCATTGACAGGTAAAATAAATGACTCTCAGAGAAACCTTTAATACCTTTCTACCACTAAATTTGATTTCTCTTACATTTATATTCACCAATGCTTGCTTCTCTCTCCTCAAGTTTTGAGGATCCTGGTCCGCATGGGACCGGTAGACACATGGATCACATGTTACCTGAAATCCCCAGGCAAGAATTCAGAAAGGGTGCTCAGGTAAAGTTCTCTTTAACTTAATCCCTGAGTTGTTGAATGCTCTGTCTCGATAACATGTATATAGAGTCTGCGATGAGAAAGGTATTCTTAACTCCTAACTTTTCTTATTTTGGTGCAGTGGTTCACAATGAAGCGTCAACACGCTTTGATAGTGATGGCTGATAATCTCTACTACTCAAAATTCCGGCAATATTGCAGAGTGAGTTCAACTTTCCTTTGTTATCACACTTTTCAGTAGAAGTCACCAAACTTAGATTTAAAACTCGAGAGAAATTTCAGTTTTGTCTTACTCTGATCCTGATTTGGAGTTCTCACAAAAAAAATTCCAGCCTGGGGTAGAAGCAAATAAGAACTGTATTGCGGATGAACATTACCTGCCTACGTTCTTCCATGTGAGTGTATTAATCAATGCATCTCGCTCTCTCTCTCAGTCTCTCTTTCTTTATACAACTTTGATTTTAGTCACTTGATGAAATCTTACTTTTTCTTCATAAAAGATGCTTGATCCTGGAGGAATCTCGAACTGGTCAGTCACATATGTTGATTGGTCTGAGCGTAGATGGCATCCAAAGACATACAGAGCCCGCGATGTCTCACTCAAGTTCTTGAAAAATATCACGGTAATATTGCCACAACAATGACACTCTTTTCAACAACATCAATTAAACATCTTATACTGTACTATCACAGACTACACTGAGACCATAATCTGGTTTTACCTGTTGGCTAAGCTAACCAGTTGATATATACTTTCCCTCATTGGTTTCTTGCAGTCAGACGACATGAGCGTACACGTAACAAGCGTTGGCAAGGTACATTTGCTTGATAACCGTTTTCGAAAACACTGAAAATGTTTTTCTTCATTTTATCTTCTATGTTTTTGTTTTTCCCTTTAGCGTGGAGATGAGCTGCACTGGCCTTGTACATGGAACGGAATTAGACGTCCATGTTACCTATTCGCAAGGAAGTTCCACTCAGATTCTGTTACCAAACTGGTCAGACTCTTCCCAAACTACACGAGCACAGTAGTCTGAGAGAAAGAGAGAGAAAACCAGACACAAATTCTTGAAACCTGGAACAATGCACTTGAAGATTGTCTTGAGACTGGAATCGCATATTACTGTAAATTTTTCTGTAGAATCTGAAAATGCTTTTGGGATTTAATGTCTATTTGATTTGATGGGACAGGGTTACTCTGCTTTTCTTTAGTAGCAGAGATTTTTGGTTAAGGAATTGGTTATTGTGATTTTAGCCATGGTTCGGTTACGATGTACCGGTTTATGATGTTATTTGAGCTATTAGTAGTTTAGCACAATGAGCTGAGAACTTTTACTATATGTTCTGTGCCATATAATATAAACTTTTACTACGTACGTGTCTCTCGGTTTTACACGCTGAGATAGAATGACTATTTTGGACAGTTTTATGTATGAGATCCACTCGATCCGTTTTGAAAGAATGGTCGGACAAATCAATTAGCAAGGACTAGAGGTTATATTTTCTCCCATATAAATCAGATCCGGCCAGACGGAGGTGCTCCCCAGAGAATCAACTCGTCTGACCACCATTTGATCTAGTTTTAGATGGGCTATCGACCAAAAAAAAAAAAAACTAGATACAGTCACATAAAACTCGAAGAACCATCTCGTCTGACCAAAACTTATCTAACCACAAAAATGGACAGTTCACAAAAGAAAAAATATGACCTTCATTGTTGTAGACCGCCAAGCTAATTTGAAAAAACGAAATGCAAGCTATAGATGGTTAAACCAAGTAATTCAAATGTACCGGTTTAATCAGAAGAGACCGGTACAATTTCAAGCCGAAATGCAAACTCGGGACTATTGTATTCGTTTCGTTGCCATGGTTCTTCTCTGAAAGGAGAATCCTTTTTTGCTCGTTCATTCCCATGAAGCTCCATCCTCGTCCCTCTTCAGGACTCTTCTCTCTCCAATCCCTCCTCAAAAGCGGCTTCTCTCCCACCCTAACCTCCATCGAAACCTTCCTCCGATACCTCCGCCGTCGCCACAAGTTCAACACCATTCTCCACTTCTACTCTCAGCTAGACTCCAACAACCTCCCAATCAACCACACCATCTCCTCCATCGTCTCCTGGGCTTTCCTCAATCTCAACAGATACGAAGACGCCGAGAATTTCATCACCACCCAGATCTCAAAATCCTCCCTTTTCCCCAGAACCCACGCGTTAGACTCTCTGCTCCACGGATTAGATGATCCCGGCAAGGCTCTTTCGATCCTCAACGATTGCTTACGTAACCACCGCCACAACGGTGCGTTTCTTTCCCCCTTCACGCTCTCCTCGCTGATTCATCGGTTCGTCGCGAGAGGAGAGATTGATAAAGCTGTCGAGGTTTTGGAGATGATGACGAGTGAGAAAGTGAACAACTTCGTCTCTAGTGATGTGGTTTCTGGGTTTTGTAAGATTGGTAAACCGGAGCTTGCGTTAGGGTTCTTCGAGGCTGCTGTGGGTTCAGGAGCTTTAGTGCCGAGTATTGTGACTTATACTAAGATTGTCACCGCTCTTTGTCAGTTAGGTAAAGTTGATGAGGTTAGGGGTTTAGTTAAGAGATTGGAGGATGAAGGTTTTGAGTTTGATTGTGTTTTCTATAGTAACTGGATTCATGGGTACCTTAAAGGAGGTGCATTGATGGATGCACTTATGCAAGATAGGAGAATGGTGGAGAAGGGAATAATTAGAGATGCAGTGAGCTATTCTGTACTGATAGATGGGTTTTCAAAGGAAGGAAGCTTCGAAAAGGCGTTTGGGTTGTTAGGGAAGATGATGAAGGAGGGAATAGAACCAAGTTTGATCACTTTTACTGCTATTATGAGAGGACTCTGCAAAAGGGGTAAACTTGAAGAGGCATTTGCGTTGTTTGATAGAGTTTTAAGTATGGGAATCGAAGTGGATGAGTTTGTGTATGTGACTTTGATCGATGGAGTTTGTAGGAAAGGAGATATGAACCGAGCTTTCTCTTTGTTGGGAGATATGGAGCAGAGAGGGATTAAACCAAGCATTCTTACTTATAACACTGTGATTAATGGACTGTGCAGGGCGGGGAGAGTGTCGGAGGCTGATGAGATTTCGAAAGGGGTTTTGGGAGATGTTGTTACTTATAGTACTTTGTTAGATAGTTATATCAAGGAAGAGAATGTTGATGCTGTTTTAGAGGTTAGGCGTAGATTTGTAGAAGCTAGAATCCCTATGGACTTGGTTATGTGCAACATTCTCCTGAAAGCATTTATATTCGTTGGTGCGCATGGAGAAGCTCATGTGCTTTACAGGGCAATGCCAGAGATGGATCTGACTCCTGACGCAGTCACGTATTCAACGATGATTGAAGGCTGCTGCAAAACGGGTCAGATCGAAGAGGCACTTGAGTTGTTTGACGAGTTGAGGAAAAGCTCGGTTTCGTCAGCTGTATGTTATAATCGAATCATTGGTGCACTCTGCAAGAAAGGGATGTTTGAAACAGCCGCAGAAGTTCTTATGGAGCTGTGTGATAAAGGTCTGTGTCTAGATATCCATACATTTCATACCTTGTTACATTCAATTCATGCTAGCGGAGGTGAGAAAGGAATACTCGGTTTGGTTTATAGACTCGAGCAGTTGAATTCAAACATCTGTCTTGCGATGTTCAAAGATGCTATATTGCTTTTATGCAAGAGTGGTTCTTTCGGAGCTGCGATTGAAGTTTATATGGTTATGCGGAGAAAGGGTTTATCTGTTACATGTCTTTCTACATTTCTAAAAGCTCTGGTGGACAATCTCAGAGCATTGAATGCTTCTTCACTTGTTGTAAATGCTGGTGAAAGTACTCTGCTTTCCATGGATGTTGTCGATTACACAATCATCGTGGATGGTCTCTGCAAGGAAGGGTTTCTGACAAAGGCATTAGATTTGTGCACTTTTGCTAAACAGAGAGGCATCATTCTTAATATCATCACATACAATTCACTCATAAATGGACTTTGCCAGCAAGGTTGTCTTGTAGAAGCTCTTCGACTATTTGATTCGCTAGAGAAAATTGGTTTAGTCCCTTCTCATGTCAGTTATGGAATTTTGATTGACAGTTTATGCAAAGAGGGGTTGTTTCTTGATGCTGAGAAATTTTTGGACACGATGGTGTATAAGGGACTTGTACCAAACATTCTCATTTACAATTCCATGATTGATGGGTATTGCAAGCTCGGGAGAACAGAGGAAGCCATGAACGTTGTATCTCGTAAAATGATGGGAAGGGTAACACCAGATGCATTCACAGTCAGTTCTTTGATCAAAGGTTACAGTAAAAAAGGTGACATGGAAGAAGCTCTCAGAGTGTTTGCTGAGTTCAAGAGTAAAAACATCTCAGCCGATTTCTTGGGGTTTCTGTCTCTGATCAAAGGCTTATGCACGAAAGGGAGAATGGAAGAAGCGAGGAGCGTCCTAAGAGAAATGCTTGTTTCAGAACCTGTTGTTGAGCTGATTAACAGAGTTGATGCAGAACTCGTTGAATCTGAATCAATCAGAGGCTTCCTTGTGGAGCTGTGCGAGCAAGGAAGGGTCCCTCAGGCTGTTAAAATCCTAGATGAGATAAGTTCCACTTTCTATCTGTCTGGTAAAAAAAACTCGGGTTCTAATCAAAGGTTGCAGTTATTGAATGGTGTTGGTGAAAAAGAGGTGGAGAAAGAAGAAGGCTATGTTAATGATTTTCACAGACTTCACTCAACCGTTAGCTCACTCTGCTCCAGTGGGGAGCTGAAGCAAGCTAATGAGTTTGTTATGTCTGTGCTCTCATGTATGCCTAAATAGTGTCAGTATGTTTTCTTGACTGCTTAAAGCCTAAAACCACCAAAAGCCAAAGCGAACTCATCTGATCGACTGGTTGGACTACCTACGTGGTTAGATTTGACGGTCTATTACATCTTTTCTGTAAGATAAACTGGTAAGTTAATATTCTCGTTGCTTGTGTTTTTCGCAATTTGAGAATCTCTTGCAACTTTGTGTGTCTACTTCTCATGAGTTCTTTGAATAAGATTTTGAATCAGAGAGGTACAACGATAGGAGCATGAGGAACTCTAGGCTGTAGTGGAACACAGTCCCAGTCTTTACCAGCTCGAACCACAGAGAAATGTTTTGGAATCCATGATTGTCCAGAAGCCTCTCTTTGCCTCAGAGACTCCCTCTGTTTCTCCTCCACATCTCTCTTGCCTTCTCTTGCTTTCTCCCACTCTTGCTTCATAATTCCTTGGCTAACCTCACTCCACACCATCGCCGACTCGCTCTCACTCACCTCCTGCAGGTTCTTAACAATGGGTGTTTTGAGCTCTGCAATGTTTTCATTCGCGTTGTATATAACCTCAAGCTCTCCAGTCTTCAGATTTTTTGCAGTAACGGTTCTGCAAACATTTTATATTGCACACACAGTTAATGTTTTGTAACTGTAATAAGATTTGAAAGATGGGGTTCTTTTTATGTGTCACCTATCCCAATGTCCACAAATTTCATAGAGTCGTTTCCCAGAGGAAGATTCAAAGATCTTGCCTTTAATGGATCTCTTGTTGGTTCCTGTGAATCTACTCAAGAATGAATCAGAGAGTAGTTGCAGTTCGGCCAGGAGTCCAGTCTCCAGGCATTTTATCACGACCTTTCCGGCCCAGTGAGCTCCTGTCGCCGGCAGAAACGTCATCACAAGTCTTGGTTGGTTCATTTCGTAAGTCTCTTTTCGATTTAGAAGTTTCACCACTCTCTTACCCTTAACCTCGACGTCCACATACGCACCTTTATTTAAAAAGAAATAAACCCACTACGATTACTTTATTTATTTAATTTTTTAAAAATTATTTTTGTGACAAAAACTTAAAAAATACAGAATTATATTTAAGAGAATTATTTTAGATAAAATCCCTGACAATGTTAATAAATTTGAATTTTATACCAGTTATTAGAGAACAAAATAGATATATACTTAATAATGTGCCAAACAAATAAAAAAATAAAGGCTAAAGAATGATATTCCTTCCGTTTTTAATATAATTTGGTTTAGAGAAATTTTTTTGTTTCAAATTATATAATGTTTTCAGTTTTCCATATAAAATTTATTAACAATTAATGTTATATGACCAATGATGATATATCTTTTATTTTTACTATTGGTTGAATTGTGATTATGTAAATAATTAATGATATTTTTAATAAAAAATATAAAAAATTATTTTTAATCTACAAGTCTAAAAATGATTTATATTAAGAAACGGAGGGAGTATAAATGTGATTATGTACCACGAAATTTAGGTGTGAAGTATTGACAGAACGTTACGTCTATGTTTTCTTTCTCGTGAGTTGCATGAAGAGCAGACACTGGTGGATGATGCGATATCTACAACAACAACAACAAAAAGCTAATTATTACTTTTGCATTGAAATAGTAACGCTTGTTATTAGTTTAAATAGTATTAGAAAAAAATACACTTGCTTGCTCTACGAGAACGTTAACGTGACCATTTGACACATGGTGAGTTTCTCCCACGATAGGATTATACGGAGCCATGCCAAAGATCAATGGCCGGAGAGTTGAGAGGTTCCACGTTACGATTGATTTGAGCCGTTCGATTGGTTGGTCACTGCGACCACACTCTCCCAGTAAATCTTGACCGTTGAAACTGTAGACCATCTCGCCATAGCACTGTAGTTGCGATCTCGGTAGGTTCAATTGAGGTGGAAGCTTTTCACAGTAAATAAAAATTATTTAAGTAAAAGTCAGTTCACCAAGCCAGACCATTGTATATTATGTATCTATAAAGATAATGGTAAAAAAAATTCTCATTATTTACCACTAAATATATATTTTCTTTTATAGCAAACTATATTATCTACCACAAAAATAGATTTTCTTTTGTTGGTAATCGAAATTCGTGGAAGATAGAGATTATTAGACCCAAAAGTGACAAACGTATGAAAAAGAGAGTTACATACCTGAAAGTTAGTGAGATCAGATCCTGGCCGTACGTTTTTAAAGAGACTTAGGATCCGTTGGATGAGATTGGAAGTTGTATGTTGAGAGTCTTTCTCATCTTCTAACGAGAAAGGCTTCGCTAACACAACCTGCTTTCTCATTCCTTCTTGTTCTTCCGCCTTTGTGTACACAGAACAACCCCCAATGAAACATTATTATTATTATATATAGTGAATAAATCATATGAACGAAGTTGAAAACACATACCATATGATATAGAAAGACTGATTATAAGCAATTGTTTTGACGTTTGTTGATTCTAAAGATTCTATGAAGCAAAATAGCAGAGAGAGAATCAAGAACCCTAATGATCAAACAGAAACAAATGGAATTAAAAAAATTAGGTAGTGGGTGCTATTAATAGGTCAACATTCCCGAAGAGAATCATCTTACAAGGCAAACTCTTAAAATGGAAGACAAAAAGACAAAGGAAAACGTATATGGACTATTGCTGAATGTGTGTGAACCATTATTTATATACACACAATTAGTTGTTTTAATCATAAATGACGATGTTTTTGTGAACCATTATTTATCATTTTAATTTTATTTTAAATAGTAGTATGGCAAATTGACAATTGCATAACCTGATTACTTACCAAGAATATATTAATCATAATTATGATTTTTTAAAAATCATAAATTAAATTATCATATATATTCTCTCTTTTTCACAAAGTATTTTTTAAAAGTTTCAGACATATTAAGAAAGAAATCCAGTTTAACCATACATATATAACTTTTTAAAACTAAACAATTTCCTATGACTCTAAACTAGTAACCAGAAAAAGATAACTATTGTCAAAGAGTATTTATAAATATCTACAATATCTTACTATTAATTAATAAAACGTTTCTTTAAAATAACAAAAGGAGAAAAAATTCAAAATTACTCTCTGTTTAATAAAAAATATTATTTTGATAATTTATTTTGTTCTATAAAAATGTCATTGTAGAATTTCAATGCAATGTATGTTTTTTTTAAATTTAGTATTAATTACAAAATATATTAATTTTATAAATAATTTTATTTATCTCAAATATTATTAGTTTAATAAATATAATTAATATAAAATTAATTATTTTAATATATGAAAATATCAAATTGATATTTTTTTGTGAAACAGATGGAATATTAATATTCTAAAGAAAAAAAGAGTTGTTTAGCTAACAAACGCAAGGGATATTTATAGACAAGTTAAAAGACGCATTAGATGATGCTAATATCTTATTGGTTTATTATATTATATGAATGTTTTACACGATTGATTGTTAACCATTTATTTTATTTCTCTCGTCAACAAAATCCCTAAACAATGGAAGTGAAGGAAAACAAAAACAATGATGTCAAAGGGAACATTCAATTGTGGTATGGGGAAGTAGCAGTAGTACTTGGCAGATTCAATGTTTGCCATTTTTCTTAGTATCAGTTAATGTTATGTTACCCACCGAACCGATCATGGCTGAGTTAATTTATGGAGTACTAGACTGTTAGGGGACTGGCCCGCAAAGATGCATGCATTTTTTGGACCATGCAATTTCTTTTCATATTACTTTCTGCTGTGTAAAGATTAATAGTATTACACTGTTGATTAAGTACCATTTATTCTTTTAAACAAATACTCCATCCGTTTTTAATACACAGAGCTTTAGTATTGTACACACAAAATTAATAAAATATTTAATTTTATATTTTTTAAATAAAAATATTATTAATTATTTACATAACTACAATTCAACCAATAATAAAATAGAATGTATAATTTTCGTTAATCATAAAATATTAAATGATACTCCCTCTGTTTTATATTAAGCGTCATTCTAATATATTTTTTTTGTTACATAAAAGTGTCATTTTAAAATTCTAATACAAATTTTACTTACTTTCAGCTTAAAATTAATTGTAAAATGTATTAATTTTATAAATAATTCTATTTATCTTAAATACTATGGGTCAAACATGTGTAGTTAATAGAAACTTAATTATATTCTATTCATTTTTTTAATCTGTGCGAAAAATGTCAAAACGACACTTATTTAGAAACAGAGAAAATAATAAATTTTACATAAAATTGATAATATTATATAATTTAGAACAATTTTTTTTTTCCTAAAACGTCATGTATTAAAAACGGAGAAAATATTAGTAATAAGAACAAAAGATAGAACTTAGCCTGTTGATACTTCTCTTATGATATTTTATAGAGTTTGCTAAGGAAAATGGTTTGTCCTTTGAATGCCATTAATGGGTATGGGAAACAAAGAGATGATAAGAGAAAGAGATGACGACACGACTTACATTTTTGTACCACTTATTTTAACAAGTTCAAAGCTAAAACATCACCCCTTCCCCAACTATAATCATTTATTTTTACTCTGACATCAAATTCAATTCGGTATGTCCCAATGTAGTAATCAAAAGCATTTTACCGTAACGTGTAAATATGAGTCATGACCTCTGAGGTCAAGGATTGAATCGTTGACTCTATCTGCCAACTATTACAAAACCTTATGAAGAAGCCAGGTAGTTTGCTTCTTGTTGGTTATTTTATACCTAAGGGCTTAAGAATGAACTGCACCTTATACTGTGTTATGTGTACGAAGTCAAAGAGATGCCCTTCTCTACCATTCTAATTTTACTTATTGTGACACATTGCAAATCACAAAACTTTATTTCTTTTGAAGGAAAAGGGAAGTATATAGTATTACAATAGTTCTTAAACAATCATTGGTAGCTCACAGAAGGCATTGATACACTCAAAAGCTTTTTGAATACGCACTACCTTCAAGGTGCTTCATTTAGGATCCGAAGTACGAACTCCCTGGCGCTTGAAGAACTCTCTGAACCCATAAGGGCTCATATCATAATTGTACTGCCCAAAAGAAACAAACAAGAACAACGTTCAGACTCTGCAATAGATTTTATACCTGCATTTTCTTCGCATTATTTCAAACAACAAGGTAGATTTTGATTTCCCAAAAGGTAGATTTAGGATAGAATCTGTGAAGCTTCAACTTACAGGTACGACTTTCACAGAATAGCGGGTGATATTTGGATCCTGGACCTTTCCTTCATTACCAGCCTGCGTCAGAAGGGTTTTAATTTTACAAAATAAACCAAAGGAGAATGCCTTGTTTCAATACAAAGCGGAAAAAAGAGAAGTATACTTGTTGTGGGCTATGGAATATTTCAATGAAAGGATATTCGCTTTTCTGGCGAGTTATGCAGAATCCAGGATACTTGGGGCACTCAACCTGAAAACAATCCAAAGACACAACAGTCACCTACTGGTTTACAAAGTCTTTTGTTCTTGTCTGAGAAGTGAGAACTCACGCGCATGAACTTGATGTTGGGATAGAACTCAGCAGCAGCTTCCTCAAGCATCCGGTCAAGATGTTGTGTGTAGTTACTTCTGTTATAAACAACGAGACGAAATGTGAGTTAGAATATAGCAAAAAAAAGAATGTAAACTGAGAGAAGTTAAGTTACAACCTAATGGTGAATGCAACAACGACAGGATAGCCCTGGTGAAGAAGCTGAACAAACTCTCTTTCTGATGTGAAATGGATAACCCGCGATTGCCCGAGATCCTTAGGGTAACCACTGTAGTACCTTCAATGCAATGCAGCAGAAGAAACAAAAAAAAAAGAAACACTTTTCATGTTCAGATGTGTCTATGGTATAGAAAGTTGTCGACTTTAAATGAAATGAAATAAAATTAAAATCTCAGTACTTGCAAGTAGAGCGAAGCTGGAGAAGCATTCTATCGAGAAATGAAGTATCTCCCATCTGAGAAGCAGACCAAAAATGTATCAGGCTCAAGGGAAGGGAATAGATGATCCTCATACTCAAGAAGTCAAACTCTTAAGCCCATTGCAAACATCAGGGTCATTTTAGTCAATCCATTCAATTACGTGCCAATACTATAGTTTTATTTTCTTTCAGGCATTTCATCGAACAACATAGGGGCATTAAACACCATGTGATTTTATCACATCTACGGCAAAAAAACACGCTCAGGGCCTATCCGAAAACGTATCACGAGTAATGGGTCTTGTGAAAGATGATAAATTGATTGTTGCTTTCTTGTATATTTGCTAGCAAACGAGAATTTCAAATAAACTACGATACAAAAGATTTTCGAGGAGAAATTAAAAACCTGAAGGATGTTGTCTGCTTCTTCAGAATTGATTTCACTTCTTGAAGCAGAATCGTTGGTTACAAATCAAAGATGTAGAAGAAGAAGACGAAGTATAGATTCCTCTAGCTAACCCGTGGGAAGGGAGTGGCGATCTGCAAAGCTATTTTGATTTGAACTCTTTGCTTGTTCGACAAATATGGTTTACGTTTTTGCTTCAGAGGCTTTTAGTTATTTGGGGATTGTTTTGGGCTTTCTTAGGGTTTTTCTTTGTTGCTGGCTTTTTTATTCTTTTCGATAAATGTAAAAATTCTATAAATTAAAAATGTTAAAATTATATTAATTTATAAAATTATATTAATTTATAAAATTATTAAAAGAATATAATTTGATTTCAAGATATTATATACTAACTAAGTTGTAAAAATTGAATTTCGTATTTTTTTATTATATTATTTGATAAAATTTTAAGTATCAAAGTTATATATATTAGAATATAAATACACTTTATACATAATTCTATAAAGTAGCTCCGAAATATTTAAATACAAAGAAAAATCATAGATTTATTTTATTTTAAAATAAAACCAAATAATATAATGTTACCATATATTTAAAATACAACTTTATACAAGTTGTATATATAATAATTATTAATTTATAATTTTAGTGACATTATGTATTTATTTTAGACTTTTTAAATTTATTATTAAATTAAATTAATTTATATTTTATATTGGTACACTTTAAACTGAATTTTTATTTATTTTTTGAATTTATCAGTTTATTGAAATTCTAATGTATGTTATTTTTTTGTCGATTATGTGATTTATTTTGTTGGGTAACATTATTTATTGATATTAAATTTATAAGGTATTAAAATGCTCATACAGAGTGAGAGATGGTCTTACATATTTCTCTTTCATGCCTTCTAAAAAATATAAAGAGCATCACTAAGGCATCATTAATTAGAAGAAATTATTATCTCTTTAAGAGTTTCTTTCCATTATTATATTAATATATTTTAAAGTGATTTTATTATATGATTTAGATTTAGTGTCAAAAACATAGTTAAGCAATGTAAGACCATCTCTCACTCTGTATGAGCATTTTAATACCTTATAAATTTAATATCAATAAATAATGTTACCCAACAAAATAAATCACATAATCGACAAAAATAACAACTATCATAGTGGTCTCTCAATAGTGTGTTAGAGTCTTTCTGCAGAGAAGCCATTTTCTATATTTCTACTCATCTCTCATATTTTTCATTTCTTTAATAATATTATTGTAAGAAACTCTCTCATTTTTATATATAACTATATATGGCGAATGTAAAACATAATATTAGTGGGTGCAAATTTCCGTAAGTATCACATATTAAATAAAATTAATGGAATTACGGGACGTATTACAAAAAAACACACAAATAGATTTTGGCAAAATTTAAACAAATTTCTTTATAAAACAAAACTTCTTAAAAAAATATTGGGTGCATTTGTATCCATAGTGATCATACACATAGCTTCGCCCTGCATGGCTGCATTGCAGGTGTCTCATAAAAAGATAGAGAAAGACAAAAGTATGAAAGAAGGTGAAAATCGACTTCTTTCTTTTGTGAGAAATTCCATAGATTGCATTTTTCTTTGGTTCCTTCTTAATTATTGTTAATTCAATAATTAAAATATATAAAAATGTCAACATTAAATTAGTGAGAAACTATGAGAGTTTCTATACCACTAATATAGTAGATAAGTCTTATCCAAAACTCTTCATTTTATTTATAAGTATCAACAAACTCTTGTTCTTTTGTGATCCAAATCTGTTAACAACATTGCATCTTCGTCGAATCTTACATTATCTTTAAATTAATCACACCCAAAAAAATAAAGCAAATTATAAACAAAAGAAAATTGAACCAGTAATCGATAGGGTGAACCGAGCAATTTTAAGCCAAAAGATTAGTCATAATGGGACGCTGATGACAAACAGCTCGCAACGGCACGAGCTTACGCATAGCCATTCCAGGATTCTCGGTCATATCAATCTCCTCACCGTTGACTTTTTCCCAGTCAAAGCATTGAATCAACGATCCTAAAGCCAAAGACACCATCCTCTGTCCCAAAGCCGCACCAGGGCACGTCCTTCGTCCGTTCCCAAACATCATAAGCTTATTATTGTTGGCAGCTTCTTTGTCTTCAAACCGCTCTGGCATGAACCTCTCGGGCTCATCCCAAAGCCTTGGATCTCTATGGATGGCCCAAGAATTCACTAGTACGATGGCTCCACGAGGCACGTCGTATCCGCCAATCTTGAGGTCTTCAGAAGGAGAACGTGGGACAAGGAGTGGTGCGGCAGGACACAACCGGAAGGTCTCGGAAACTATGTTTTGGAGATAAGGGAGATTCACAATGTCTGGTTCGTCGACCAAACGTTCATGTCCAATCTTATCATCTATCTCGGCTTTCGCCTTCTTCAATACTTCAGGGTTTTTCAGCAAACTCGCCATCGCCCATTCTAGCGTCACGGCTGCAGTATCTGTCCCCGCAAGCATCATACTCTACATAACATTCAAAACGTTAGTCTTATTCATATTATGTAAACATATAGATGACAATACTAGTTAGATAGTAAAACATAAACCATCTATGTTTTAATTTTCCGTTTTGTATGTTTGCACTTATAATCAAATCTTAACTAAAACATACTCATACTCTCAGACATATTAATAAATTAAATTAAATTTTGATTATAAATATATTATTTTATATGATTTTTTGTTTCCAATATTTTTAAACCAGTAAGAATTCGATTTTTTCGAGAAAATATATCTTCCTAAAACGGATGGAATAATATATTAATGTTTAATAGCGAATAAATATTTATTCGAACTTGTAAAAACGCATACTGCAAACTAAGAAACACAAAGAGTGATAATTTATATGATTTTGTAGGTTTATACATATGGACGAGCTAGAGAACTTACGAGCATGAGGCCTTTGATGATAACGTCACTGTAATACTTGGGCTCGTCTACTTGTAAAGACAACAAATGACTAAGCATTGTGTTGGTCTCTCCATCTCGTCGGCAATCGTCGAGCAGTCGCTGCAAGAAAGTGTCCATGGCTTCGCCGAGTGCTTTCACTTTCTTCTCGTAGCCGTGCCCGAAAACTTTGAGAATTGGTAGATAATCTCCTGGATGGCTCGCACCACTATTGTCGTTGATCTGCGTCACTAGTTTCTTGAATAGGTCCGCTTCTTCCTTGTTGTGAACCTTTAAGAAATAATTCTTTTAATTAGCCAAAAATCATTTAATATTTTGTCCAAAAACATTTTGGGTAATAAACAAGATACAAAATATGCCCCATGTCAGTTATAATATTTATAGAATATAATGAATAGAGAAATACGCTAGAATAGCACTAAAAAAAAATTGTCACAAAATAACACACACAAAAAAAGATCAAAATGTTTTATTAAAGAGGTAAATATACATTTATATATCTAAAATTTACTAATTTAGACTTATGATTTAAAGTTAAAGGATGAAATTTTAGGGTTAGAATTTCAAATTTTTAAAAATAAAAATAAAATATTTTTTTAAAAATAAAAATATTTTTTTGATCATTTTTATCCTTAAGTGTTTTTTTTGTGACAAAAACTTAAAACATTGTTATTTAGGGGAATCTCTCTATTTAATATTTTGTCCAAAAACATTTATAACTGTAAAAGACCAGTGAATTTTTTTTGACTAAAAAAGACTAGTGAATTAATACGTATCAATCATTGTTATATAATTATTTTATTTAAATGAAACGAACCTGGTCTCCGTAGTAACGTCTCCCAGTGACCATACGGACAATATTATTAAACGTCAAATCTGCAAGAAGAGGCTCAATCTCAACGACACGGCCATTATGGTCACGTGAGAGTTTCCTAAGCAATCGTCGGATCTCATCTTTACGAACGGAGAGGAACCCGGTGAGACGGTTAGATGAAAGGATCTCAAGAGAGCATATACGGCGGAGGTTACGCCAATGGTCGCCATAAGCGGCGGTCCCGACCGTGGTGTAGTCGTAAGCGACGTGTTTAGCGGTTAGAAAATGCGGCCGGTTGGTTAAAACAACGTCGTTTTGACCAGTGAAGCATTCTCTGACGAGTGGTAAGGAAGAGATCACTACGACTTGGCGAGAGCCGTAACGTAGGGAGAAGATATCGCCGTACTTCTCGGAGAAACGACGGAAGAGACGGTGCACCGGAGGTTTCACGAGGTGGAGGTTGCCGACGATGGGAAAGGGAGTTGGTCCTGGTGGGAGATTGAAAGCCTTAGATGAGAATAAGAATTTGTAAGCTAGTAGAAATAATATGAGTGGCAATAAGAGCAAAATGTAATCCATTTGATTCTTTTAGTCGAAGCTAACAAAGGTTTAAGTGATAAAGGTTGATGGTCTGTGTCTGTACATATATGGCATGGTTTTATAAATGACGAAATAATATATAAATAAGAGTGCATGTGTTTGAACGTTGACTCATTTTTTTTCTTCTTCTTCTTTTTATTGTAGCTAGTGATACCTTGTTTCATACGACTTTTCTTTGACTTTGACAGGTTCTTTTAATCTATGGGTTTTTTTATGACGATTGCATTAAACTATAATTATTGTAGAGTTCTTATGACATAGTTTTTATCATGATATACGAATCTATTTTTTATTTTTTCTTAGTAAAAAGTTAAGAAATAGTTTTTAAATATCTTATTTAAGAACCGTCTCTTAATATTATAAATTAATATTAAGAAACGGTTCTTATATTACGTTAAAAATCATATCCTAAGTTTAATCCTATCCTCAGAGCAAGATTATAGGGGGTTTCTTAGCATTGGGTTTCTAAAATATATATATGTGTATGTATATGTTATATATGCGTAAGTAATTTACGGGTTCTTAATTAAGAAACTTTCGGTTGAGTTTTCCGTAAAGTTAAGAACCCATAATTACTTACGCATATATAACATATACATACACATATACATATTTTAGAAACTCAATGCTAAAAAAACCCCTATAATCTTGCTCTAAGAATCCGTAATAATATGCCCTTTGAAAAAAGTTGGTGGACATGTGAACTCTCCCCTAAATTTCCAATATAGAGACATTTTCGATGCAAAGATGTGGTGAACATGATTGTTGTTCTCACTAGTCTTAAAGATTATAGGGCGAATATTTAAAGTACTTTTAGATAATTTCAATATTTTAGAACAATTTTGTATCTTGTGATGATTTTTTTCTTGTTTCAATTCGTAAAAAAATCCGCAAAATTTTATCAAAAAATATTAGTTAAACCATAAAACTTAGAATTTTGTATATCTAACTCAAAAGTCTTAAAACAAATAAAAGATGCCTAAAAAGGTTATATATGTTTTAAGGTATATCTCAAGCAGCATAACAAGTTCAAATACAAGTACATACGCAACCAAACAATGAGACCAGACAAACTACGTTATGTGTATAGCTAGAATTTCTAGTAGTCAAAGCCGACATATAAAGAAATAAAACCCAAATACATTGATATTCAGGTAATTCAAAACTAATAATTAAAACTGATAAGAAAAAAAAGTGGTGTGATCCACTTGAATTAGATTGACACTAACACTAGTTTCTTCCAAGCTGCTATCAATTCCAAAGCTGCCCACTCCGAACCTACCTCCCCCCTTACGACTGCTCAAACACGGCTGCTCCTCAAGTTTAAAATATCATAACAATAATTATTATTAGTAGGCCGGAGGTGACGACAAATGTTCATTTACTTAGAAATTTAAGTTATTTAATGCAGAGAGTTGACTAAAAGAAGAAGAAATATAGTATTGAATTCACTCTTTAATAAAGTGTATGCAAATCGGCTGGCGCCCGCCAGTGCATACATAGTCAACAAAAAGTAAAATAAAAGACCAGGTGGTTGTGGTCGAGTGGTAAGGAGGCGGGCCTGGGACACCAACATGTTTCAGGTTCGACCCACCTGCTGCGCGAAACTAAGTCACAATTATCCTGGTCACCTTACACGGATATGAGCCTATGCTTTAGGGCCCATTTGCATACCCGGAGAGAGGGTCTATCCGTGGGCTGCACCTCCCCTTGGGGATTAGTCCGGGCCCTCCCATAGATCCGGGATACCCCCAGGTTAAACAAAAAAAAAAAAAAAAAAAAAGTAAAATAAAATAAAGTTATTTTTACTGAGGGATAGCAAAAATGTATAAGAAACAATAATTAAGTGATTTTGTTTACGGGATCATAGCATAAATGTATAACAAACAATAATTAAATAATTAATAATTTTTATTTATCGGATCTAAAAAAAAATTGTCTAAGATAGTTTTTTTTAGTTTTTTTTCATAAAAATAGTTTTTAAAAAAGAAAATAGTCAAAATGTTTCATTAAAGAGGTAAATATATATTTATAATTCTATGGTTAATTAATCTAGACTTATGATTTATAGATAATAGATAGAGTTTTGGAAGCGGAGTTTCAAATATTAAAAAATAAAAAATAATTGAGAAATTCCCTTAGATAGTCTCTTTTAGGTTGTTTGTCACAAAAATAGCTTTTAAGGAAGAAAATGACCAAAATGTTTTTTTTAGAAGCTAAAAAATTCATTTATATGCATTTATACCCCTAGGGTTAACTAATTTGGACTTTAGGGTTTAGAGTAAAGGGGTGGGTTTGGGGTTAGGGTTTCAAATTTCAAAAAAAAAATAAAAAAAAATCAAAATTTCAAAAAAAAAAGAGTCTATTTTGGTCATTTTATTTTTTGAGGGCTATTTTTGTGACAAAAACTAAAAAAAGGCTATTTAAGAGAATTGCCCAAAATAATTTTTTCAAAATAAAAATGTGTTATTTTGATAAAAAAAATTTAGATCTATTTTTGTAATAAAAACTTAAAAAGAGAAATTATTCTAACATAAATGTATAAGAGATAATTTAATGAAATTACAAATATTTCCTTATAAACTTTTACTATTGACCCAAAGAAACTATGAAAATGCGTCGAGAGTTGGATGCTATGTTGTTTCGTTATCGTTGAAAAGGTGTTTTTTGCAAAGAGATGAGTCCATTGTTTAGTATAAATTTCGTTTAAAAAAACAGAGAAATCACCTTAACCAAACATAATTTATCGGTTTAGTAACCCGTCAAACTTGATATTTGAGAAGAACATGACTTCACAATTCATATCATGTAATTTTTTTTTGTAAGCACAAATGAACATTCAGCTCTAGCTACAAAACTTTATCTAGCTATAAACAAAACTTATGTAATTTAATATACAATAAATTTCAGGGGTAACTAGAAGGGGTGTTAATGAAAATTAAATTTTGATAGAACTGGTTAATTTTAAAAGTTGAAAGACTGTTAAATCTGCATGGCTTTTGTTATATGTAAATATTTTTTTTTTAATTTGTAGAGAATTTCATGTATTTATATTATTCATCAAAGTTATAATAATTTTAAAGTTCAATATATATATATATATATATATATATATATTCACTATTTCTAAAGTTATAACTACTTAAAAGCGAATTTGTTAAAAATCATGATCCATATAAACACTATAGAATGAATAATAATATAATAGATTTTGAATGAATTTTAAAGTCATCCAAGTAATAACTATATTTTAAAATATATACTAAAATATATAAAATAATAACTGTGAATTCCATTTTTAATATATAAACTATAATAATAGAATTTAATAATTATATTAATCATCAAAAATTCAATTTCTCATTAGTTCTCTTTATGTGCGCTTATGTATTTATAGAATTGACCAATTAAACAAGTAATCTTTACACAAATAAAATGTAAAAAAGTATGGTAACTTTTTTAAATATAATATTTACTATATTAAACTCGTCGAAGGAGAATTCAAAGTTTTGAATACAAGTTTGATTTGAACAAAATTATCTACATCTTACATAACGACACTAGCTTCGTTCGCCCATTATACCAACATGTTCCGCTAGAACGCTCTGCAATCCTTAGATTATCATTGACCGTTCTTGACCGACAATAATGACCATTAAAGGGTGAGGTTTACTTTGTTGCCTCAGATATCGGTTTTTTCGTGTCATCGATGAACGTAGCTCGCGGCCCTCTCCCATTTGACTCTAGAGCTTAATGTCACGAGAACCCGAGCCACGAGAACCACCTGACCCCAAATGCACAAACCCACGACCAAAAGCCAAAAAGCAAGATGCATCTTAATAACATTGGCTGCAATGTCAACATAATCAAACAAATCAAGCCTTCAATTTCTACATAGGAGATAAAGATTAGTCTGCTCTAGAAGGTTAAGGAGCCTTCAAAGCATTGGGATGATTACACTTCCACCAAGTTCCCTTGCCAATCGAAGCCGAACTGACTCATCTGAACTTTAAACCAACGTCATGGCCCGGGTTAGAGAACCCAACACCAGTCTCCTACACGTTGTTAGACTCCGATCATTGGGGAACAATCAAGAGTCGAACAACAAAACTGAAACAACACAGAGCCACACACGAATGACCCAAGCAACTTGAAACTGATTCGTGATAGGGTAAGACAGACAGAGAGAAGATTCTAAGGACAAGGATAAACTGCCATAGACGACAACGTCTCCTGGACCACACAAACTTCACACGCAGAAATCCTAGGGAAACCACGACCACACAACAACATGTAACACTAGGCATGCGCCTCCAAACAAGAGGAGTCTCTGCCGAGAAGACATCAAAACCAGAAGCCAAGACAAGACGCCAAGCCTCAAAAACACAGAACGCCGTCTAAAACCACTCCACACGACCTACGCTGTTTAGGCTATACTCAGAAAGGATGTCATACAAGATGAAGCAGAAGAAGAGAGTTTCAGTCAAACAATCACGCGCCAACATCACAACGAACACAATCAGAATCTACAAATTGAAAATGAGATCCAACGGTGTCTGGACCTTAAAAACTAACACCGTTCACACCACGACCCACACTGCCTCTTTGGTTCTTCAGAATGCAACACGACCACCATACCTAGGATTCCAGAGTGGAGAGACTTCCCACAGAAGTAGAATGTTGATGGTGAGGGAGATATAGATGAAAAGAGCAAAAGTGAAAGGAGATGAAGGGAAGGAGGTGCCTCTGGCGTTGAAGCTCACGTACACCGGTTCGGCCAGATGCCTCCAGATGCCGGAGCTGAAACTGGATCTGAGGAAGATGTACTTTAGAGAGAGATGGAAGAGAGGCATTTAATATTTTTAACTCTAGATATTTGCTTTAAATTATGGTAACTTACATTTGCCAAAATTTTGACAATTATAATTTCAACTACTAAATTTGTGATACTATTTTTTTGGTTGATGAGATTATCAAATCAAAGGTTCGATAGAAAAAGTGAATGTGTATCAAATCCAGTTTTTATAACACAATAAGATTAATTTCAGCAACCAAGCAGAAGTTCCGAACTAAGAGGTTCTGAACCAACAAACTAAGATCATTTTAAATTCATTGATATTTTTATCTTTATCAAATCATTTATAGGTGAAATTGTTCTAGTTCATCTTTATTTTATTTCTTTATAATCAAAATTGTTATTTTTCTTTATTTATAAGTGAATAGATAACATTCTTCTACTTTTTACTATATATTTAGAAACTGCTATTTTATATGAATATGCTGGAACATATTTCACATTTATTATAGTGTTTTTAGTTATTATTTTAAAGGTGAAAATAAAAAAATATCATTAAAGATAGTCTAAGTATTATAATTATGACCCTGTCAGATTTGACTATGACTCAAGGAACCCATAAAGTCATATGCCTACTCAGGGCATCCGCAACCGTGGACTCTGCGGAGTCCTTAAAAAAATTTTTTTTTTTGTTTTTCAGATTTTTTTTAAAAAAAAAAAAAAAAAAAAATTCAACCAATCGCGGGTCGCCACGTGTCGCAAATAGTGCAAGGACCGATCCTTATTTAGAGATTTTAAGGATCGAATCTTTAAGTTTTGGTGGGACCCACTAATTATTTAATTATTTTTCCGCTAAGGACTCCTCCTTAAGGACCCCCGTTACGGGTGCTCTCATGACCAACTCAACTGTGCTTAGGAGAGGTTGTTTAGAAAAAAGGTGAGTGGGTCTCACAAAAGGGATGCTTATGTTGCCTAATTAGGAGCTGGTGCTTGCACTGTTTGCGGACTCCACTGACACGTGACGGCCCGTAATTGATTCGTTTTTTTGTTTTTTTTTAAAACAAAAAAAATCAAAAAAAAAAAAAAAATTTAATGGTGCTCTCAGAAACTTAGTCACGCTCAAGGCCTCAAGCAACTTGACTCGGCATTAAACATGCCAAATGCTAAACTTGCCTTATTTGGTTTTCTTGAAACAAATTTGTGTAATCTAGAGAAGCCTCTAAAATCTCTGTATAAATTAATTCAAACCTTGATTTGTGTTCTTATCACAAAGGCCACATACAGACCTTTGTATGATGAATTTCAATCTATTCAAGCTCGTAGCCTCTAAAACTGTATAAACTAACAAATGTTAATTCCGATCTTAAGTCAGTGGCGATGGTCAAAGTTGATTTAGTTCGACAAAAATTGAATTCAGATTTGTTCATAAGGGTCTTATCGGAGTTTAAGGTAATATGTTACACATTTTAACTTGTTAATTTTTAAGTTTTTTTTTCTAGCTCAAAATTAACGATTAGGAGTTAATTGATTAATTATTTTTATATATTATTATGTTTCCATCAAATATCTAATACGTCCTTTCCAAATAATTATGTTCTATTATTTTTTTACATTTAAATTTACTGCAACATGGTCTGTGTAGACCACAAAATATCTTATTCACACTAATTGAAAATGATTAAACTGACTACTCAATTTGGTGTAAAACATCGTGTTCATGATTTTTATAACTAGACATTTGAAGCGTGATGAAAAAGTTCAACATATGTGTGTATCCATGATAAACAAATTAATATAAGTAATCGATTTTCAATTAAAAACTAAATAATAAAAAATATAACTTAGTAATTCCTAGTATCACATTATTGTGCATATTTGCAAAAACTTTCAAAATATCTTGTTTGGTTGAAAATTTCCAGATAGTATTAAAAAAAAACTTTTGAAGTGGGAAGAAAAGAGTTATATTTTGATTTCAGGTACAAGCATGTCACAAGCTAGTAATTAATATTTACTTTAATTAAGAAAATCAAATGATAAAAAATATTTATTGTCTTGGTTGCTCAAGATCACAGTTGTGTAATCCTATGATGGATATTGGATAATGCAACATTGAGGTAGTCGGATTGACCCGCCATCTTAAGTTTGCCAAAGTAAGATTTTTTTCCTATTTGTATAATAATTGACTCTAATAATTGAAGGTTTCGTTACATGGTCCAAAGACGGTTGGTTGAGTGAGTCTTGTTTGGTTCAATTATTGCGGTCAAATCACTTATCAATTATTGCGGTCAAACAAATATATTTTTACCTTTTAACAAAGAAAAACCAAAATCAAAAGTTGCATATGAATTCTTCTATATAATTGGAAAGTGTGTTTTTCTCACTGGTTATCATTTTCTTAATAATTATTGTACCGAAAGAAAAGTTCTAAATATCAATAAAATATTTTCATCGATTTGTTGGTAAAAAGATTTTGAGATAGTATATAAGATCATTTCCAACTCATTATTAGTTTATTTTTTTTAAACTCACTTTTAGTTTTATTTCTACAATTTTCCTAAAATAGGAAAATCAATTTATTTCATTATATGTCTCTATAATAACGTTTTTTTATTTTTATGGGAAAATATAAAAATGTTATTTTTGAAAAAAGTATAAAGATAAAAGATGACATTTCTCTTTATTTTTCTTTAAAATATAAACTAATATATATTAAAATATAAAAATACATATTAGAAATGTTCTAAAAATGTTCGGAACTCTATCCTATGATTTGTGAGAAGATCGGCCATGCCACAGAGACAAAACTTCCGTTCGATAGTTGCTTGCAATCGGGGTTCTCCAGGTGCTTTTTCAAGCGTAAGCTCGACAAGATGGAAGAAACTACCAATTGGGGTCATAAAATGTAATATGGATAGATCCTTTTTAAACACTAACGTTAGAGGAAAGGCAGGATGGATTTTAAGAGATGACAATGGCCATTATAAAGGATCATCACAAGCTGCGGGAAAGAAGGTACAAAATGCTTTTGAAGGTGAGTTACATGCCATATTAATTGTGGTACAACACTGTTGGGTTTTGGGGGGTATAGAAGGATATAGTGGAAGGAGATTGCAAAAAGGCTATTGACATTCTTAGTAACATGAAACTACACTTTGGAGAGCTTTCAACTGGATAAGAAAAATACGATGGTGGGCACATAAATTTAAAGATATCAAGTTTACTTGGACAAGAAGAGAAGCAAATAAAGTTGCAGATAAGTTGGCGAAAGCATGAATACAAAACAATTCTATATTTGCTTTCTATTATTATGTTCCATATATGATAACCTCATTGATACATGAGGATTGTTTAACTTCACATTAATATTAATAAAACTAGACGTTATAAAAAACAACATAACAAGTGATTAATTTGGAGATCAAAGGGCAAATGGTTATGAATACTCTCATCTTTGTTTGTTCTTGTTTACCAGGAATTGGTGTGGATTAACTTGACAATGGCATACAAGATTAGATCAATAATTTGCTTCGTTCAACTTTTTAGATCTTCCATTTTCCTTGGTGGTTTGGCTTTGCCATCGCCAAAGGAGGATCTTCGCCCTCCTTCCTCCTTTTTCTTAAGATGATTCATGTTTATCTATGATCTATGAAAGGCATGGCTTTGTCGGGGTATGAGTCATTGGTGGTCTCGGTGGTATGGATTTCCGATGGTCAGAGTGGAAACCATTCCTCACGAGATTTGTATGGTGTCATATTGCTCTCCTTTGTTGATCTATAGTTGTTTCTTCAACTTTCTTTCATTTTTACAAAAGCTTTGGGTGGTATTATGTGGAAGTTTGGCATCGTCTAGAGCATTATAGCAGTTTGTTGATCTTCCAGCCATGTGATTCTGGTGTTCAGATTTGATGTGATGCGGCAAATTGTGATGCGGCAATCGCGGGACCTCTCTCCAAGTCTGTCTCTGTGTTTGAGGTTATGTTTGCGCCCTTGCCTCGGTTTCCCTGGCCCGAATCTGTATGTGCTTTGTTTTTATGTTTTATCAAGTGGTTCTTGGTTGATTAAGCTAGTTGTAGTTCTGCTTCATGGTGCTTTTGGAAGTTTTTTAGTGGTGGTGAAGATTTGTTTTGGATAAGACTTTCCTCTCTATTTACACTGGGCAAATATTTTGGTTTCTTAAAGTTAAACTTTGGATTTCAATAGCAGAGGAAGAATAAAATTATTTTAACCGGATTAAGACATGCTTCTGGCGACGAGTTTCCTTCACGTTCAAGCTAAGCTCTACTCAAACTGCTAGTGTGGATAAAAGCAGCGCATCTAGCTGCGAAGTAAAATTAACTTTGGGCAGTGCAGTCTCATTTGTATTTCAAGAAACATTTGTATGAGATTAGGTAAGATCAGTGTGATCCAATATGCTTTATAATTGTCTTTTCTTTCTTGTTCTAATTTGGAGGTGTATTATCATTCCAAAACTAATAAAATCCCAGAGTTAAAAAAAAACAAGTGAACAATTCATCAGCAAATTTCAACAAAGTGGCACTTTTCTTGAAAATGATAAGTTTACTTTCTAATCATTGACTTCATCAGAGAATACATCATACTTATTCAAACATGTACTATAGCTGTGTCGGACGGACTTCACATTAAGGATACGACTAGTTAATTTTCTTATCGACCAGATCTATCTGAGATCAAACCTAATTAATTCTTCTAAAAGACAGTAATGAGAAGTAATCAATTTTTTTAAAGAAAACCCAAATCATAGTTTCATATCGTTTGGTCAAATAACAACAACTTGTTCCAGTAAAAAAATCAAATTCAATACCGACAAATTTATGTTATACTTCAAATTAACTCTTAGATTGTCTACAATGGTATAAATAAATTCAACACCCTACTTTTTTATTTTTAACATTCCACAATATCTTCTTTTTTCCACCTAATTATTTAACATCCACTTCTTTTTAATCTATACAATAGTTTAGTTTAATAAAATTCAGCATCATATCCTACTATTTTAGTTCATATTTTTTATAATTTAATAACTACATATTAATAATAATTTTGATTAAAATTAACCTAAATAATTAAAATAACAGAGTTTCAATTTTTTATTTATATTCTTAACTAATTTTTAAAGTAATACTAAAATTAATATTAATCAAACAAATAAAATTACAAAACTTTAATTACACACGATACAAATATACAAAAACAAGTATAAACATATAATTTAATTGATACAATAGACTCAATTCACAAATAATAACGTTCTTAAATCACACAAAGAAATTGAAAATCATTTTAAATATGAAATATTTTGAATTTTATTAATGTGTTTAACTAGATATGCTTGCAATTCACTATGTATATTTGAATCATGTAATTTAGATCTACGAGCACATGATTTGTAAATACCTGTATCACTTCAGTAAAAAATGGATATGGTGTACTAAATCCACTTACCTTAAATTGATCAGAGTCGATCCAATGTTTAGCATTTATATCTCGTTTATCCTCAACAATTTTATTTTGGATATAAAAAAGATTATTACTGAGATTTATTAAACCAAAAAGTTTAACATAAGACTGTTGTATATACTTAGCCTTTTCAATGACTTTGCTTAAATCAATATTTGTTACCGTTGTATATATATCATCTTCTTCTAGTTCCACTCAATATTTTTCATGAAAAAAATAAACATGAAGCTGGAACATGAAACGACGTCGTTTCATGTAAGACCAAAACCATTGTCATCTCCGAACCAATCACAGATTCCCAGCTCCACGACCCAAAAAAAAAAAACATAACAAGAATACAAACTGATTCGATTTGTCGGAAGAGACTAAAGAAAAAAGCGATTGTAATCGTCATTCTTTTGTCTGTTTGCACGAAATCGAAGATTGGATGAATCAAGAGTTGTTATCTACAAAACATGACAATCTCTGAAGAAATCCAGAGAGCGAGATCGCAAGAAGAAGACCCATGCGCCTCGGCCTCGGCCTCGCCTTCCGGAGATCACCGCTTCGAGAAGCTTCGCGGCGTCCGATGGCGAATAAACCTCGGAATCTTGCCGTCTTCTCCTTCCTCCACCATCGATGAGCTCCGCAGAGTCACCGCCGATTCCAGAAGAAGGTTTTTGACTTTCCCTAACATACATACATTCTCACAATCAAACATTCTCTGTCTTTAAAGGGTTTGCGTTTTTGATTTTTTTTTGTAATGTTTGTTAGATATGCTGCTTTGAGAAGGAGACTCTTGATTGATCCTCATTTGCCCAAGAAAGGAATCAATTCTCCAGATCTAACCATTGATAACCCTTTATCACAGAATCCTGGTAACATTCTGTAAAACATATAACTTCCTCACTGAGAGATACATTCTCTATTGCATGCAGTTTGTCTCTAATGTAGTAAAGTATCTGTGTTTTAGATAGTACTTGGGGAAGGTTCTTCCGTAACGCAGAGCTGGAGAAAACACTTGATCAAGATCTTTCACGCTTGTATCCAGAGCATGGGAGTTACTTTCAATCCTCTGGATGTCAAGGGATGCTTAGACGGATACTTCTCTTGTGGTGTCTCAAGCATCCAGAGATTGGTTATAGACAAGGTTAGTTTATTACTAGTTAGTTAGTTTAGATACTTTTTGTTTTCTATGGTTAACTTAATTTGGCGAAGGGTGATTTTGTTTTGGTTATGTAGGGATGCATGAATTGTTGGCTCCTTTGCTTTATGTTCTTCAAGTGGATGTGCAATATCTTACGGAAGTTAGATCAAACTACGAAGACCAGTTTACTGATTTGTTTGATGAGCTAGCCTTTCAAGAACGCGATTCTTCAGCTTATGATTTCGATATAAAGAAAGTCTTAGATGATTCCATGGAAGAAGAAGAAGAAGGAGATGAAAATGGTCACGCCACCAAGAAGAAGAAACCGAAGAGATTCGATGAACTCGACACTGAGACGCAGACTGCTGTTCTGTTGAGTGATGCTTACGGAGCTGAAGGCGAATTAGGAATCGTCCTCTCTGAAAAGTTCATGGAACATGATGCATACTCTATGTTTGATGCTCTCATGTACGGTGGATCTTCCCTCGGTTCTGTTTCCGTGGCGAACTTCTTTGTGTACTCAGCTCCAAGTGATTCCGTCACGGGACTGCCTCCAGTGATAGAAGCTTCTTCAGCATTGTATTACTTACTCTCTCTAGTTGACGCTTCTCTTCATAGCCATCTAGTTGAGCTCGGCGTTGAGCCTCAGTACTTTGCGCTGCGTTGGCTACGTGTTTTGTTTGGGAGAGAGTTTCCTCTGAACAATCTCTTAACCGTGTGGGATGAGATATTCTCCGCTGACAACACAGAGGTAGAGAGAGTCTCTGTTGAGGATGATGACTTAGGGTTTGAGTTCAGGATTCTAAGCTCTCCCCGTGGAGCTTTGGTGGCAGGAATGGCGGTTTCGATGATACTTTATCTGAGATCATCTCTGCTAGCAACTGAGAACGCAACTTCTTCTCTCAAGAGGTTACTTAACTTTCCAGAGGATATTGATTTGTGCAAAGTCATTGAAAAGGCTAAGTCTATGCAGAGTCTAGCGTTGGAGATCAATGCTCGTCGTGATTTGCTTCCAAAAGGGTCGAGAAAACCGATGAGAGGACACAGCTTGTCTGTTGATTCGATCTCACTTGGCTCTTCTTCTCCCGTGGGAAGAGTTCCTGAGAGCTACTGGGAAGAGAAGTGGAGAGTTATGAACACCGCGCTAGAAGAAGAAGAAGAAGCACGGAGGAGAAAAGCGTCGAAGAGACAGAACACGGTAAAAAAAAGTTGGTCGGAGAGAGTGAAGCTAAGGCTTTCGAGGACGGAGTCTGATCCATCACCTGCTGAAGGGAATAGAAGCGGGAACAAGCCTCCTATTAGACGTAGTTTACTTGATGATTTGTCCAAGCAGCTCGGGGACAAAGGTTCAGTCTCTCCGACCAACACAGATACAGATATGGAACGGTCATCTACAGTATCTGAATCACCAAGCGCGGATTGTGAGGAGAATAGTTCAGATAAAGGCAAAAGCGAGGACCATGTGGAGTTGCCTCTTCCGGTTCCTGAGAACGAGGCTGAGGGGAAATCAGTGGTGAACATCTTCAGGGATAGGAATATTCTTTCGGGTAAGTTCCAGAGGCTATGGAGGTTAGGTAGAAATTTGTCCGGGGAGGAGACCTCGGAGACAAAAGAAGCTAAACCAATAGAACCTGAAGCTAAACAAGTAGAACCTGAAGTTGAACCAGTAGAACCTGAAGCTGAACCGATAGATCATGAAGAAGAAAAGACCAATACGGATTCAACTGTAGGTGATGGAGATGCATTAAAGAATACAGGACGGTCCATGCTTGAACATATTAAGGTAAACAGTTTCGCAATGTATCTTTGAGTTTTATAAACCAAGATTATAACGTGACTTGATCCGTTTTCTTGAATGTTTTGGGTATATTAGGTGATAGAGTCGGTGTTGGAGCAAAGCTCACCGGAGAATATGGCTGACAACCATAAACTAACAGTTGAAGAAGCTCTCAGAGAACTTCGTAGACTGGGAACTATGTTGTTGTCGGAAATGTAAAGTCTATTACTGTTCGGCTACATAATTTGATCTGAAAATTCATTTAACTATCTGTATGTATGTGTGTGATTGTGTTTGTGGGTGTGTGTGAGAGAGAGAGACAGGAGGCCGTGTAAGTGTATTTGTATATACGAGAATTTTTGAAGAGGGTTTTGTCTATTTTGGCAGTGAGAATTAGAGATCTAGGTTTCTTCTGTCACAAGGGACCTGAATTTATTTTGACTTCTTTAAACCCTAACGGGTTTTCAACTGTTTGAATGACAAGAGAAGAGTGCATTTAATACTCCATCCGTTTCGCAAAGAGTGTTGTTTTAGAGAAAAAAATTCTTTACAAAATAAATGTCGTTTTAGGATTTCAATGCATAATTTATTGATTTTATTTTTCAGTTTATTTTTCTATTGGTTAAAATATGATTAGGTGCATGTGTAATGATGTTTTTCTATAGAAAATATGCAAAATTAAATATTTTCTTAATCCGTGTGCAAAAAACTAAAACGATACTTATTATGAAACCGAGGGGAGTAATAAACTTTCCTCCATTTTTGTGCCTGACCTTTAATCCTCGCCGATGACAAAATTTGAAAAAATAGAAAAACATCCATGCTCTTCTGGATGACAAATTAAGACAGCTAGGGGTAATCAGTTTTAGATTTTCTACAGAAATTAATATTCTCCTTCTGTTTCTCAAAAACTGTCATTTCAGAGTTTTATTTTTGTTTTTGTTTTAAATGTCATTTTGTATTTCAATACAAATTTTAAATAAATTTTCATTTTTAATCTTATTATATTAGTGTATTAATTAGAGACAGTAATATTCAGTGTGTGAACAAAAGGTAAAATAGAGTTTTTAACTGATTTCTTAATATGTTTGAAAAAATTTCAAGTGACATTTTTCATGAAATAGAGGGATATTTGGTTTCTATTTTCTGATTTTTTTTTTTTGAAAAACATGAATAGCTTGGAAATACAAATATTACTCTGAAATAAATATTAAAATTAAGGAAGAGAGAAGAAAGTCCCAACAATATAGAACGTCTTATACTATAAAACAATTAAAGAATAATAATAATAAGCTGAATTAAATCGAAGTTAAGAAACAAAAGACAAAGAGACGAGTTATTGAGATGACCTTTCCTAAAGGAGCATGTGATTATTGTGTTGCTGCTGAGTAGAAGATGAAGGAGGAGCTGGGAGAGCAAGGAAAGTATCACCAAAAGGGTTAGCAGAAGATGAAGGATTTGATGAGAAGTGATGATGTTGTTGTTGATGATAAGGTGAATAGTTGTTGTTATATGGATTTTGATTATTATTCATCATCATCATTTGCTGTTGTTGCATTGCCATTTGAACATTGGTTGGTGGAGCCATGTTATTAGACATTGCAAAAGGATCTTGTTGCATCCCGAAAGGGTTTGGGTTAGATGAGTGTGGCTCTCCATGTGTAGCCGTGGCTCCAAATCCGTAACCAGCATTGGTTAATTGGATCTGTCTTCTTGCTGTATCGTCTTCGTAGAGACTGTCTAGTAGAAGATTGTCAAATCCTCCTCCCTATAAATAGTGACACCAAGTGAGTTAGAAATAGAAAGTTATCTTTAGTTTGAATAGAGACTTACGAGTTTTGTCGCTATTGTGGGACGAGGATTATTGTTATTGTTGTTGTTTTGTGGTGTGACTAAGGCAAGCTCCCAACCACTTCCTCCAGCTTCTATTAAGCTTAGACTATTAGACGGGCCTGAAGTTTCATGTCCTGCATAGAAAATGTTTAACAATTCTGATCTCTTCCTACAATAGTAATGTGTTGTTTTGTTGTCTCTACCTGGTGGATAAATGGCAAGAGCCAATGCGTTTTTCTCTTCAATCTCTGCGGCTTGTGGGTTTATTTCATTAAGACCCTGCACCAATGCAAAGAAAATGCTCACTGAGTTTTGAGGTTTGGTTCTACAAATGTGTAGTGATGTTATAAAGAAGACTCACTAGTAAGTCATCAGTGTCTATCAATGGTGAAGGTTTAACTTCTTCTTCTTCTTTCTCCTCTTTAGGTTCTTCTTCCTCTTCTTCAACAAGAGGTTGATCAGTTTCTGTGTTTTGGTTTTCGTCTTCTGCAGGTTCTTCAGGCTGTTCTTCTTCTTGTGGTTCTGGTTCCTCCTCTTTTTCCTCATACTCCTGTTTATACAAGCAGAAGCCAATGTCAAACTGTATGTAGACTGCTCAATTAAAACCAAGAATTGAGAATATGATGAGATGAAATTCATGCTTTACCAGTTTTTTCTGTACAGAACCACTCTGAGGCGCTTCTTTGATGTACTCTTCCATTGTTGCAAGAAACGATGGAGGAGGCTAAAACCAGTTTTTTTAAGATAAGTGAGAAGTGAAACACACATCAGTTTTACATGTATACAAAAATCTAAGAACCAACCTGTCTTAATGTAGGGAACTGAAAGTTCCTAGCGAGCTCTAGCCCTTTGCAGTAATCATAAAACTCAGCCAGATTCTCAGCCTATGCAAGGAAAAACATCAAGAAGCAAAGCTTAACCTTCTATGAAAACAATATAAATACATGTCAAAACGTAGGAATCAGAGTGATTAATTGTAGTTGCTTCACCTGTTGACCAGCCCGTTTGTATATGTTTAGAGCTTTAACTGCATCATGTCTTGTCATCTCAAAGAACTAAAATAACACAGAGAAATATACAATCTTTGAGTAGAAAGCAAAGAGAGAATCAAATGGCAGAAAATGACACTTTAAAAAAAAAGAAAAACAAACCATGTCAACAAGGTTAATGATTCCATCATTAATAGCACAATAGATTTTGAAGCTTTCTTTAAGCACCAATGCAAGAGCATACTGGATTAGATAGTTGCTATAAGCTGCTCCTTCAGGCTGCAAAACTGAAAACAAATTAGAAGAAAAATCTTCTCCACAATAAAAAAAAAAAAAAAATACAAAAGTACAAACAATCTTTTTTTTATTGGAGTTTGATTATGACTTTACTTGACATCCAATAAGCCGGTAAAGAAGTTGTTGCAACGCAGGTAACTGTTCTAACAGATCTTCACCAGACAACATCCTTGTCCTATGCGTCTACACAACAATTAATATTACTTTCTTTCTGGTAATAAATTCTTGACTGTGTTCTTGATGATGATGATGAGAAGTAATAGACAAACCTTGGAAGCTGCACCTGAACCTTTTGGCAAACGCTCTGCCTCTATGTCATACTTTAAAACACGATAACATTCAAGCCGCTCTTCAAGAAAGAGCGCATAGGTTCGAACCCAAGCAGAGCAATCCCAAGCTGCAACCAAAACAATATATGTTTTGTCAAGTGAATATATTTATATATGTAGAAAGAGAGAGATTGGTTAAACTCACCAAGAGGACTTGTATCGTCTTTGAAGTTGGAGATTCTGAGAATATGTCTCCTGTGTGAGTAATTAAGAAGCTCTTCTCTAAATGTAGGATCACCTTCTCTTAATGTTCTGTGGATTACTATTAACACCTTCATTGCAACCTGTACGTACGTGTGTTTGTCAAAACAAAACTATAAATAAGAAAGTTGCACATCAGATATTATATCAAATAAAGTCTAATATATATTTCTCGTTCAATTTTACTTAGTATAAGGTATTTTGGAAAAAAACATGGGGACTTAAATCTAAAACAGACTATATCATACGAAAAAATGGTTGAACATATAGTAACAGACATCTGAGTCTAATAGAACATCTAGTCCGTTATAACATTAGGCTATTATCGCATGTCTCTTAGGGAGGGTCTCTTAATCTCTTATTTAAAAAACATCTCTTAGTTTTTTCTAGTTAAAAGATAAGAAATTGTATCTTATTTGTCCTAAGAAACTCTCCTTAAGAGACCTGCAATAATCATTCACTTATATGAAAGATAATGGCTATAAGTCAACTAGAAGGAGAAAGAAAACTTACAACCCAAGTACGAGTTTTGGACAATCTCTTTGACAATGCATGAATACAGTAAGCAACATCTGCTCTTGGTTGTATTGCAGATGTCGCCGAGAATATTTCTGCAGAAACATAACCACGTACGTTGTTATAATTCTCCGACAAATGTCACGGCTCTTGATAAAAAGCAGAGGAAACTTACTACGAATATGACGTTCTTTCGGAGGAGACTCTACATGATTCGTTGCCTTGACGATCGCAATATCTAGATCCTGTAAATATATATAACACGATCGTAAAAATCAAGAAATTTACATGCATCGATCATATATATTAAAAACATTGCCAAAAGAAATGGTGGTGGTGCATTCAAATCAGACCTTGAATTCGCTGTTGACCTTAGCGAGACCGACGGTGGTGGAATCCTTTAGCGCTCCATAGGCTTTTCGTAAGCTTGTGAACGTTCCCATCGAGCGAAGAAGATAATTTGAGATCGAGAAAAGATGATAGATATGTCTTTTTTTTTTTAATCTCTCTCTCTGTATGTAACAATAAACGGAAACACAATAACAGACTTTCTTCTTTGTCTCCCCTCAAAACGTGCGTAACAGAATACTGATGATCTGGATTAGGGCTGGGCAAATAAACCGAACCCGAAAACCCGAACCGAACCCGATCCGATAAAAATGAATCCGAACCGATCCGAACCCGACATAAATACCGAATGGATCTTGTTTTATGGTATTTCGGGTTATGGGTATTATCCGAACCGAACCCGAACTTAAATGGATATCCGATAGAACCCGAACCAATTCAAAATCCCCCAAAATAACTTATACCAAACATGATCTTAATTCCTAATATGTATCAAAAAACACACCAATATATTATTGACCATCTAGAATAATTATCTATTACATGAATAATTAACTCAAATACTTAATTTAATATATATTTTGGTGTATGATTAATATTTATGTTTGTGTTTAATATTAATATATAGCTTAATATATGTTTTTGTTAGGTCGACTTGAGAAAAGTTTGTGTTTCTCGAAATGTAGTTTTTTATTGTTTACTTTATTATATGTCTAATTTTTTGTTATTGAGCTTTATGTTTAAGAGTTTAATGCTTAGCGTCTTGATGAATGAAGGTGACGATTGAAACTTGAAGTTTTAAAATTTTTGTATAATATTTTTCATTTCATGAGAACTTGGTTTTTGTTTTGTGTTGTCAATTATTTGATTTTTTTCTATCAGTAACTATGTTTATCTTTCGTTTGATTTTGGATAATCATGCTTGATGTTCTTTTTTAATTTTTGAATCGATTTTACTTATGTTTTGGTTGCAAAATAGGTACAAATCATGTACTTTTAAATCGAATAACTGATTTTACTTATGTTTTAGTTACAAAGTTGGTACAAATCATGTATTTTTAAACCAAAGAACCGATTGGGACCCGAACCCGAAAGTATATCGGGTTGTACCGGTTCTTTGAAGATTTACTAACCCCGAACCGAATCCGAAAAAACCCGAACCGATCCCGAACCGAATTTTCATATAATCCGAATGGGACTGATTTTGATAAACCCGAAAAACCGAGACCCGATTGGATAAAACCGAAAACCGATTGGGACCCCGAATGCCCAGGCCTAATCTGGATCATTTCCTCTCTTTTTTCAATCATCACATATATATATATATATATATATATATATATATATATATATTAATAGATTCTTCTTTTCTGTGAGTATTTACTTTAAATAATATCATCTCGTTCGTAATATCTCTCACCAAATCAAATACTCTTATCCATTTCATATGTAGTATATGTTTTGGAAACTTTTTTCGACAACAACTAAAGTCTAAATGTATCTTAAATTATATTGTATGAATAAGAATTCATTAATGTTTTATATTAAGAAATTTGAATTTTGTACTCTAGAAATATTTTTATTAATATTTTACATATTAATAAAAATATGGGTAATTCTCTCAAATAAACTATGTTTAAGTTTTTATCGCAAAAGAAAATTCAAAAAGAAAAATAACCAAAATAGATTTTATTAAAGATACAAACGACTATTATACCCTAGATATATAAAAATAAATAAAAATTATAGTTATGAATTATATGTTTTCAAATTTGAACTTAAAAAAAAAGAATATTAAATTATTTTAAAAAATTTAAATCTCACTCCCAAAAATTAAACCCCTAACTCTAAACCCTAAGTCTAGATCAGTTAAACTTAGGGGTATAAGTGTATATTTATATTTTTAATAAATTATTTCGGTCATTTTGATCCTTGAATGCTATATCTGTGACAAAAACTCTTTTATGGCTATCTTATAGTATTTCTCTAACAATATTTACAATTTAGAATGGTATAATTGTTAGATTTTAAATGAAATTGTCGATCGTAAAAATAATGAGAATTTCTCTTAGATAATCATTTTTAGTTTATTTTCACAAAAAAGTTCTTAATGAGGAAAATGATCAAAATAAGTTTTATTAAAATGTAAAATATGCATTTATACTTCTAGGGTTAACTAAATTTAAACTTATAGTTTAGAGTTAAGGGGTGGGTTTTAGGATAAGATTTCAAATTTAAAAAAAAAAAAAATAAATATAAAAAAAAAAGAGTTATTTTGGTTATTTTATTTTTTTAGGATTATTTTTTGTGACAAAAACTTAAAAATGAATACTTGAAAGAATTGCCCTAAAATAATTCATATAGTAATTATTATTTGTAAAAGGAATAAATTAAAATATGAACTATTTTATGATCGACATAATTGTTAGGTTTTAAATAAAATTTTCGATTTATTAATATGAACTATATACTAATATTAATATTAATAATTATTTGTAATGGAATAAATTAAAATAGCTCAAATTAAAATATGAATTATTTGGTCATGTTATCTAAAAGATAAACTCCCGTAACACAAGTGATAGGGTAATGGTGTGTGTTAATTATTATTATTTTCTGCTAAGTCCCCTTATAATAATTGATTAACAAATTAATTCCGGATCGTAGTATATAAAACAAAGTGCTCCTCTTTCTCTTTTCTCTCTTCTTTCAAACATTTTTCAATAATTTTTTGCATCGTTTTTTCGGCAATCAGTTTCGACCATTTTCGTTGTGAGAAACCTCTTTTCGTCTTACGTTATATATGGTCTCTTGTACGCTTGTAGTTACGAGTTCCGGTTCGAAAGTTCATGAAGCTTTTAAGGCAATAATGGCTTTGCGTGATAGTCTAGTGGTTTTTGATCGTAGCTCTAGCTTCGCATGTCAGATATGAGGAGTCGAATCTGACATGTAGACTTCAATTTCTCCTTGGTTCTCATCTCCAAATCCACGGTGTAAAAATGTAATCCGATGAAAAGTATGGTAGTTCGGGTTTCTATGGGTTAGAGGCTTGACGTGGAGGTGGTGATTTCTTCAAATATGACCTTCTAGTGGTCAGACTATTGCTTGAATATCCGCTTTGAGGACGGTGGACTCAATTGAGATGAAAGACTGCTAGAGGTGGAGGACTCGGGTTGCGGGGTGGGGTCTAGTTCTATCTAAGTGACCACTCGCACCGGCAAGTCTGATCGAATCTAGTAGTTTTGTTAATCTATTTGTGTTGTCTATATTTATTTTCACGTTTCTTTTTTTTGGCATATATATTTGTTCCGGTGGTGTTTTTTCGCTTCATTGCTTTCTAGCAATTTTTACGACAGATGTTGCTCTATTTTCTGGATTGTTTTTTTTTTTGGAATTTCGATTTAGACGATATATCGTAAGCGAGATTGTGCCTTTTTATTTTTTTACCTCGATTAATTTAAGTTAATTAAGGATATATGTTTGAGAAATTCCCTTAGATAGCCCTTTTTAGTTTGTTTGTCACAAAAATAGTTTTTAAGGAAGAAAATGACCAAAATGTTTTTTTAGAAGCTAAAAAATTCATTTATATGCATTTATACCCCTAGGGTTAACTAATTTGGACTTTAGGGTTTAGAGTTAAGGGGTGGGTTTGGGGTTAGGGTTTCAAATTTCAAAAAAAAAATTAAAAAAAATCAAAATTAAAAAAAAAAAAAAGTCTATTTTGGTCATTTTATTTTTTTAGGGCTATTTTTGTGACAAAAACTTTAAAAAAGCTATTTCTATTAATTATGTGAAAATTTGAGGCGATTATTTTTAGTGATACCTTGATGTAATTGTAACTCTCCAATCGTCTAATGGCTAATGGACCTTTCACACACATCTGATCACTAAGCATGTGAGCTTCATTTTGTGCAACGGATGATATGTTAATTTTTTTAGAAAACTAGAAAACCTTGTTTAGTGACCTTTTAATCACCATATGATATTTTTCTATATTTTGATTTCATTCGCACGGTATCTTAAATTATTTTTTGATAGGTCACGCATCATTTTATTATTTCAACTCAATCATATTTAATTTTGAAGTTCTTTCAAATATTAAATATATGACGAAAATGTAAAATTATTTTAATGAAACAGATAACCAAATTAATCATATTAATCATTTCATTATATAATATAAACCTGAATGTTATAGTAATCTTTACTTCTAATAGTATATATTTGTTCGTTTGTTTCTAAGTTAAAATCATGTCATTTGCGTAGATGAAGGTCATGAAAAACATGCATATTGTTCCGGATCAACCATAGCAAGTAACAATGTGCTCTGCTTCTGTAACCATCTATTGCCTTTACTAGAAACACATAAAGCATGTGCCTTGGGAATATTTTTGGACAAAAACACCAATACATCTATTGGTCTTTATTTTTGTTTCAACTTACTCCATTATTTAGTTTTAGTGCTATCTATCTACTTTTATAGTAGTATTTTTTTTAACGTACCCTCGTGTCTTCTACTATTTGATAGAATCAATCAACAACGGACAGCTTTGACCACGATTTGAATCGGATTCAAGAGCCTACCTAATCACACGCTTCACAACGACGGAGGCACCAAAGACTATTTTAGACAAAGTCAAATAACATTTTCAAACCTTTTCTTCAATTCAAGCTTTTATAACAACGTATATATACGAGAGACCTTGTGTGTTTTCGTCTCGTAGCACAACAATAAAAAAAAACATCCACTATAATTAATTAAAATAGTGGAAAAGTTTTTTTTGCAGAGGTCATTCATGTTGACTGCAAAGTTGCTAACTTAACACTAATAAGTGCAATCATCGTAATTTTAGTACTTCTAGGAGACGATCTGAAATATTTTTAGTCATTAACCTCTCGGTTTATAATATAAAAATTATCAGCTAATTTGCCGGAAATCATTGTTAATCTCTCACAAATCTATACTATTATTTACAAAGTGATTTTTCGCAACAAAGCTTTCACGTTAAAAGTTTGAGCGGTTAATATTGTTTATATTTTTACTAAATAAAAAATATATATTAGTCAAAAACGAATTTAATTTTTTTATTAGATAAATAATTAAAATTAATAATAATAAGAATTATCCAAAATCTTTAAAAACATATTTTAAAATAAAAACAAATTCTTATATATATTGTATTGTTATCCGAAAAATTAATTAATTAAAAATTAAAAAATTAAAAAAATACATATACTAACTATTAATTATTAATTTTATATAAATTAGAAAAATAATGAATAATTATTTTATGAATAATATATTTAACAATATATATTAATATATTCTATGTAAACGGAGCATCCAACATCATTCATTGAACTGCTTTTGTATGTAGTAGATTTTTTTTAAGTGAATTTTATATGGTCGATATATGAATTATGTGAGTCAACATATAATATGATACATTAAGTGACCCAGACAATCTGAGATAATTTTTTTCAAACCGGTATCAGATACTATGTGAATGGGGAAAATAAAAATGATTGCACTAGTATATATATTTAAATGAAAAATAAAATAAAATTTTAGAATCAAAAGTGATTCCGATAACAAAAAATAAAATAAAATATAAAACAGGTATTCGAATTTCTTTATATATGCTCATAAATATAAAAATATTGTTACAGAAAAAGAGCTATATTCCGTAGAAGGTGTGCGAAGAAAAACATTCCCGAGCAATAAGCAAAGGGTCCATAACAGACAATTTTGTATGCATATATATATAGGTTACTCAGACACGGCCACGTTTCGGTCAAACGTACAAGAATTCGTTAGAGAAAAAAAATAAAAGTGTGAATCTCTCTTAGATTGAGAGGAAGACGAAGAGAATGGGAAACGGAAACTCGAGGGAGGGGAAGGAATCACGACGGTCAAGGCTAAAACAGAAGCTACAGAGGTTTCGCACTCAGCGTCATCATTTACGTACTCGTTTCTCCCGTAACGTGGCCGGAGTTGTGAATCAGAGAGCTGTCACCGTCGAGGATTTCTCCGGCATTGCGCTTCTCACTCTCATTGGCGTATGCTTCGTTTCTCTTAATTACGTTTTTGATTTTTTGCATGTGATTTCGTTAACGGTGCTTGCTGCTTAGTCATGACTCTGTTTCTGGGCTTTATTATCTTTTAGGCGGACATGAAGTTTAAGGACAAGTGGCTCGCTTGTGTTTCGTTCGGGGAACAAACATTCCGAACAGAGATCTCAGACACGTATGTCTTGTCTGAAAATTCTTTAGCGTTTAAAATTTCTTATAGTTTGATTATAACATTTGCTTTTTGTTTCTGATGAATTTTACAGTTCGGAGAAGCCAATCTGGAACTCAGTAAGTCGTTACACACCATGTCTGAATCTAAGCTTCTTTTGAAGAATACTTGTGCTGAATCCTCTGTGTATTATAGGAAAAGAAGCTTCTCTTGGAGAAAAATGGACCAAGTCTCGCTAGGGTCTCAGTGTTTGAGGTTTCTTAATTATTTATCTTTGATTCTGATGAGTTTAGCCATGATATTGCTTTTTTAAAAAAAAAATTATTATAAAGATAATAATTTATTGGTGCAGACTAATAGGCTTTCTAGGAACAAAATCGTTGGTTATTGCGAGCTTGATATATTCGATTTTGTGGTGCAGGTAACTTTGTCTTTGTAATAATAATATGATATTGATTATAAGTAGATTCTTTTCTCCCTCTGCTTATCTTATCTGGTGTGAGTCACACAGGAACCTGAGTCAGCTTGTAAGTCATTTGACTTGTTAGATCCTGCTTCTTCCAATGTTGTTGGAACCATTTTCCTCTCATGTGCTATTGAGGTAGAGACTGTAAAAAGAGAATTATATTATTTGGTGTGAAATTACAATAGCAAAGCGATGGTGTTTGACATTTTTGTTACTTAACATTCTGCAGGATCCTGTTGAAACAGAGAAGCGGTTTGCAAAGCGTATCTTGTCTGTAGTGGACTACAATGAAGATGGACAACTCTCCTTCTCAGAGTTCTCTGATCTAATACGTGCGTTCGGAAACTTAGTGGCTGCTAACAAGGTATCGTGCCTTCAAGCATCTATGTCATTTTAGTTTTTGAAAGTCTCAGGTAATATAAGTTGTGCTGCTCAGCTGATTGAGGTGGACCTGATGTTTTCATTGACCTATTTACCAGAAAGAGGAGCTTTTCAAAGCTGCTGACCTTAACGGTGATGGTGTTGTGAGTATTGATGAGTTGGCTGCGCTTCTTGCTCTTCAACAAGAGAAGTAAATGACCTTAAAGATTCACTTCAGATTCGCAAAGTATTATTTATACCTCCTTGAATGTTATTCTAATGCAGGGAGCCAATTATAAATAACTGTCCGGTGTGTGGTGAGGCTCTTCAACTCACTGACAAGCTCAATGCCATGATACATATGACTCTTTGTTTTGACGAAGGAACGGGTAATCAAGTGATGACTGGTGGGTTTTTGACTGATAGACAAGCTTCATATGGGTGAGAGAAGTCTCTCTTTCTTATAAACCAGACAGAAACTAATAGATCTCTCCTTACCAACACCATACAACATTTTGTTCAGATGGATGTTCAAACTAAGTGAATGGACACACTTATCAACTTATGACGTTGGTTTGAATACTGGTTCAAGTGCTTCTCATATTGTGGTATGCTTTTCTTTCTGCTCTCTTTTTGTTCTTTTCCTCAAATATCAGCTTATTGTAACTCTTTGTTGTTTCTTACTTTAGGTGATTGACAGAAAGACTAAGAGGCTTGTGGAAGAGTTGATAGACTCAAAGATTGTTCTGTCCATGAGAGCTATTTACCAGTCCAAAATTGGGCTTAGACTTATGGATCAAGGTAAACTTATTAGCATTTTTTTAACTTCTCTAATGCAACATATGTGATATAAGCTATTGTATTGTCACTATACAGTTTCATTTGTGCCTAGAAGCTTCACGTTCTCTTCATGAAGCCATTCTAACAACGTAAACTTGCATGGTTCTTATTGATCCAGGGGCAAAGGAGATACTGCAGAGACTTTCTGAGAAGCAGGGGAAGAAAATGAACTCAGTTGAGTCCGCCCAAAAAATTCCCAGCTTTCTTGACTTCTTTAAGGTATGGAAAGTTACTACTCTCTCTATTAAGCTATAATGTGTTTGGTTTGGAAATGAGGTTTTGTCTGTTTCAGGATCAAATAAACATGGCTGAAGTCAAGTATCCTCTGCAGCACTTCAAGGTATAAAAGGAGATCCTATTTATAGTCTCAATAATACATTCAAATGTGTCTTTCCTATGAAAGTCATATTAGCAAGTGACTAAGGTCTTTCTTTTTTTTTTTTTACTTGCAGACGTTCAATGAGTTTTTCATAAGGGAGTTGAAACCTGGTGCGAGACCAATAGCTTACATGAACCGTGATGATGTTGCTGTATGTGCTGCTGATTGTCGATTAATGGCATTCCAGTCAGTGGAGGATAGCACCAGATTCTGGATCAAGGTGAAACTATTTCCAACGTAGCTTACTATATACCATAATAATTATTATTTTGCAAACTAATGTGTTGCAACACATCCTAATATCGTTTTGTACATTGATAGGGGCGGAAGTTTTCGATTAGAGGACTCCTTGGGGAGAATGTGACTCCAAATGCCTTTCTTGATGGATCTTTAGTGATATTCAGACTAGCACCACAGGTACACAACTTGAATAGTTACTTCCCTATTCAATAACGATTCAAAAGGCTAAAAAAAAAACACCATACAGTCACTGATACGTTTCTTGACAAACTGTTACAGGATTATCATCGCTTTCATGTCCCTGTCTCTGGAGTCATTCAAAAGTTTGTCGATGTTTCTGGAAGCTTATACACGGTACTTAGTTAAAATTTTCCTTAAGCTATGATAATCACTTTTTTCATGTTTGTTGATTTACCATTCTTTCTCAGGTTAATCCCATAGCAGTCAATAGCAAATACTGTAACGTATTCACGGAAAATAAACGAACAGTGGCAATTATATCAACAGCAGAGTTTGGAAAGGTTCGTTTTTACTCACAAGCCTTCTGTCTTTACGTGCGGCTTTAGAAATTGGATTACTAGTGATTGTAACATTTGGTATTGTTAGATTCTTGAATTGTAACGATTGAATAAATTCTAGAAAGCCATATTTATAAACGAATCAGAATATTAAAGTTAAGTTTATATAACATTAACTTCAAGGTCAGCTAATAAAGTAAATATAATAACAGGTTGCTTTTGTTGCAATCGGTGCAACAATGGTTGGTAGCATCAATTTTGTCAGAAAGGAAGGGGACCATGTGAAGAAAGGAGACGAAGTAAGCAGTTTCTACTTTTATCAATGGAACGACACTTCAAAAGAATATCTTCTAACACTTTATTAACTTGCAGCTTGGTTATTTTTCGTTTGGTGGAAGCACCGTTATATGCGTCTTTGAAAAGGTTAGCATCATATAACAATCATAAAGTCTTTAAGAACAGTTTCATACAATCACTGGATTTTGTCTTCAATCTGCATCAACCTTCCTTTTTTTGTGCAGAACTCAATCCGGATCGATGAGGATCTCTTAGCTAACAGTGGTAGGTCTTTAGAGACATTAGTTAGTGTTGGTATGCAACTAGGTGTCTCCACAAGGACATTTGCTGGTTCTACCTGAACTAAGATCATTTGGTTTGATTTGATTTTCCTCTTGTTATTTATGCATAAGCAACTCTGTATATAACATCACAAACAATATCTCCCGGGTATTTATTATTGATAGTTCTATACAATCAATGAGTTCAACACATTTTCATGTGCAAAAAAAAAAAAAAAGGAAAACTTTTATTCGTTTTAATCCCTCACTTTCTCTCATCTAACATCTCCTTCACGATCCTTATTTAAGGAAAAAAATACATTATAAACGAAAGGGACCATGAATTAAGGAACAAAAATGAGGATGACAAAAATTCAACAAAAAGTAAAAAAAGATAATACAAAACTAGAAAAGAATGAAAAAGGACAAAAAGAGTGAATCTTGGCTCTTTTTTTCCTTGTTATCTTCGTTCACTTGGAGGGCTACCATTGGGCCTTCTCACAAACCGTCCCTGCTTCAATCCAATCAGCGACCAGAAAAAGTAAGGAAACATTAATATTAGGTTTTTGTCTTAATCACTATCCAATGTATCTCCTTAGAGCATGATTAACCTCAGATTCTTAAGTGGGATTCTTAGCGTAATTTAAGAACCGGTTCTTAAATTACGCTAAGAACCCCACTTAAGAACTCATGGTTAATCATGGTCTTAGTCCTTGGCCCAATCTAAATGTTATGATTACTTAATTTCTCCCCTAACTATGTATATAAGGGCATAATTATTGAGGGGGTTCTTAGGGTAAAATTTTTAATATAATATAAGAACCGTTTCTTAACTTTTTTTTAGTTAAAGTTAAGAAACAGTTTTTATATTACACTAAAAATCTCGTCCTAAGAACCTTGCAATAATCATGACATAAACTTATCTTTGTCATTCATATTTTTGTTTGGTAGGTTTATTGATTTTTAAAAGAATAGTAGTTATGAGTATAAACAAAATATGAATTGGTTTGAAACCTCATATTAATCTTATAATCCCGGTGTAATAACTATTTAAGAAAGAAAAGAAATTGATGATGATAGATTGGTATGAAAGACCTACATGTTTTGACCACGGATTAAAGTGGGTGAGGATACCTTCACTCGAGGACGTTGATCTGCGTTAAGTTTACGAACTTGATATCGAATTTTCTTGGAGAAAAGCCGAGTTCGACGTTTCTCTTTGTACCTCAAAACACTTGCTTCTCGTATTCCATTGTCTCCGAATAAGTCTATCTGAGCTAATCTGGCCTGCCACAAAAATCCACATTAGTTCACGGATGCATCAGTTAACACATTTTTATTTTAAATTTTCAGGCAAACCTCACAAGCTAACACATACACGTTGGCCAATATCACTTTATACTTTCCCTGACATTGTTCTAGAAAATTTCTTATCGACGCTAAGAAGAACTAGTCGTTAATGTTTGTACTTTGGTAGACTTTTATGCTAATAAAAGGAGTATACGGATGGATATATACGAAATAAATCTGCGAACCTCTTTCATTTATCCGATACGTGAAAACTCACGTGCAAAGTCTAAAGTCCCCTTTGAAAAATAAATAAAAAGAAGCTTTCTTTTTGCTAATTCATAAAAAAGATCTTGTTACAAAAAATACCCTGGACCAATGTCAAATGTTAAATTATTTTATTTCTTTTCATAAAAACGTTACAAAGAAGAGTTATAAGAACTTTACATAAAACTTAACAGATTCTCGTCAGAAACTCCATAATTTCATTTTTACCAAAAAAAAACTCCATAATTCCATCATTTTGTGACCGCTAATAAACTAAGTATTAACTCCTGATTACTTATTAAAAGCATAAAAGACAAAAATGAACACACTCCCTTTCAATTTCAGACAGAACTATAAACGACACGTGGCAACATACTACTAGTTGTAACAGAATCTCGAATTATCAGTTACGAGAAATTAATTAAAAATTACCATTAATTTAAAAACTAATATACGATCAAATCTCAACGGAGAGAAAGAGAGAAGGATAGAATACTGTTACATACATTGACATCGGCTCGGGCATCTTCCGAGCAAAGAATCTCATCGGAGAAGGGAGAGGCTTTCTCAGACCAAGCTTCTAAAACGTCGTCGTAGTCAAGCTTCAACATTAACCGACCTGATTTCTCCTCCGTATCTTCTTTACACTTTTCCGCCGCCACCGCAGGGACTTTCTTCTTTTTCTTCTTCTTCTTTTCACTCTTCTCTCCGATCAACTTCTTACCTTCAGTTGGAGTCTCTTTGTTTTGGATCCGCGGCGAGATCTGTTCGAAATCAACGGTGTGAAACCTCAACCAACTCGCGTCGTTGTGTTCTCTGAGAGCGCTTCTAAGTCCAAGTCCCAACGGGAAGAAGCTGAATCCCTTCGCGCTTCGATTCATCTTCATCATCTGCTCTAATCGGCTAATTAGATTCTCACTAGAATTGGATGATTCCACCATTCCCATTATACTATCGATTCCTTCTTCAGTCTCCTCATCAAGAATCGACTCCGCATCGAACTCGTCTGAAAATTCAAATTGATTCACCTCCTTTAGCTCGGAGAAGTACTCCGATCTGGCTTGAACCGTCGGGAGAAAGAGAAAGTCAGGCTCTTCGATGGATTCAAAGGGAGGAAGAAGAAGAAGCTCGGAAGCGTCCTCGTAGAGTTGAGGATTGGAATGAGTCTTCTTCGTGGCGTACAAGTTGTTTGAGGAGAAGATGTTGGGGTAAGCGGTGGAGAGAAGAGCCGCCGCTTCGTTGTAAGTCTGGTTTGGTCGTTTTCGCGGGGTTCTTGGTTTTCTTGTTGAGATTGCGAGCGGGGAGTTGGATGATTCGGAGATCGTTGATGATGGTGAAGTAGCTCTTGTTGTCGTTGAGCTTGACGGTGGTGGTTGTGGTGGTGATTTCTTTTTTTCTAACTCGAAACTATATGCGGCGGCGGCGGCTCCTCCTCCGCCGCTGCTTAAGCAAGCCGACATTAGGAGCTTATACTCTGTTTAGGTGATGAAACAAAGGTTTCTCTTTTGTTTACGAGGGAAATGGAAATAATATTTGTGTTTAATAATTCTTTTTTAAAGTCATAAACCCTTTTTCTGTTGCTGTATAAATACAAAATTGAAGAAATTAAAAAAAAAAGGTCAAAACTCTAGGGAAAGAGGAAAGAAAGATTCTTACAAATGTTCATCATCTAAAGAAAGAGCAAAGAAAACCAATTGGAATCTGAGATTTTTATGATAACTAAAAGGAATTGGCTAACGACTGAAGTTTTGTAGAAAGAACACAGTTGGTTAGTGGAGAGGGAGAGAGATTGGAACGAGAAACAAGAGTCACGAGTTATATAAGAAACTAAGATTAGGGTTTTAGTGACGGGTTAGTAAAAAAACAAAAGAGAGTCTAGCTCTGTAAATAGAATTTTTGTGAAGATTAATTTCACTGAGATGTGGCTAGAGAGAAAGAGAGAGAGAGTGGTGGAAGAAGAAGGAGACGAGAGAGTGAAGGGAGCATATGGTGAAGGACAAAGATAGCTCGCAATCGGTACTTCTGGACTGTATGGGGTCTACTACTGCTCAATTCTTTCACTTTTGTATTAATCTATATATTAAAAAATAATTAATAGATATTTCTTACGGATTTGGAAAAAAAGATATCTCTTACGAATATGGATACTCATAGAAAAAGAATTTTATATTTTTTACAGGGAAACTTTTACAGTTTAGAAGGAAGTTTATAATTGAAAATGGTTAGATTATCTAACATGAGTATACTTGAAATAAAGATTCAATAAATATATGTAAGGAAAAGCAAAATTCAAATTTATAGTGTTAGATATCATTTCCTCAAAATTTTAAACAGTTATATTTTCCATGACAGCAAAACTTTCAAATGTAACTTATGAACAGAGAAAATTTATCAGATACATGAATAAGTATGAAGCCTTTTGAATTAGATAGAAAAATATTTTGTAGCCTTTATTTGGAAACTAAAATGCTTTTCAAAACTAAAGCATTTTGTTTAGTAAGCGATATCGAAAAATTTATCAGTCATAAAAATTTACAAATCTTATAGCATAAAATATAATATGTAATGTAATAATTGTGAAGCATAAATAATTAATAAATCACATATTTTGAATAGGCATCAGTAGTTTAAACATGAATTTAATCAATGATTCTTTCTAATTTTAAAAATTTTATATTGCTTTCAATTTTCTCGAGCATATATTATATATTCTAAAAAACAAAGGATTACAATTTTAGTTATTTTTCCTAGATTACAATCATATTTAGAAGAATCAGAATGGTAGAAGTTTAAAAACAAAATAGAAATCCACATTAAACTTTAAATATATCATAAATAGAAAGAACAATATGGACTGAAACAAAAATCAATGATTCAATATCAAGGAGAAATTTTTTCTACCAGCTAACATTTTAGAGATACAACATTGTGTAATATTGATAGAGTATTAAAATAACAAAATATTGCATTAAAAGAGATGTAGAAAATCATGTTATGGAGACTATAAATATCCAACGAAGTTTATCATTTTACATATCAAATGTAATTTTTTTATTTGGACGATGAAGTGTAGGAAAACCATCTTAATCTTAGAGATATTGGAATTCTTAAATTTGTGAAGATAGTGTCTACAATGTATGAATGTTTGATTTTCACTATCTATAAGGAGAAATTTTGACTACCTAAGATTTTTTTTCATATTTTAAAATTTAAATACATATCAAGAGCAAAAGAAGTATAATGTCAAGTAAGTTTACATGTTGTGCTCGTTATTTTTTTATTTATATGAGATCATTGGTTTAACTCTATGAATTGGAATGAATTGGAATATATTTTGATATAGGTTAGTTATTGTTTACCAACAAAAAAGTTTAAATACTGGCCACTCATTTGATAGTTAAAGCTGTTAAGTGTTTGACAACATAGGTGCATAACTATGTGAGATCGAGTTTCATCGATTGCGAATAATTATTTTCAGCACTTATTAACTATTTTAGAGGATAAGCTATTAAATTTACATGCTCACTATTCGTAAGTTTAATTCTGTAACAACCAGATTAACAACAAATTATTAAAGACATTGGTACAGATGTTATATCAAAATATGGCTTGATGTCTCTTTGGCTTATTTGACTGGTAACCTCTTGCCGCATCAGATCTTCTCTTGCTACCTTGTTTTTTTTGTCAAGATAAAAAGTTCATGATCTATAAATTTTCTGAAACTCGAAACCTCATTTATATGATACTCCATTTTTCACAGTTTGGCAAGAAAATAGTTTTAAGTTGCAGTACTTAATTATAAATATAGCGTTTTTTGGCTTATAATTTACAATATAGCATCAAGAAGTCCAATAGAATTTGAATGACAATTTATCATATGTATTTCATTTGGTTTGACCTTGCATTTTATCTATTTTCATGTTTTTTTCGATTTCCGCTTTCTATGTAAGGTAACAAAATGCAACCTAAAATAACCAGAACATTGCGATAAATTGTATTATATGGTTTCAAAAAAAAAGAAATTAACCAATCTTATTACAAAGATAGTGGTGTATATTTGTAATTTATGTATATTTATGTTCAATACTCTATCCATTTCATTTTAATTATCGTTCTGAATTTATGCACATATATTAATAAAATATATAATTTGTATATTTTTAAAATAAATACATAATTACCTACACAGTTAACCATATTTCGACTAATAAAAAAAATGGAAAATCTTCTTAATAAATTTTACATTGAAACTATAAAACGACACTTATTTTAAAATAAAAAATTTCTTCTACAATGACAATTAAAATCGAAACGGAGGGAAATATTTATCAAACAGAAATAGTACGTTTTATCTAAGGTTAGACGGACAATAGATCAATTGTTCAGAGCCTAAAGAATTATCACTGGTTTTGTGGAGGAAGTATGATTCTGCTTTTAGATTATTTTCAAAAATAATTGCAAAACCCCATCATCAGCATCATCATCCCAACCTGCAAATCTTTTTGGGATCTTAAAGAGAAATCGAGAAAAGGTCACCTTATCCATCAACATGCCTTACTATCATTGGCTCTGCTAGATTTCTTTGATGACGTGGCGGCTTGTCCGATAACTGATTATGGTCGCCTGGTCGGAACGTTTTCACGTGTGTTCCTAAGAACCGACTTCACTAATTTGTAATCATTCTTGGTTTAAGGTTTTCGAATTTACTAATTTGGCATCCGACTTCACTAATTTGTAATCATTCTTGGTTTAAGGTTTTCGAATTTACTAATTTGGCATAAAGTACTACTATGTAGACAATGCTTATCTATAGTAAGTATCAACTTGTTTTCGCATACATGCTATATTCTTAATTATTTTCTTCGGTTGAATAATTTTGAATTTAGTAAATTTTAGCTTAAATTTCCATATGGTAACAGAAGATAACGGACAATATAATATACGCTGACATTACTTATTAAAATATTTGACTTGTGTTATATAGCTATAGCTAATTGGCTATATAACTAGAAGCAAACTTACAATATTGTCATATTCTCAAAATAATAAAAGGTATTGTCATATTTTTATATTAGTAGTATTTTAATAGTAATTATTTTCCATTAAATTATATTATTTCCAAAGTGTGGAGGGAGAAAGTGGTGAGCTAGTGGATTGTGTATGTGAGATAAAAAATGATTGGAACCTTTTTGGTATCATTTGAAGTAGTTTGTGGCGAAAGCTAAGCCTACGTTTACCTCATTACGTTCAATGACTTCTGATTAGATATTAGATTTTTTTCTACTTATTAGATTTAAATATAATTTTACATCATGTTAGGAATGACATATGACTCCCAATACATATCAATTATATGCACAAACAGTCAGACAGGTATGATATCCTCGAGTTATCCGTATATCATCAAAACGTAAAACTGTATTCGAACATAATGACTACACTTTTTCTTCAGTATCAATTTTTTTCCCAATGGTGATTAACTGAATATAAATCTATATCACATGTGAATTATAAATTTCTCAGAGAACGGGCATACAAAAATGAAACTAGGATCTTTAACTATAACATTATGAATTAGATAATATGATCTCTTTTTATGACGATCTAGTTAGTATCTGAAAGATATAACAGAGAAAAACAATTGTTCAGAATAATCAAAGAAAAAAATCATAAATTTTTAAATTAACTTAATAGTGTTTCAGACTTGGTATCATTTCAACCTGGTTCAGATGCATACTTGTTAACTACGAGAACAAATTAACTTCAAAAATTATATTTTTGACCTGATTCAGATGCATAAATGTTCTAACAAAATTCGTTTGATGATAAAATATCTTTAAGAAAATCGAAATTAATCTAGAGAAAATTTCTTATCTAAAGAAATGTGCTGGAGGGAATTTGAACCCCAAAAGAAAAGGATAAACCTTATTATGGCACTACTCCAAAGTAAGTTTTGTTTTTATGTTACATTCTTTTCTTATGACAACATGTGACCTCTCTTCCATTTTTTACTCCATAAAAACTGTGTGAAAAAGATATATTAATAGCTCAAATTCTTACAGCATGTATGGTTGAAGTAAATTGTTTATATCCGGATAAATATCAAGCCCAATTATTTTAGGAAATTTAGAGAGAGGCTAGCTGTTCAATCTATTTTGCGTCGTCAACTTTTTATAGCTAAGTTTACTATCTTGAATAATTAATTAAAGAGACTCCATATGTTCGTAAAAAGTAAGATGAGACGTACTCGAGTTGTGATTTATCATTTACATTGACTTAAATTAGAAGGAATATAATGTTAGATAACGTGATTATTACGACGATTGTAAGAAAATTGTCTTTCATCTGTTCACACTTTCACTAAAACAAACTTTTGAAACTTGTGAGAACTTGTTTGAATTAATAGGTCTTAACGTATAAACCACATGATATATATAAGAAAAAGTCAAAAAATAAATACTTTGTAAATTCATTTGGATATCATAAGATGGAAAATATCTCACGGGACATACTATCTTTAATATCTCCCAGGTGTATGTTCATTATTCTCGTGGTATTCTGGTTTTGAAATTGAGATATTGTTCGTGTATGAGCATACATATAAACTTAGAGAGGGTAATCTCCAGACATGCATTAAATTTGAAGTAACTTTACGAGTTAAGATCATATAAGTATGAAGGCGATAGTAATTGAAATGAGAAGTTTGTGAATCAAAACGAAGCTAAGGCTAAGAAAAGTCCAAGTACTTGACCAAAAAAAAAAGAGAGAAAAGAAGAAAAATCCAAGTGAGATGTGTAATAAATGTGAACTTTAGACATGTTCATCAATTGTGTTCCAAAAAAAAAAAAAAAAAAAAAAAGACATGTTCATCAATTAGGTAATAACTCAAGAATAAGCCAAAGAGTTACAAACAACAAGTGAGTAGCATATCTTCTCTAACATGTCGTAGCTAGGGGACCATTACAAATATGCTTGGCCTAACTTTTGAATCGTTTTGTTTTTGAACCAGCATGGGTAAAAATGATGCAATGGCATAACTCTTTCATCCTTTGCCTTCCATACTTATGATAGAACTTTGTAAGTTTACCTTCTGGAATCCAAAGAAGGAAAAGAAACAAACAAGAGAACCAACGAACAAGATAAATAGAGACATTTCAAAAGATAAATGTAAGCCTGAACTAGGCTAAGGGCTTGAGAAATATCTTTTATGTTTCAATAAATAAAATATGAAACCAATATATCATAGTATACAACAAATATACTGTTGTTATAACTGGGCTTATACATATTTTGAATCCAACTTTTTCTAAAGCTTAAAACTCTAGGTGAATGTTGCAATGTTCGATTTTATATCTCAATGCAAAAATGATTATTAAATTGTCTTAAAAATAAATGGTATTGTTCATTTGTCCGTAAGTACTCTTTCCTTGGATCCTAAAAAGGTAAACAAAAAAAGGCTTATCATATCATAAGCATAGGTGAAAGAGTTATGCGTTTGCATGATTCCCCTGGCCCATATGCTGATTAAAAGAAAAACAAATGAAACTAGGAAAAACGATTCTATTGGTCCCCCTCCAAACTGTAAGAGAAGTAAGAGTTAAAAGTTACTTTGTAACGATTGTTAACTGTATAGTTTGAAATTTTTCATTTGGACTGCAATTTGCATTTGGGTAACGTATTGGTGGGCTGACTTCTAGCCCATTAAAACTAATTTTCTGACTGGTTCATATTAAATTCGTTTAGATTAAAACAAAAAAGAAAATAAAAACGGATGGTAGGTAGGTATGTAGGTTACTAGTGTTATCCTTTGCGTTTGTTTTCTTAGACCGTTATCTCAACTTCCACTGTCTGAAAGCCACTGGTTTTGCATTGCATTGCAGCTCTGTTTTGTTTTGTCTGAAGAAACAAGAAGAAGAAGATGCCCACTTTGAATCTCTTCACGAACATACCAGTCGATGCCGTCACATGCTCGGACATTCTCAAGGACGCTACTAAGGCCGTCGCTAAGATCATCGGCAAACCTGAATCCGTAACTAAAACTCTAACCCTCTGTCTCCCGCCCTTTCATACTTTCAATGTATCCTTGTGTTTTTGTTCCTGTTTAGGGTTTTGGTTATATGAAAGAAGAGAAGTATATGCACACAAAGTGTTCGATGAAATTCCTGTGAGAATCACAAGTTTCCGGATTCTTGTGTGTTGTGGTCTTAACTTCTGAGCTACGTTTCGTCCAGTCTTTTGAATATGTTAGTCACTAATACAGTATCTGCTCTTCTTCGTTGGTTGGTTTTCAGTATGTGATGATACTGCTAAACAGTGGAGTGCCCATTGCATTTGCTGGTACCGAGGAACCTGCTGCTTATGGAGAACTTATATCTATTGGAGGGTTAGATGCAGGCGTGAACGGGAAGCTTAGCGAGACGATAGCTGAGATTCTCCAAATTAAGCTCTCTATTGATAGCTCTCGCTTCTATATCAAATTCTACGATTCACCAGTAAGTTGATGAAAGCACATTGTTCAGTCAAAAGATATCGTATTTACTTGAATCTTTATTATTTTCTTGTTCCAGCGACCCTTCTTTGGATTTAACGGTTCGACTTTCTGAACACACCTTGGCCTAAGAGGCGGAGAATTCAACTTCCTAATGAAGTTAGGGTTAGTTGCATCTTGATTTCAAAAGCTGTAGATTTTCAGCTTGGTTTATAATGTGTATGCTTCCTTTAAAATCTTGGATCTTGTCTTTAGTTTAACAAAGAAACTAAACTTGTTTTGTTAAAGACAAGTTTATGATCTTAGATGAATATACTCAACCCTGTTCCTTGCCAGTAAAGAAACGTCTTTGTTAATAGTATATTAATTATACTCTTGGTAACTTGAAAGTTAAGCATCCTTGTATGATTGAAAAAACAAAGAAAATATCATATATAATAATAATAATAATACAGAATAGTGCTTGAAAGGAATCAGAGATCAGCTCTTCCAGGATAGCGAGGGAAAGGAATAACGTCTCTGATGTTGTCCATCCCTGTAGCAAACAGAACCATACGCTCGAACCCAAGTCCGAATCCTGAATGCTTCACTGTTCCATGACGTCTCAAGTCCAAGTACCACTCGTATGGCTCTACTGGTAGACCCATCTCCTCGAGCCTGTTCATAAGGATGGCATACCGTTCTTCTCTTTGGCTCCCACCAATGAGTTCTCCAACCTAATTAACATAAGAAGCCAATAAGGATGTGTTTCAAGACTGTTATTCTAAGATGATGAGGTTAGTTACCTTTGGAACGAGGACATCCATGGCAGCGACTGTCTTTCCATCATCATTAAGTCTCATGTAGAAAGCTTTGATTCCTTTCGGGTAGTTATAGACAATAACAGGCTTCTGAAACACATCTTCTGTCAAGTATCTGTAAAGTTACAAGATAGGAGACACTGAACATTAGTAACCCTTTTCTTGCAAGCATTTATAGTATTACAGAAAGAAATAAAACCTTTCATGCTCAGACGCCAAGTCTATTCCCCACTCCACTTGGTTCTCGAACGTCTTTCTTTGGGCCACAGCTTTCTTGAGCAGCTCTATTGCGTCAGTGTATGTTACGCGCGCAAACGGAGTTGATGCAACCAGTTTTAGCCTCTCAATGCATCCCTCGTCGACGTTCTTGGTCATAACTTCCAAGTCATCGTAACAGTTATCAAGCAGCCACGTACACATGTATCTCACGTATGCTTCTGCACAGTCCATATCCTCCTACAGAAAGCCAGTTTCTAAGGATATACTTGCGCGAGGAGAAAGAAGAAAAAAATGATCAGAAGTTACTTACTTACCTCTAGGTCTGCTAAAGCTAACTCAGGCTCAACCATCCAGAACTCAGCAAGATGCCTCGAGGTGTGAGAGTTCTCTGCTCTAAAAGTCGGACCAAACGTATACACACTGCCAAGAGCACAAGCGTAGCTCTCAAGCTGTAACTGACCAGAAACAGACAAGAAAGCTTGACGACCGAAAAAGTCTTGGGAATAATCAACTTCTCCATCTTTTTTAGGTAAGCCAGGCTTGAGCCTTGACCTCTCTTCCGTCCTAGATAAACTCAGCTTTGCATCAGTGAGTTCAGCAAGAGAAGCAGTGATCTCTTCCTCGCTTGCTTTAGCAGCTTTCAGGGTCGCTACAGCTTCACCTCTCTCCTTGACAACGAGTCTAGCAGCTTCAACGTCAGCCTCTGTAGGCGGAGGGTTCTGAACAAGTTCCCTCTCCAACTTCTCAGCTGCACTGATCAATGTCGTCACTTGGAACATCTCACCAGCACCTTCGCAATCACTTGTGGTGATGACTGGAGTGTTAACGTAAAGGAAACTCTGTGACTGAAAGAAAGAGTGTGTCGCAAACGCAAGCGCGTTTCTGATTCTTGCAACTGAAGCCATCTGAAACAACACACAACAATGAGCTAAAACTCAAAGAAAGCTACACGAATTGAAGTTAGAAAAGACGTTTACCAAGTTGGTTCTTGCACGAAGGTGAAGATACTTTCTCAAATGCTCAAGTGACTGCTTGTTCTTAGGAAACGGGTAGGTAACTTGATCCACTGTTCCCACAGCAACCACTTCCTCCACCTTAAGCTCAATCTTCTGCTTTGTACCTTGCGGAGGAAGCTTTAAACATCCCTCAACGACTACACAAGTTCCTTTAGCAATCAGCTTGGAGAGATCTGTTAAAGAAGCGTCCACCATAACCTGAAGATACGCTGGGCATGACCCGTCGTTTACCTCAAGGAAAGCAAAGCTCCCTTTCCCTTGTAACCTTCCGGTTCTAACCCACCCAAAGATCCGGACTTTCTGCCCGGCGAGTCCGGATCCGCCGTCGGGTCGACAGAGAATGGACTTAACAAGCACGTGCCCTGAAAACCGCGCGTTCTGCACGGCGGCGAGTTGATCTGACGGCGGCGGAATATCTTCATCATCAGTGACCTTCTCAACAGTAAGCTGAATCTTATACTTTGTACCTTTACCTTGAAGGGGAAGCTTCAAGCATCCATCGTCAATGGTCACAGCCAACTCTGAGAGCTTTGGCAGTACTGAAGCGTCAAACATAACCTGAACATTCGCAGAGGAGGAGGAGGAGGAGGATCCATCGTTCACAACATGGATAGAGAAAGTTTCTTTTCCGGTTTTAACCCATCTGTTGCTGTCGGGTCGAGACAAGGTCGTCGAAGATGAGGCTTCATCGTTGCTCGAGGAGACTGTGGCTGATTGTTCTGTTGGTGGCGGAGTCTCATCGCTCATGGTTTGTAATTGTCTAAATAGGTTTGAGAAAAAAAAGAAATAATAATGTTGGCTGTTCTGACAAGTTAGGTTAGAAGAACAATCGTTGGTTCTTTGTTTTATATAGGCAACGAACCCGCGCTTAAATAAACACCGACCAATTAAAACTTCTCATTACAAATTTTTATTACAAAGAAACTAGTAATGCGAGGAAAAATATCTGGAAATTGAAATCTGTTAAGTAAAAATAATAAATCAGTACGTATATAAAGACACTTTTCTTCTTCTTTTTGAAGTAAATATTATAAATAATTATAATATTAATATATATAATAATGAAATTTTATCTTTTGTTACATTCTATATCATGATATTTTTCTTAATTTTTGAAATTATAAATGGATATACGTTTGACAATGTTTAGAAAGATATTGGTGATAAAAAGGAAATAAAATGTATCTAGTGGAGTACTGTATCTTATCATCTAATTTACAAAAAAATTGTGAAAAAATAATCTCACTAAAAAGTTAATTAATATGTTATTTTATTTTATAAATAAAATTTCCTTCATTTGCATTGATTTTTGGAAGATTTCGACATTTATTAATTATAATTTAGGAAACAAAATTTTATAAAATAATTTTAATTTTTAATCCAATTATACGACTGTGTTCCAAAAAAACAAAAAAAAAGTGTTCCAGACCAAAAAAAAAAATCCAATTATACGACTTATGCGAGTTGATAGTTTAGACACGACTCAGCAACAAAACAGTGGAACATGGTGACGAGTCTTCACCTCGTCGTGTTTGGGCCAAGCTGTATTCCATTCCATGCTGGATCCAACAGTTTGAAACAATCATGCGTTCTGAAACACACACATTCATCATCCAAGCCTTGAAATGTTAGGATTTACAAAACTGGACTAAATAGATCAGTTAATAAAGTTTTCAGGGCAAATGTGTATTTCCTAATAAAGTAAATTTCCACTGGGAGAGAGAACAATCGCTGTCGATCAAAACTAAAAAGTTAGTTCCTTTGCCGGCCGTGTGACTTTTCAAACACGACTTTCTTCTCCGACAAGCTATTCGCGACGCTGCATACTCTCTCTCCGACAGGAACCAAACCAATTCCGACCAAAAACTCACTGTCGTCTCAAAGAAGATGACGGAGGAGATCAAATTCAGCGTTCTATTGTCTCTCTTCAACTGGATTCAGAAGAGCAAAACCTCTTCTCAGAAACGCTCCAAGTTCCGTAAGTTCCTCGACACCTACTGCAAACCCTCCGATTACTTCGTCGCCGTCCGTCTCATCATCCCGTCTCTTGATCGAGAACGAGGTAGCTACGGTCTCAAGGAGTCTGTGCTCGCCACGTGTCTCGTCGACGCGCTTGGAATCTCTCGCGATGCTCCCGACGCAGTTCGCCTTCTCAATTGGCGTAAGGGAGGAACGGCTAAGGCTGGAGCCAACGCCGGAAACTTCTCCCTGATTGCTGCTGAGGTTAGGGTTTTGGTTTGAGATGTTGAAAGGGTTTTGGTTTGGGGGTTTAAAGGTTGAGTCTTTTTTTGGGTTATTAGGTGTTGCAACGTAGGCAAGGAATGGCGTCGGGTGGGTTGACTATTAAGGAGTTGAATGATTTGCTTGATCGTTTAGCTTCCAGTGAGAACAGGTGTTTTGTGTTGTCTCTACTCTTTGTTTGGTCTAGAGGTAGTTTGAACATCTTTGATATTGAATTTATGTGATGCAGAGGGGAGAAGACTTCTGTTCTTTCCACTTTGATTCAGAAGACGAATGCACAGGAGATGAAGTGGGTGATTAGGATCATTCTTAAAGGTAGGGTTGGGACTTTTCCTGCTTCTTCACTCATTTTTTTCTTCTTGTAATGAGATCAGTATTGCTGTATAACAGATTTGAAACTGGGAATGAGCGAGAGGAGCATTTTTCAAGAGTTCCATCCCGATGCTGAGGACTTGTTTAATGTCACGTGTGACTTGAAACTAGTCTGTGAAAAGCTGAGGGATCGGCACCAACGTCACAAGCGCCAGGTTTTTTGTTACAGAGAAACACTTGGATGATAGCTTAGAGGATCAAATTGAGATACAGTTTCTCTACAGATATTTTAAAAAAACTAATAGATATAGTAATTGAATGTGGAAATCCATGTTTTTACAACACTCTTTCAGTTTATAATTGTTGAGATCCCCTGGGCACTGTTTATTTACATGTTCTCTGCTTGCACTCTATGAGTGAGTCAAAGTATATGTCTTTCCTCATTTATCTGACTGCTCTTCTTTTGTGTGCGCTAAAACTGCTTTCTCTCAAGTGTTGTCTTGGTTCTTTGCTAATCTGTAGGATATAGAAGTTGGAAAAGCCGTACGGCCCCAATTAGCTATGCGTATCAGTGACGTAAATGCTTCTTGGAAGAAGGTAAATTCCATGAACTCTATTGTCAGCTTTACTCCGTTTCCCTGTGCAATATTTTCTTCTTTTTGGTAATGTAACTGTACGGATGTTTTACATCTTTAACTAATGCATTAGCATCTTTTCTCCTCTGCATAGCTCCACGGGAAAGATGTAGTTGCTGAGTGCAAATTTGATGGGGATCGCATACAGATACACAAAAATGGGACTGAGATACATTACTTCTCTAGGTGACTCACTTCTCTCTTGTAGATAATGGGGAAAAAATATTCTCGTCAAATCTTCAATTTTATATTTGCTGCAGAAACTTCCTTGACCATTCTGAATATGCACATGCCATGTCGGATCTTATCGTACAAAATATAATGGCTGACAAGTAAGAATCCAGTTGCTTTTTATTTGAGTTCTGGAAGGTTTTTACAAGTTTGAAATATTTATTTATTTATATTCCCATTCAGGTGTATCCTTGATGGTGAAATGTTGGTCTGGGATACATCTCTTAATCGGTTTGCTGAGTTTGGCTCCAATCAGGAAATAGGTTTGGCATTTACTCAGTATCCTTATTTCGAATGATTTAGTCTTGTTTGCGGTAGATTTGATCCTTCATGTCTTCTTCGTTTACAGCCAAAGCAGCAAGGGAGGGTCTCGACAGCCATAGACAGGTACATATGTGAAGTTCCACTTGTCTGCTTTTATTTTGCAACTTTTGTGACGATCCTCATAAACTCTAATGTTCTTTTAATTGTTAATGCAGTTATGTTGTATCCTTACAAGGAGAAGTTAATTATGATGCCAACACTCCATTTTCTCATGACAGAACCATTTTAGGGATATTCTCTTCCTTAACCATGTACTAGATGTTGCCTTTGATATTCTTTATGTTGGCGATACTAGTGTCATCCACCAGAGCTTAAAAGAACGGCACGAACTCCTGAGGAAAGTGGTTAAGCCTTTAAAAGGCCGGCTTGAAGTTTTACTGCCCGAAGGTGGTCTCAATGTTCATCGCCCTTCAGGTAAGGACTACTAAGATTTCTTTCTTATGATGGAGTTAACATCTCTAGTTGAGCCAGGAAGGTTCTTAAGTGTGACAAAGTTAAAATGAAGATCAATTCTTTTTTTGTGCTATGTTTTGTCTCTTGCACCATTAGCTAGTTTCTACGTGAACCTTTACTTTTTGCAGGGGAACCAAGTTGGTCTATTGTGGTTCATTCTGCAGCTGCTGTTGAGCGTTTTTTCAAAGAAACAGTTGAAAATAGGTTCATTTTTCTTATTCTAAATCCAGCTAGAGTTTCTCTCTCTAACATTCATGTATCGTGCAAACTTTTGGAACAGTGATATTTGGTTGTCAGAATCTACCCTCTTAGTATAACGACTTTTTAATACGGATTTCTTCACAGATGTGTGTTCTAGTTTTCAAATTCAGTTACAAACTTGTTCTCAGAGATGAAGGAGTTGTGCTTAAAGACCTGGGATCGAAATGGGAACCTGGAGATCGTAGTGGCAAGTGGTTGAAGTTGAAGCCTGAATATGTCCGGGCTGGTTCTGATCTAGATGTTTTAATAATAGGTTTGTACTCGATATGTTTGAAATTGGTGTTCTATTCCCATTGGATATTATGGGAGATTTTTTACATCTTTAACAGGAGGATACTATGGCTCTGGCCGTCATGGTGGGGAGGTAGCACAGTTTCTTGTTGCATTGGCTGACCGGGCAGATGCAAATGTGTATCCCAGGCGGTAAGAATATATATATGAAAATTAGATTCATTAGGAACTGGCCAATAAAAAACTTTAGACCTTTTCTTGTCATCAAAATTGTTAGTTGTGTGGCAAGATATTTCAGGTCTAGCTATCAATAATAAGACATTCTTTTGCAGATTTATGTCGTTTTGTAGAGTTGGCACAGGACTTTCTGATGACGAGCTTAACACTGTTGTAAGCAAACTGAAGCCTTATTTCAGGTGAGAGGTTGAATCGTTTACTGGCTTTTCTCATCTCGTGTAAAACTATTAGATATGGCTCACAAGAAACAGCCGCTTTCTGTAATAGTTATCACCTGTTTTATATGTGTTTCAGAAAAAATGAGCACCCAAAGAAAGCTCCACCAAGCTTTTATCAGGTCACAAATCACTCAAAAGAGAGACCGGATGTTTGGATTGAAAGCCCGGAAAAGTTAGTTTTCTCTCTCATTATCCAGTTTTCATGGACTGAAAGCAGAAGAACCTTATTTAGCTAGTCGTCGAATGTTTTTCCTGTTTGTTGCAGATCAATAATACTCTCCATCACTAGTGACATCAGGACAATAAGGTCTGAGGTATGTCTTTAAGATGGGAGGATGTGGAGATTTGTCAGTAACCTCTAATACAGAATTAGCGCTTATGATGTGTATGCTTCCATGTAAAACTCTGCTTCTTTTCAGGTTTTTGTCGCACCTTACAGCCTGAGGTTTCCTCGTATTGATAAAGTAAGATACGACAAACCTTGGCACGAGTGTCTCGATGTGCAAGGTGAGTAAAAGAACCAAAGAAACTGTTTAAAAGTTGCCATTTTCATTAAAACTGAAACAACCTTTTTGCTTCCTCTTTATACGTGACACTGATGTTGAGTTTGCAGCTTTTGTGGAATTGGTGAACTCGAGTAACGGCACCACACAGAAACAGAAGGAATCCGAAAACACTGAGGACAATCCAAAAGTCATTAAAACTTCCAAGAGAGGAGAGAAAAAGAATGTCTCTCTTGTCCCATCTCAGTTTATTCAAACTGATGTATCACATATCAAGGGCAAGACCTCAATCTTCTCAAATATGATATTTTGTATCCTTTGACATGTTTTTTCTACTGATTGCATTTTTCTCAGCTGTCTTCCTCTGGTATAGTTAGACACATTTTTACATGGATGCGTCCTGAAATTGCTTGAACTTGCAAACTTTGATAACGTTGTCACTCCATTTCCTTGACAAATCTATAACAGATTTTGTTAACCTGCCTCAGTCCCATTCCCTTGATACATTCCACAAAATGGTGGTTGAGAATGGAGGGAAGTTCTCAATGAACTTAAACAATTCAGTGACTCATTGCATTGCAGCGGAAAGCAGTGGTATCTCACTTTCATACTCTCAACTCTGTTGTGCAGATGCTTACATGTTGAAACTATTTCAATGAAAGAGCATGACAATGAGAATACTATTTCAGGAATAAAGTATCAGGCAGCAAAACGTCAAAGAGATGTCATCCACTTTTCATGGGTCTTAGATTGTTGTTCACGAAATAGTCTGCTTCCTTTGCAGCCAAAGTGAGTCGGTCCTACCAACATTTCCTTGTCGTTTTTGGGTTCCTTGTGCTTTAATATCTCTGTCTAATGATAATGCCACTTTTGAAGGTACTTTCTCCACCTCACTGATGCTTCAAGGACAAAATTACAGGATGAAATTGACGAATTTTCAGATTCTTATTTCTTTGATTTAGACCTTGAAGGTCTCAAACAGGTATGTATGTTCCTTCAGTTAGCCATAATTGGATATATTGTATTACTTCTAAAACCTTTCATTACAATCAAGTTGCAATCCTACTTTCTCCGTTTCCAGGTCTTAAGCAATGCCAAGCAATCGGAAGACTCAAAATCCATTGAATACTACAAGAAAAAGCTATGTCCGGAGAAAAGATGGTCTTGTTTCATTGGTTGCTGCATTTACTTTCACCTCTATAGTCAAACATCGTAAGGCTTCTCTTGTAGCTATTCTTATGTTGTTTTAAACATGTCAGTCATCATCATCAATGTGTCGTTTTTTACTTGAAGGAGCACTGAAGAGGAAGCCCTGTTGAGAATCATGGCCAAGAGATTAGCGCTTGAAGTCCTAATGGGTGGTGGTAAAGCTAGCAATAATCTTTCTCATGCGTCTCACCTTGTAGTCCTTGCTTTAGCAGAAGACTCTTTGGATTTTACTTCAGTTTCAAATAGGTATTCCAAATTTTATTTGTTTCTGCTATTGAGATTAGCACCACATTCTAATAAGGATTAAGATTATGTTCTCTGGTCTCTCTTTCAATAGTTTCAGCGGAAAGGAAAAACGACTTCTGCTGAAGAGAAGGCTACATGTTGTTAGCTCGAGCTGGTTAGAGGACAGCCTGCAAAGAGAACAAAAACTAAGCGAGGATGTGTACATTCTGAGGCCTAAGTCTATGGAAGAGTCTGATACTGAAGAATCAGAGTGAGTCCACACGTTTTTGATGTGTTCTTATCTACAAATGAAATACAGTTTCCAATAATTTGATCTCTGTTTGCTTCAGTAAATCTGAGCATGATACGACGGAAGTAGCTTCCGGTGGTAGTGCTCAAGCTGAAGAGCCGGCTTCCTCGAAAATGGCAGTTAGGAGTTCAAGAGGACGGTCAAATACTCGAGCTGGTAATAAAAGGGGAAGGTCTTCTACAAACTCAGTGAAACGAGTACAGAGACGCAGAGGCAAGCAGCCTTCTAAGATAGGCGGAAGTGAAACAGAGGAGAGTGATGCTTCGGAAGAAAAGGCTTCAACAAGACTCAGTGATATAGCAGAAGACTCTGATGATGCTCAAAGAAACTCTAGGAGAGGAAGATCTGCAAAGAGAGGAAAGACTCGTGTGGGACAACCCCAAAGAGTACAGAGACCAAGAAGAGGCAAGAAGCCTTTGAAGATAGGAGGAGATGAGTCTGAGGAAAACGATGATTTTGATGACAAGAAAAATGATTCTGCTGACGAGGAAAAACCGGAAGAAACTGCAGAGCCTGACAAAGCAAAGCACAGGGAGTCACTGCAAAGAGATAACACAGTAGCAGTTGAAGAGGCCTCCTCACAACCTTCTAGAAATGCAAAGACAGAGATGGATAGGGAAGAGAAGATACAAATCCATGAGGATCCAGTACATGCTATGTTGATGGACATGATCCCAAGCCTCAGTCTGAAAAATACAGAGACATCATCAAGCAGTATCACAGGCGAAGCTAGTAAGGCTAATGTTTGTGGTGAGAGTGAGTTTTCAGAGAAAAGAAAACTTGGCGCGGAGACTGGTAATACTTGTGTGAACGCAGAGGCAGATGAAGTTCCTCCTCCCGCGAAGAAAAAGAAAGTTAGCTATCGTGATGTTGCCGGAGAACTGCTCAAAGACTGGTAAAACCGCTGCAGTTTGAGACCAAGTACACGAAGCTCTTATTTCATTTGTGTTATGTAAATATGTTGTGTAACTCTAAAATCTTTATTGTTGGGTCTTTTGTTGCGACCATAATTGTTCTTAGCGTTAAATTAATCAAATCGAATATTTTTCGTTTCAACCATTTTTGTAGCTTTTTCACTTGCTCTGCCTTTTTCAATCTTGTGAATTTAATACCATTGTTTTTACTAGAAAATTGGTATTTTATATACTTGTCCACTACAACTTCTGTTGAAACTTATCTCCACCAAAACATAGCACCTAAATGATTACCATATTTCTGTTAAATAGCTTGTTATCTTGGCATTTTGACCAAAAAAGAAAAGACATGGTATCAATTTATGTTGACAAAAGAGTAAACCAATTATTGGTCTACTCTTCATTTAACTTTAGTTTTTAAACTGCCATCTGTCTTTGATGAAAAATAAGAAGCAAATCTCCTTTTCTTTTCCGTTTTATATAAAGGAAAAATACAGCATTAAAAGAAAAATTAATGCGTACGATTATTACTATTATTATTATAGATACTATATAAACGCAAAAGAAGTGTTGAGTGGAAAGAGAGAACATATTATTTATTTGTAAAGAGAGACAAGCCAAAACAAAAACAAAAAATGATCGATTAGTAAAGAGAGTCGATGCTCAAAGTGGGACTTTGAGTTTCATTATAAGCTCCTATTCCTGTTTCTATTTTTAACCTCACCACCTCTTGTTCTTCTTCATCCGCCTGTTCCATTATAAACAAATAACATTAACAATAAAGATATGAGCCAAATCGCAAACTCAAACGAAGACATGAACCACAGAAGAGACAGATGCCATTAAGGTTAAAGCAACCAAATATATTATTTTATTAGCAAGTTGTGATCATAATCTTATCTCTAAGATAGAGTAATGGTTTTTTTGTTTGTTCATTACTTTATTTCACACTCTATTTTAGAGTAAATTATAGATTGGGGTTGGAGATGTTCTAAGATCCAATCAATTATTGACTGTTTAATTCTTTATTTCTCTGATGGATTTGATAGAATCAGCTATACTCGTTAAATCTAGACAATATGTGATGTGTCTGGCAGAATTAACTAACATTTTACCATTTTATATCCGATTGTTATTTAATTCGAGCGGTTGAGCAATATTCATTACAAAGCAATCAGATTCTGCTTACCACAGAGATAATATTATTTTCTTTTTTAATAGCTCAGTGGACCGAAATCCAATAAATGTGGGACCAAATATTGATTTTTTAAAATACTAAAACAAAACCCAATAAATGTTTGGTCGTGGCTGATTGGCTGGAAGCTCCCGATATGGAAGTTAGGAATATGAACCCATTTACGTTAGAGATCGGAACTATTTACCACCAATAGAGAATAAACCAATAAGCTATAAAGATTTTTTTTTATTAGCATTTGTAGTTGACGACTTCGATAGTGGAATTAGGAGGAATGTATTGTTAAGTTTCAAATGTTTTTTTTTTGTCAACTTCAAATGGGTTCATAACTTCCTTATCGGAAGCTTCCAGCATCGACCAAACATTTAGTGGGATTTAGTTTTAGCATTTGTAAAAAAAAATTCCTTTTTCAAACAAAAAAAAATCCAAAATCATGCAATTTACTTGGTGACGAAAATTACACAACAGGCCACAGTTACGTAGCCAACAAAAGAAAAAAAAAGTTAAGGACAAGCACCAGACGACCAAACCAAAAATTTAGACGAAGCTGATTATTTTCTCTTTATTTAATGATTAGTTTACTCTGATAAGATCTTGCTTTAAATCAAACTGAAAGGTCCATGTCGTCTAAACAAAATATCAAATGATTCACATCAAGACATCTTGCATTTTGAAAAAGTATTTAAAATTTAATTTTTCAGGTAATCAAATAAAGTAATAACACAATGGCTCATTGCCAGCGTCACCAATAAGACATTTAATTGTTAAATTAATTTGGCACGAGCAGGGAACCACAAAATCCTTCAAAAAAAATCAGACGAGATTGCAAAATCTAGTATAAAAAATTGTCTCACGGTTTAACCAAATTGGCGATTTAAATTAACAAAAAAAAAACTATTTCAACCTTTGGTTAATTTTAAATAAAAAGGAAACTGATATTGTGCGATTTACATAATTAGCATTAGACTTTAAGAAAAAGTTTACTGTCCACTTCTTGACTAATTTTAATCATTACTACTTGATAGTAACCAACTAATTACAAATTGGAGAGAGAGAGAGAGATGCTGACCTCAATAAAGAGAGTATTGAAGATCATGCCAGAGAAAGAGTTGAGATTAGAAGTGAGGATTTTGAGATTCAACGACTCAAAGACTTCACACAGTTTCACCATTGTGTCTGTCCTCTTATTACATGTTACATTCACCACCACTGTCCTCTCTCCCATGAATGTTACCTTCAACTTCAATTACACCCCAAAAAAACCCCCACAAGTTTTAATGAAAATTACTATTTTTCGTTTGATTCAAGGTGTTAAAGTAGGAAGCACAGAAACTTACTTCGAGAACTTCAATGAGAGGACGGGAAGGACCAGAATCAAGCTGCTTCATCTTCTTGGATGTGACCGGAACGAGCAAATCACGATCGAAATCTTTACTGAAGCTCAGGCTACTCTTCGGTGTAGATTCAAGTTCTCTGATCTCAGCTTCGAGCTTCGACTCTTCATATTGCAACCCTTGTATGTAACTAATAGCATCCTTGATTATTGATGCTTTATCCATCTACCAAAAGAAAAAGAAGAAACAGAATCCATAATAAGCTTGGATCTTGGAACTAGAAGACAACGAGTTTAGATGGGAACTTTCTTTTAAACCAACCTTAGTGATATTGGGGACAACTGATCGAAGAGCGAAGAGTCTCTGGTTAAGTTTCTGTCTTCTGTTTCTCTCCGACACTATATTCTTAGAAGCAGGAGACGAAGCTGCCCCATCAGGCGAACTCGAATCATACGACCCAGAAATCGCTTCCTCCAAAGGCCAGCTTTTAGAGAACGAAACGAATATCAGAATCTCAAGTGTTTCCGGGAAAGTGGGGATATAGTAAGAGAGAGAGAGACAAAAATGAAAAAGAAGAAAGAACCTGTCATATTCGAAGTCTTCGTTTTGGAGGAAGGAGTTTGTTTCCCAGTAATTGTTGAACTCTTGGTCGATGTTATCCATTTTCCGACAGAGTTCTTTTTCTAATCAACTGTCTGATCGTTTATGTGGTGTTTCTTGTCTCTCTCGACCTGTGAGCTTTATATAGAGAAGGGCAGTGATAAAACTAGAATGAGACAGACCAAACTCTCGGGAGACGACAACGTAGGTTTCCAGTTTATATACACACCAGCGTTGTGTCCTTACTGAAACAAAAGAAGGGTTTGACAATCTCAATTATTAGTAGTAAACAGTAATTGGTTAATAAAAAAATAAAGGTGTTTTCTAACTAAAATAAAAACCACAAATAAAGACCAGGATCATAAAAGTATTTAGGTTGATAATTATTCGACACGAGGTCTTTATGCATCAGTCTTAACTATTCTGTACCTGTTTGTCAATATCTACAGTGTGAGCACTAAAGAAATTCCAACTTAATAAATATTAAAATAAATATTTTTTTTAATATAAAAGTCATGACCAAAAAGGAAAAGGATAGGAGAAGACAGAAACATAAATTACTATAAAGACAAGGTAGCAAAAAATGACAAAGATAGTGAAACAAGCATATATCAAAAAAATAAAATAAGAATGATTTGACAATCAAAATATGTGTAGCAATGTCAATACCCAACAAACTGGATCATGTGATGTTAATTAGCTAATAAATAAATTTAAAAACAAATAATTAATAAAAAACAAATAATTAATAAAAATCAAATAATTGTATTCATAATTAAAAGATGATTATAATAGTCAAAGAGATCACACCGAAACAACCACGAAAGAGAGACACTTTTGAAAGAATCTAAATCGAAATTCGGTGTTTCAGTTCACATATGTTTCAGCACGAGTGGTCCTAACGAACGATGATGTCAATACTCAATAGGATCTCACTTTGTGACCATCTGAAAAACGTTTTAAACGACCAACAGACACATATGTATCAATCAAGTGCAATGCATGACGTTAGGTCTAAAAGCAGCAGACTCAGAAATTTCTTACACAAAACATCAAAAAGATGGGCAATCATGAAAGAGTGAAACTAATATACCTTATTTGTATTGTCACTTCAGAAACGAGTAGGAGGAAGCTTCCCATAGGACTTGTTCGTCTATCTTGCTCAAGTCTCCATCGTCTAGACGTTTCCACGTCTTGATACGTTGAACTCCTGTCCATGTTTCTCTTCCTTTCCCGAGCTTGGCCTCTATTAGTCTCGCTCTTCTGTGCCAATTTCGTCTTCCGTATGCATGGTATCCAAATCCTCCACCGTAACAAAACCATACACCTTTTAGATTTCCGCAGAAATCATTGACATGGTCGTGTCCTATGAACGCGGCTTTTACATTTCCCATGGACAAAAAGGTCTTTAAGACTCCTGATTGCACGATGGAGCATGCTACACCCTCCTGATACTGGCCTATAAAGGGTGTGTACCACAGATCACGGACTTCCGGGATTGGAATGTGGAAGAAGGCTAACGCTGGATCAGGATTACTGGGAACGTTTCCCATGTTCTGCTTAAGACCCTGTTTTGAGTTTAATGAATCTTGATTGACCAATGTGTAATCATTGATAAAAGATCTGACTACGTAAATATTTGACCAGAGGTAATAAGAAACGGCTAGTCTCTTTTACCTGTTTAGAAGCATCTTGAAGCCAACTAAGTTGAGATTCCTTGATCCATCCATACGTTCGTTTACCTTGGACTGTTTCTCTATCTCCACTGTCAAGAAAAAAGAGGTCAAAGACGGTGCTATTTGACAGAACCGAACCAGATGCACCGTGTACTTTGAGGCAGTAATTCCCAAAGCCATCAGTTGATCTCAATCCGCCTCTTTCCAAGTCATCTTCGAGTGGTGGATTGATCTGAGAGACAGAAAAATCCATAAGCGAGAGGAAAGTCATCAGCTCTGCACGGTCCATCGTGGATTCCTGGTCATGGTTTCCTAAAATGGCAGCCCATGGGATTCCATATTCAATGGCTGGACCAATGGCTTCAAGAAGAGATTCCGCTGCATCAGTAGTGCTTGATCCAAATATATTATCCCCTAATCATCATCAACAACAGGAGGAATCAAACAAAACACGGCGAATCAGCTCTAATCCTTCCTTTAAAACGGTCACACCCGACCAAATAGATAATATAACTAACTGGAACCTAATTGTGGATCAAATGTGTTTGCTCATTCAAGTTTCATCATCACTAAGTCTTACAGCCAAGCATGGAGGAGCTCTTACAAGCTATCAGTTTCACTAACAGCTTTCACTAGCAATCAAGAAACACTAACACAAGTCTACAAAAGGATATAACCAAAGTTCTGTGCAACAGTTTCCACATTTGTATACCTCCTTCTTACTATATTCGAGATTTTAATAGAAGTAACCATGTATAGCTCAAATCAACTCCCTAGCGCTTTCACAGAGCATAAGAGAATCAATTACGCATGGATTTACACAAAATTCACCAGTAAATGCAATGAGATCGGGATTCTCAGCTTCAATCATCCTCCGAAGGAACCGAGTGGTATTGAGATCAGAACAGTAATCGTACTCTGCATCCGTCACATCTCTGCATCGAGTAATACTCCCCATTCCGTAATGCATATCCGCCACCTGTAGATGATGCTCCAGTAATCGTCGATCAAATCAAACCCTAGCGGAACTGCACGAATTTTTTGAAAGGGGATAACGTAACCGACCTGGAGGATTTTGAAAGTGCCGTCGTCGCGGAACCGTAGAGGAAGATTCGGAGACCTTTTGAGGCGGATTTGGTTGTGGTTGATGTGTAGTTTGTGCGAGATTAGGGTTTCGATGGAGTAGAGAAGAGATATGATTAAGGTTAAGTAGAGGATAGTGTGCTTCCAGTTCGCAGTTACTGTTGCAGAGCTCATTCTATCTTCCTTCTTCCTTCTTCGCCACTGTTCGCTCGACGGAGAGATCGATGAATCCTACGACTTTCTAAAATAGTTTGATTTGAAGTTTGTAATCGCGCTCACAAATAGCGCGCGATTGGCGGATTACAAGTCGCGATAAAAGGCGGTTTGAAACCCATTGGGCTTTTCACTTCACAGTTTTCTCTATGGTTCTAAAAGTTGGGTTTAAAAAGCGTTCAAGGCTTCTCTACGATTTTAGCCGAAACAATTTTCATAAAATCTAATTTTAAATCTAATTTATATGATTCAACTGATTTATATAATTCAAATCAGCTTAAACTATTATAAATTGGTTTAAACCGGTCTAAAAGTTAATGTAAATCTGTTAAATAAAAGAATCAACAAGGCAGTCAGATGTCTCTCAAAGATAAAGAAACTATGGAGCATCATGGTATACTACTAATCTATGTGGAATCGGCAGAAGATGATGATGCGGATTTTAAGCTGTTGAGGATCTTGAAAGTTGGTGACAGTCAGACAGTCACTCTAGGTTTAAAAGTAACATTATCATTGTTAGAGCCGATCACCGTCATGTCAGATATCTGGAATTTTGTTAGGAAAAAATTAATAGAAACGTGATGTTGATGTACACTCAGTCATTGATGTTGAAAATAAGCTTAACAAGCAGATAATTTTGAGAGATTTTTTAGACCTTCATCCTCGTAGCAAGGAAGACAAGATGAAGTTTAATAGGAAAAATACATTGCTAGTGGTCATATGAACTCATATCTTCATAGGAAGAGGGCTAAGAAGTGGAAGAAGGATCAATGTAAGAAGACGGCTCGAACATTTGAAACATGAACCAGAACCAGACGCTGAACTTGGACGAGGTTGAGATACATATTGTTGAATTAGTATGAAAATTATTAATTAATTATGTTAATAACTCAAAATGCTAATAAATGTAATAAAATATACAATAATTTTATTCAAACCTGACTACATATTTTGAAACCATATAACATATTTGTTTATTATTATTCTAAGACATGATTACATATTTGATAATCAAAATTATTTACATTAGAATAATAAACAAATAATAATTTGCAAAAATATAACGTTTCATTTGTAACATTTAAATATAGATACATAATCAATCAAAAATATAAATGTATATCAAATACTTTTGGTTTGTTCGAAAATAATCTCGCGCTTTGAAAATGCAGATCAAAATCTAGTATTTTGTTATTGTCTTTGACCATGAATCAAACTCGTCGCTGGTTTTATATTGAAAACAAACCTATATTATTCCAAAGAGTTGTCACACTTCTGTAGAGTTTGTATTGCATCCTCAATTCTATTCACAGTTACATCACCAACCAATGAGTGTTTCTGAATACCTAAATTAGTGCAGCATTGCATCTCCATCAAGTTCTTAAGTCTGTGCAAAGATGACATGTATGTACCCAGAACCGGCCATGGACTAAAGCTCATGAAGCAAGGACTTTAGGTGCCAAATAATATGATCAATGTTGGGGCAATACATTCATGAATGTTTCTTTGGTATAGTGACTAAAAAGGAGATTTTTATTTTTAAGGTGATGAGTTCGAATCTCCATAGAGCAATATTTTGATAATTTGCTTTAGGCATGAAATTTGTCTGGACCGACACTGTTAATGTACCAGGTTGATTGTCATTCTTAATATCCACCATAGTAAATGAAGTAGCAATCCGTCTGTACTTCAGTATTTTTTTTTTCTTTTCACATCTATTAGTCTACCATTGTTTTACCGCTCACATACACTGATTTGATTTCCAAATTTAAAAACGCATTTATATTACAATCGGGAAAAAAAAACGAGTTACACCGGTCAAACCCCCACATTAGTAATGGAAATTTTACACTGAAACGAAAATAAACAAAAGGAATTTAAACTGAAGGATCTACTCGAACTTGGAAACTTGGACTTTGTTCGGAAGACATGTACCCATGTACCCACCAACCCCACCACCATATTGTTTGTTGTTGTTGTCAACTATACCCCCAAACACCATCCTAATTACACCCGTATCCTTTTCCCCGCCTCTTTTAGCCGTTAGTAACCCCGTTTGGAAAACCTCCTTTAACCAACTCTCAAACGCACCGTTTTGAAAGTTACCGCTGCTGCTACGAAACTCCTCCACTAACTTCTCCTCCACGCTAAACCTAACTCCACCACCATCTTCTTCTGGAAAAACCTCCCTGAAAGCTGCTGTTATCATTGCCTTTTCAATTCCCGGTTGATATGACCGGTTAAGAACAAACCGGTTTTGAATCATGTTCAGAAAAGTGCTGGAAGAGATCTCTGTCTCTTCCTCTCCGGTTAAGTCGCTTGAGATAGGACTTATCTCTCCTTCTATATCTTCTTCAGCTTTTAAGTTGAGGTCGAGATAAGAGCTGTTGAAACTTGCTTGCCTCGAGAACGGTTCCTTCTTAATAACTCCTGCTCTAAATATCTTACCATCCTTAACCGGTAAATCTGATCCCGGTTTTCTCTTTCTCCCGGGACTCTGTGCCGTGACCTCCAAGTTTATTTGCAAAACGGAGTCTCTGTTTCTCGCATTGTCCTCTTTTGTCAAGATAAAGATGGCTTGGCGGTCGATACCGGTCCGCTTCTTTTCAAACCGATCAGCAAGGAGTTTCAAGAAACGTGAATCAGCCAAGTCGATGTCTTCAATCAAGAACACAACCTTCTCGCTATTCTCTAGTCCTCTTGCCTTCAACTCGTTGTCTTTCTTCTTAAGATCAATATGAACAAGAGCCTCCAAAGATCCAAAAACAGATTCAGAAACAGTGCGAGCTATGGTCCTCTTCGCGGCTGTGTCGCTGCCCTCTATCATAATCCAACCGTCTTTCTTGTTCAACACGGAATCCATTAAACTCTCAGCGATCAAACGCATTGTCACAGTTTGCCATGGAACACTCTCCTCCAAGGCTTTGACTAAAGCACTGATCTTCTTTCTCGTCTCTGTTACGTGATCTGATGGAAACAGAGAACGCCCTAAGTCAAGAGTAGTCTTCACATTCTCGTTGTCATCATCTTCAGCTTCATTGATCGATTCACCCTTCTCATAGTCGTTTCCACCCAAATCAAACTCAATAGTGCAAGAAGTTTGACGTCTGAACTTGGCTATAGAGTTTGTGGCTCGCTGATGATTCGGCATTAACCCCAACGAATCAATCAAAGATACAGATCTTGACCCCATCAGACTAGAGTGTCTTGTCTGATTGTGTATATGTTCACAAACCCTGTTCCATTTCCTCCTAAGTCCCATTAACTCTTCCTACACACCACCAAAACCAAGAGTTAGCTCTTTGATTTGATTTATTGTTTTGATCATATAATGGTACATTTAAAATCCAAATATTAGTTCTACCTTGTGTGGAGAGTTGTCTCCATCATGAGATTGGAGCCAAGAAGGCAAGAGCTTCTCTTGGTTAGCTTTAAGCGCCTTTGCTTCTCTTTCAAAGCTAGTAACACACTCAGGACAACAACTTAGCACAGAGCTTATTGTCTCTTCTTCCTCAGCTTTATTGTAACCAGAAAAGGACTTTGTCGCATTAACACTGCTCAAGTTCCACGCCTCATGTCCACTGCAATAAACAAAACGGTCAAGAAAAAGAGATATCAGTAGCATTCTCACTAGCGTCTGAAAACAAAGCAAGAAAAAAAAGTGAAAAAGAGATTTTGGATTGTTGTAAAAAGTGTCATGTAGACAAGAAGACAAAATGTTTCCCTAATATAGGACGGGTCTCTTAGCTATCAGACATAAAAAAGAGAACTTGAGACTAATCAACCAAAGTAGTAAAAGGGGTAAAAGCGTCCATACATCGCTACAAAACAAAAACATACACTTAAAAATCAAAAGTTTCAAGCTTTATTGTTGCAGGAATATTCTCCTCTACGAAGTTTTGAAATTAATTTGTCTACAAGCAATGACCATTGGATAATATGAGTTATTTGCATTATTTATCTAAATAGTAGTATCAAACTATATAATCCGGACACTTTAATGGTTTTCTACATCAATATCTTAACCGCATACTAATGTTACTACCTTTAGCCACACTTAGGTGGACTCCTACAATCCTATGATGGTCCAAGTTTTAAAAATATATGTTTATAAAACACTTAATAAGACTGTATAGTGTGAAAGGACAAGCATGTAGATATAGACAAAGGGTTTTTTGGCTTCCATGAGACATTGAGCTGAGTGAGTCAGAGAACAAAGACAGACTCTAAAGGGACCAGTTTCAAGTAAAAACTTCTGCAAAAACACAACATTTTCAAAAGAAATTATCTAACTATTATTTTTGAACTACGACATAAAGATTCGTTGTTTTTTTTTCTTTTTGTTAAGTTTCAGCATAGGTATACTAGCTAGTGTCACTATCTACGCAAAACCTTTTTTTGACCAACATCACTTTTGTGAATAAATGACTGAACAGTTTTAACTTTTTAGAGTAATTAATGGTAAAAAGTAAGAAAAAGAGTTTACCTTGTCGCATGAAGGCTTAAGCCAAGATTAGCAGAAGATGGGACAGAGACAGAATGAAGAGACCACAGTGTTTCTAGCGAAGGTTGTCGCATTTGACATCTCATGTATGTCTGAAACGAAGCTGTTCCCATTACCCAAACCCTTCTCTTGGAACCACGAGTTTGATCTTCAACGTCGTCGTATTCAGCGATTAGCTTCCCAATTTCTTCAACTAGATGATCCAAAGGACTGTAAGAGGACGATATCTCACCGGTTCCACCATTGCTAACCTCCCTGATTGTCCACGTTAGGTCACCAGTGAAGATAATCACATCTTTGCCACTGGTCGTGAGAGAAACCACTTTCTTCCTTAACTCGTTTATGTTCATCTCCACGTCTTCTCTCCTCATGAACTTCGAGGCCATTGGTGAAAACTGAAACTTGACGAAATGGGTCTGCTTTAAATCCCCGAGCTCTCCCCTCTCTAGCCTTCCCATCAGCTCAGAGACGAACACTTCCGTGAACGAAACGGAATCTCCAACTATCACAGGGTTCTTCTTCTTCGTCTTCTTCCTAAGAAGAACATCAACCACGAGTTTTAAGTCGTTTTCCCTCAGGCGTTGTTGTTGATGTTGATGATGATGATGATGAGGGGAGGAGGAGGAGGAGGAGATCAAAAGTGGGTTTTGGTTAGGAGACTGGTTTAAGAACTGGGTTTGCCATAAAGCGATGTTAGGGTTTAGAAAGTTGAAGTCTTTAGGGTTTTGGTAGTGGTGAAACCGACTCATGTTGATGTTTGGTTGGTGCTGTTGATCGGGAGAGTTTGGAGATGAGAAAACTCCGACGACGGAGCCACCGTAGAACACTGAGGAAACGGAGCATTCCTCTACACAGTTTTTAACGGCGGTGCTGTTAAAACCAGCTTCTCTCATGACCCGGCTCACACTCGGGTCATCGAGAATGGATATAACCAACTGTTCAAGCTCCACTTTAACAGCAAGCAACTGCGTCTGCTGCGTTTGAGGCTGCGTTTGCGTTTGCTGTTGTTGTTGCTGCTCGATGCAGTCTCGTCTCTGGTGAGCTTGAGCTCTTTTGAGTGCAGCGACGAGAGCGTTTGCGAGAGAAGGCTGGCCGTGGAACATGGGGCCAGGGATAGTGGGAAGCCTGTTGAGTGCGACGTTGAAACAAAGCTCGAGAGCTCTGCATTGAAGAGGATGGTTTTGGTTTTGGTGATGGTGAAGAGAAGGGGCAAACTGGTAATTAGGTTGAAAACCAGGGTGGGATTTAATGCACGCCCTTCTCAAAAGACTTGTCCTTGATGACAATAATGTAGCTGCAACATGGAGAGGAGTGACCTGAACCCACAAAAAAAAACAAAAACTTTTCCAATTAGTAAACATGAAAAGATCCAAACTTTGAATGAAGATTTTTTAAGAACCTGAGCATGGCCTCTTCTCCTAGCTAGAGTGAGAGATTGCTTCAAGACAGAAGCAGCCTCTGTAGTGAGTGTCTGTTGAATCGTATAACCACCTGTTCGCATAACTTGTAAACCTAAACCCTAACCCCCACCCCCAACTTTGAAACTGAAAACAACCACTATCGAAAGCTGTCTGGTGTTAACTTGAAAACTTCTGCCTCCTCCTTTAACCACACACCCCAAATAAGTATAACCAACAAGTGAAAGAAACAGAGTAAAAGAAAGAAAAGGAGATTCCTTTCTTATGTTTGGAGACTGCAGAAGTAGAGTTAGAGAAATTTGGGAGAGAGAGAAGGTTTAAGAGCGTTTTAGTCAGACAAGGAACTTAGACCAAACTGCTTCCTTTATACTTATTTCGTGCTGGGTTTTCTGTTCCTCATCTTGTATTATTTTTGAATTTTTTTAAAAAAAGTTTTTTTTTTCGAAGTTTATTTTAAAGGGGTTTTTGATCTCATAATGCTTTTACTTTATGATGGGTTTCTTTTTGGACAAACGAGCAGCTTTTGTATGCTTTTGATTTTTGCATTTCACTCAACTTTTGTCTTCTTTTATTTACAGTGCAGCTTCAGTGTACCATTTTGCTCATCATTTCCTTTAATATATGGTAATTATTAGGGAATAAGAGCATAAAAAGCTGCATTTTTCAATATAATTTTCGCTTTAATATATGCCCACCTGCTGAAATTAGTCGACATGGAGAAGTATAATTGTTTTTGGTTAAATAAATAATAATAATAATAGTTGGTTTTGGTTAATAACTTTTGGTGGATTAATCACACAAGATAAGTATTACTATAAAACTTGTCACTCTGTTTTTTTTATTGTTAAACCAAGTTCACTTGTAGATATTTAAAAAAACTCACTGAAAACGTATTTAAATTCTATAATACATGCTAATTAGACTGCCAACAATAAACTAAATCACTAAATTAGAAAACTGCTTTTGTTTCCATTTTTTATTTGTATTTTCTCCATGAAATCAAATTTATAAATCTTAAACCTCAACGTTTTATTTCTGAAATGATATTTAATACTTTTAACAAAAATAAATAACTAGATGGGTTTAAATTAACGTTGTAAAATAAATTATACTTTATTTATTCTATGGTTATAACTTATAACAGAGGTTTAGACTCTTTTTGCATTGATGTGCGTAGGAGTGACCAACAAAGATCTTCTTGCTCTTTTTATGTATATCTTAGGTTGGTCCTAAAAAGGTTATTTAGAGTCTCATTTGTTTAATCTCCAATAAAGATATCTTATAATGATAAATATTTATTTTATTCAAAAAATCATTTTATTGTAACAGTGAAAATCAATTAATTACAAGAAGGACAAAAGAGAGGAATGGGCTCTCTCTCTTTCTCTCACGCCAATCCTAGGAGAGAGACAGCATTTCATTCCCGGAATACTGCAAAAGCAACCTTCTGTCTCATCTCTCTCTTTTGTTTATATATCATAAAATCAGTCATTTATCTATATATATCACAATTCACAAGAGTTGGTGTTAACTCTTAAGTGAAAGGTGTTTTGTAATTTTAGTGTGTTCTGATACATCTACCGCATTTTCTTTGGTAACAGAAAATATTGGTACAAATAATTAACTTTCATTTTAGTTATGCATGGTGAGAAGTGATTAGTATTTTTCTGAATTAGAATGTTTACTCTTATTCGCAAGAGAGACGTTTGGATTGTTCCAGTAATCAAGGCTTTTTTTTTTTGTAAAAGTCGTTCATGTTTTTGAACATAATACGAAAATATGGCTAGCTCAATTAGTTTTATCTAAGAGATAGTATTAAGTTGCATAACTATCAAAAGTTATTAAGTTGCATCACTATCAAAAGTTAATTGTAATCTTTTTAATTATTAAACCGAACGATGTGCATAGCCCTTCTACATCAATTAGATAATCGACTATAAATAAAAATACATTAAATATAAATCTTAACCGCATTCATAAATTTAATTAATATATTTAATAAATTAGACTTGATAGTCAATAACATGTGTTAAAATCACAAAAGATACTGTCTTTTGTAAATGAGGTATAATTTGAGCTTTTCGATATAAAAATTACGCACAATATTTATACATATTTTACCTTAAAAATCCCAACAACCCACTTTAGTTCTTCTTTTTCCCACTAACTAAAAGAATCATAGAAAGAAGCAAACATAAGAATTCCGCCCAAATGGCATTAGAACAATGTTTTGTTAATTACATGCATGTTTTGAACTTTGCATATTGGTAATCACGAATTATACTACAATTATTATGAATATTTTGAAGTTTTCAAAAAATACTATCTCAAGGGGCTATAAGGGGACCAATATTATATCCAAATGGTTGCCCGCATATCGCTCGAGGATTGGTCTATTTCAAGCAATATCTTGCTTGCCCACATTAGATATGTTTGCACGTGAAAATCTATCATCAAACATTCTTAAACGAATTGTACCATAATCAATGTTGTAAAAAATAGTCCTTAACTGCTTAAATAGTGTTTAGACTTTAGGTACTACTCATAGATCATAGTGATTATTCTGTAGGCATCAATATTGATCATTTTCATAAGTAAACGGATTTAGATAATTATAAATGCTTTTAGACAGTTCTAGACGACTAGACGGTCATACAAAATTATTAACCAATTTTTCAGTCATAGTCTTTCTATTTATAGTTACATTTATTAGTTTAGTTGCATAGTATATATAGTTATGAAACTTATATACTCCTTTCGTACCACATTAAATTAAGTGGTGTTTAAAGAATTTTTTTTGTTTCAAAATAATTGATGTTTTCATTTTTTAGGTAGAATTTAATATCATTTGAATTTTGTGACCAATTACAAAATACTATATTTCTAATGGTTAAATTAGTTTAATTTAATGATTTTTTATACAATCAAAGATAAATTGTATAGAAATTTGTATTTTCTTAATCCATGTGCAAAAATCTTAAAAATACTTATATTAAAACATAAAAAGTATTGTTTAATATTATTTGAGTGAATGTTTTCCCTGATTCTTATTTCTGGTTTAGCATTGTTCATTTTTCAGATGAATTTATGTTCTGATTTCGCATATATATATATATATACTTTTGTTTTGATATTTATAATATTAATTTATGATGCAAATGTCCAAATCGTACCACACTAAATTGCTGCGTCTAAACCTTTTCAACACTGATTATAACTTGAAAAACATGTTTCCGTTACAACTCGACTGAAGTTTTATAATGAACAAATACTTATAGTAGGCTGGGTCATTCCCTGGTAAAAACTAGAAATCGTTTTCCAGACCCATTAATCTACTAGCTACTACAACAATACTATGTAGACAGCAATTACATGCCTTGTTATTAGTATATATAAGCTTCAATGCAAATATGCAATGTGATTGCTATAAAAGCTAACAAATTAGTGATCAATCTTGAACTTGAATGATTATCGTAAAAATGATTAGTAAGTGATGTTTTAGTATTTGGTTCGATCATGGTGTCAATGGACTCCTCAGATAAAAATAATTTGTTTCTCTCTCGACTATTGTGAAAGCACACTATCTTCCACTAGCGAGTCGTGCTTTATTTCATAATATACATGTCTCAACTATATAACGGATCTTATTGAATCTCTTTTTGGTCAAAATTCGAAAAAGAAACCTCATGGCAAAAAGGACTTTGTTATATTCTCTACCGATATAATATATATATATATATATATATATATATATGCATTTGTTACTTTGTTTATGAGTATTATTTAGTACATTTTAGTTTTAAACCACGTGGTAAACGGAATTGGTTCTTAACCCCACCATGCATATGTTGTCAGGCCGATAAAAGAACTCACAAAATAACCAAAGAGGATACCAAGAGTTGATAATTTATCTTCTTCATTACAAACTAGCTAGGGCTTTGCTTGACCAAGTTCTCAGTTCAATTCCTACCAAAAGTAGAGAGGAAACTTAACATGCTTTGATATCTAATATCAAAACTACAATAAAACAAACTATTCTCGACAAACAAATTTAGTGTCAGAACTCTTTTTTGTTTTTCAACAAATTTCTTACGATAGTGGTTATTGGAATATTTATGCATCAAAAGAAATTCTTAATTAATTTTCCAAAAAAAGTTTTAGTCATAAATTTTTTGTTAGGAATTTGTTGGCAAAATTTCCAAAAAGGTCCCAACCAATAAGTTTTATACTAACATTTTTTTATGAACAAGTTACATAATAAATTCATTGATTTTAAAAAAAAAATCTACAATTTTTTTAGTAATTATAAAAAAATTATTTTTAAAATGTACCTAAATATAAATAAATTTATGAAAATGTTTAAATAATAAAAATAAATAAAATATATGCAAATAACACAAAATTATAATCCAAATTCATAATATAACAATCTAAACTAATAAATAATATATTTGACAAACAAATCATAATCTAATATATAAATAACACAAAACTACAATATATATTCATAGTCTAACACCCTAAACTAATAATTTTAAATATACAAATAACATAAGATTATAATCTAAATTCTTAATCTAACAGCCTACACAAACAAATCACATACTAAACTAACAAATCCTAAATTAACAAATCATAATATAATATACAAATAACACAAAATTATAGTCTAAATTGCTAGTCTAACAACATAAATAAAAAAATTAAATTTACAAATACCAAAAGAAAATATCTAAAACTTAACTAAAAATCCTAATCTAATATCTTAAACTACCATTAACCATAATCAAGATTACAACTTCAAATCTCTATTCTAACTTCCTAAAACTAACAATTCTAACCGATTAACATATAAAAATGTCACAATGTAACTATCTAAAAAATAAAATCAACTTACATGGAACAAAGGATAAGAAGCATACTGAGAGATAGGTGACTGGAAGAGAGAGAGATGTGTAAGTTAGAGAGAAAATGAGAAAAAAGAAATGAGGAAAGAAAATAAGTGTTCGATATATTAAAAAAAATTCACAGACTGAATTCAGTTCAATCGGAGAAAGTGTTTTTAATAGTATTCGATTCTTAAGCGTGTATTATACCATATGAAATTAAGTGTTATTTTAGTACTCATTGATCTTTTTAAAGTGTTACATATTTTACGTCTATTTTTAAACCTCAAACTTTAAGTCGTCATGAATTCGTTGAAAAATTCTGATAAAATTATTTAAAATATTTATTAGTTTCATAAAAAACCAACATAAATACTCGACAGATTCTGACAAATTTATTAAAATAAATACTTTTTATTCTAACAGAAATTTATGACTAAATTTCAGAAATTTTCAGTGAATTTCTGATAAAATCTGTCTGTTTATTTTATTGAGATTCCTTCATAAATTTCTGATGAATTTAATTTTGTCAACTCTTTTTGATGAATTTAATTGCATCGAAAATAACTATGTTTTTGTGGTGAAAGAAACTATAGGTTAAGTGTCCAAATTAAAATTCCCCGATTAGCAGGAAGAACAAAGCTAGAATTTGCTGCATCTTCCATCTTTGAATGGATTTCTTCCTTGTTATGCCTGGTCTCTAGAATTTTATGTTGTTAGCTGTTACAACATCTCAAGTATAAGTATTCGTAACCTAAAATTACAGCAATTATCCAACGAGTAGAAAACACAATAAAGTAAACTTTAAAGTCTCGGTCATAGCAACACTAAAACATACTTTAGCTTGCTCCCGATCGATCTCATTTATAGCACACAGTCCCTAAAAATCACCCTTAACCATGTAGCATTAAGAATTAGCGAACACTCGTCACGATTTCTGAAAAGAAAAACATAGCAAAATAAAATAAAAAACTTACCATGCACGGGAAAGAAATTTAATCTATCACAAGTTCATAACAAATGCAGATAATCAAGACATATTTTGTTAAATGGTACTCGCACTCATTTTCTACAATTCGAAGTCAAAAGTGTCGTCTAGAGTTGAAACTATTTCATGCCAACGAATGACTGGTTAAGGGTTGCTTTATGCTAATTTTTTTTTTTTAATATGTAGGCTACTTCCCTCATGATTAACATCAACGAAAAATTAAGAAAAAAGGCAAAGATAAAGCTTGCGAATTTGGTTTGTACATGATATAGCTAATCAATATTGGAGCACTACTTTGCTCTTTGTTTAGTGTAATGATCATATATTCTAACATCGTGTGATCAATGAAGCGAAGAAGGGTATAATTTATGGTGGAGGAGTCCAAATCATTGGGGAATAATATTCCCATAGGACCCATGAAGTGAAACAAACCCCCAAATATAAACATAAATTAATTGAGGCTACTCCATTTGCAAGGAAAGTATATACTTTTAGAGAAAGATTGATGAAGGGAAAATGCAAATGAAGTTTCTTTAATACCGATATGGAGCTAAAGTGGCAAAGTTATAGAGTTCTAATGATGTGGTTTGCATTTTGCCTTACATATTTCCAACAATAGTTGGAATATAAAGATGGCCTTATCATTGCAAAATGCATCTTAACTTACTGTTAATTTATAATATTTGCTATACTAGAAATTTCATCCAAAACTGAAATGTATACTAACTCTAGCTATAGCTAAGATCAATCAATATATATACACTCGTTAGAATAAGAAACAGTAGGTTGTCATAATCGATTCCGTACATACATTTACTGTGATTTTGACTATTATTGTTTATATTTAGTATTTGGACGGAGTTAATTTTGATACTTGCATGATACCAATACAAATAAGAAATATATTTCTTTATAACATGGTGTTTCAAGGAAAAAACCAATATCTAAGCAAATTTTAAAAAATGAGATTGAAACATTGAAACGATGTTTTAGATAATAGATTATAATTATAATCAGGAAAAAAGAGTTTGAAAGTTTAAAACACGTTTAAGTTAGCTAGATTAATGATTAAACCGATAATGCCAAATTAAAACAGGGATTATTATTGGTTTTAGTTGAATTGGCGAAGAAATTGACAACCAGAAAAAGATTTCTTCTTTTTATTTTTTTTCTTATTTGAAAATGGTGAAAATGCATGGGAGTGAAAATGAAAGCACATAAGTTTACGTTCCATTTATACGGTTCTAGTAAATTATTATTATCACATGACCGAACAAAAGGCGCACCTTTCATGCAATGTTTTTACTTACTTCTCATTAGAGCAACTACATGTATGTTTTAGATACAAAACTATGAAATGAAATGTAACTTGTCTTTCTCTTTTTGGGTAAAATAACTTGTCTTTTTCGTTAAAGGAATTGTAATTTATCTTAAGTAATCAGTTAGCTAGATACTCTAGTAGATACCCATGTTGAAAATAATCTGTCCCCTAATACAATATCATGTATATATGTTGATTAGATAATGATAAGCTTCCCTCTCCTATGAATGTTAATGAATCGTGAGGATTTCCAACTTAATGGTTGCAGGCAAGACAATCCATCTTAAAGATTCAAGTAAAATAAAAACAAAAAGAGAAAACATTCTTAATACTCACAAATTCATTTATGCACGACAAGAATGTAAACTAATCAGCATGGAAAGACGTATCTTTAATTCTTTACACTACGTAAAATAATCTGTTTTTTTTTTAAAACAAATATGTTGAGAATGTTACTCCTTTGAAACTATAGTATACAAGCCATGGCTCAGATTAATTCTTCCAATTTCAAATAGAATGGTATAAATCTGTGTCTCGCTAGCAGTTTACGTGCTTAAAAACACTCTACTTTAGTAGCCAGAACAATGAGAGTATTTATAATATGTTGTGTGCCATTATAAAAGAAATACTACATATATATTTGGAGATTAATATGTGTTCAAAAAATAGAGTTATCCAGAAAGAGATTAGGTAATATGAGATTGTATAAACATAAAAATGAGACGAAAAAACGCATGTTAATATTGTATGAAAAGGGCATTTTGGTGTTGATCGGATCTAAAGCCTAAAGGAGAGGAGTGATCATTAAAGTATTAAAGGAGAAGGGGAAAAAAGTAAAGAGAAAAGGTTAAATCGAAGGCATAAACAAAAGCCAAAAATAAAGTGTGTGAATTATTTTCTTTGCCTTTTTCTTTCAAATGTTAATGCTTTTCTTTCTTCTTTTGCATGGAAAGAAATTATTCATCATTACTATCTCTTTCTTCTCTAATCCCGATGAAGCATGAATCTTGATCGATCAACCTTTTCTTTGAATTGAGTCTACAACTGAACCCACCGGATCGAAAAGAGGGTTTGAATGAGAAACTCCAAACCACAAAAAGGATTTAAATCGAGAGTTTAAAGGGAAAATAGTTAATTCCAACCTCAACAATTGATGTCGGGTTTTTTTTCTACCTAAATTTCGTTACTGTTTCACTTTCATTTAGACTAATAATTATTTTAAATAAATTATTTTAACTATTAAATTTAAGTTGAACTTAACTTTTACTGAAAATACGTCGGTCAATAGTCTACAAATATATTAAAAATGCAACATTCTAATAACTTGAAAATACTGAAAAATTAAAATCTACCCAAACATTAGTAAAATTTTTGGATAATTAGAAAAAAACTAAAATTATACAGAGAATCAAAATATACTTGAATATCCGCGATAAACTATAAATACCCAACATCCTAAAATATATGAAAAAAACAAAACCATATTTCAAACTCTAAAATATGAAAAATTTCAAAATACGGAAAATATAGTGTAATACATAAAAACGTCTAACATATATAATGTTATTGTGATTTGAGTATACTATCGTTTTTTGTTAGGAACCAAAACATAAATGATGCCCAAAATTTTAAGAATACATGACATAGGTTCACATATAGCTACTTTACTCCATCATCTGAACCTAGGTCATGTACTCTTATGTCGTTTCTGGGAGAATGCTCTCTCCCCTCCTCTTTGTTCTTAGCATTTGAGTCTTATTGTTAGTGTTATTGTGTTTTCGGCGAAGATACAACCCCTATTTTTCGCGGTGATTAGGTTTCTGATCGGTGAACCTTATGTAGAAACCATGGCATTGATGGTTCGTCGGAAACTGGTTATTGGAGTAGAGGACGACATATGCAAACTAGCTAGAGTTTTTGCAAGTTAGCTATCAGGGTCACAGTCTTCTTTTTCAGTCATTGTTGTGAAGGCTTCATGTGTCGATGAGCGTATTTTGGGGATGTCGATCAATCTATGAGACATGTCCCTTTTAGATGCATGAGTTTTTCTTGGCTGGAATAGTTATGGTTCGTGTGCGGTGCTCAAGGATGCGTGTGATGGCGAGGCAGCAGCGAAGCTTGGCGGAGAAAGTTTGAGAATTGGGTCTCTTGTAGATTTTGGCGTTCAGGGATACGAAACACCTTCGAGGATAGCTCATTTGGTGAAGAATAATTGTGGATGGATATACAGTCGGTTACAAACACATTGGTCATCGTGAAGTTATAGTGATATCCAATCTGTTAATCGTCTATATTCGTCGGATTTAGGGCATTTGGGTTCCTTCGTCATGTTTCCCTCGCTCTTGTTATTCTCTCTTTAGGTCTTAGATTTTGCTCTAGGTTCGTTGTTTCTTGTTGGTGTGATTGTTTTTCTAGGTTCAACGTTTTTCTAGCGTGAGAATTGTATGATTCACGATCTTCTTTAAAGGGTTAATATATATATTGTTGGAGGTGGGTTGCGCACCCTTATCAATACCCTGCACGATTCTACGAACAAATCCACTCAAGTTTAAAACCTAAGAAACAAGATCGTCTTAGCTCGCTAAGAAAGTTAAGGATGTCAAAAGCGACGTGACGAGGTCGAACACATACCTTCGACAAGCGTGATGACCGGTCATAGAAGGATGGATGATACAGTGATTCACATTAAATACCTAGGGACGAGGCGAGTCAAACCCGTGTAGCAGTTAGTATATGACCTCATTCTGATAAAGATCGAATATATGATTTCATCACAAAGGACGATGATCTATCTTTTATCTTATTTGGAGAGTTTTTTGCCTATAAAAGAAGATCTTTGCTAACTGGGCAAAAGATTGACTTTTCTCTTGAACGAGCAGAGATAAAATTTACTTAATGATCACAATATTTTTGTAAGATCGAACTCGATTCAAATATCAAACTCACCTAACTTTTATATTTCTTCTTTTACTTTGATTTACTTCTAACATAAACCAAATTTCTGACATATCTCTTAATCATCTTTTAAACATAATTCCAAACTGACACTTCAACATATATTATACTCCCTCTATTTCATAATAAGTGTTATTTTAGATTTGTACACACGGATTAAGAAAACATTTAATTTTATATATTTTTTATATAAAAACATCACTTCCCATACATCTAACAATATTTTAACCAATAGAAAATTAAACTAAAAAATAAAATTTATAAATTTTGCATTGAAATACGAAAATGACACTTATTTTGTAATAAAAAAATTTGTCTAAAACGACACTTAATATGAAACGGAGGAAGTAAAAAATATTGAAGTAAAATTTTTTTTTAATAATTCTTACAGACATCAGTAGACATAACCATGCACACCAAAAATTACAAGAATATAATTAAAAAAATTCCTGAGCATTGTCAGAATTCATGCAGTGGCTTTTACAGTTGATTTGATGTGCGAAAGCTTACCTAGAGACAGTTGAATTAAACATGCTCGTGTATAGATAGATACATGACGCTTCTAATCTCAAACAGTGACAGATTCGAGGGATGGAGAAATCACCGCTTGTTTGTGTCTTTGCTCTTAGATGCTTGTTTGTCTAAATGAATGAAATTGTATAGAGAATAAAAAAACAAACTAAGACCATAGTGTATTAGCGTAGCTAAAATCTACTCAACTTCAGTTAAGATAATGTATACTCTAAACATAATTGATGTTTTCACTATTCTAAACATAATTTAATATCATTTAAATATAAAATACTATATTTTTATTAATTAAACTAATTTTATTTAATAATATTTTATTTAATAATATTTTATATAATTAAAATAAATTGTATAAAATTTATAATTTCTTAATCTATATGTAAAAATCGTAAACATAAATTATATTGAAACATAGGGAATACTAGATTCTTTTGGCTCTTAATTAGTGTTTAAGAAATTGATATGCTCATTAATTAATTAATTGCGTACATAATTTTTTTTATGGCATACTACTGTAAATAAAACCTTGACATATTGTTCCTTTTAAACTAACCTGCAGGATGTAATTTTATTTGATTGGAAAAGAATTATTTGATTGAGATTATTTTCACTAATATTCATGATGCTTACAATTTATTCAATATCTCAGAAGCTCTGATTCATATGTTCAGGTAACTTTATCTACCAAAAAATAATCGTATGGGTATTCAGATGCTAAAGTGTGTAAATGATTGACGTGACTCAGGAAAGCTTGCCCTACGTAAATAGTGAGGGTATAGGTAGAAACATTCCAAATTAAAAGAATTCGGATATCTAAAATATTTACGTTATATTGATTCAGATCTAGATTCGTCGGATTTGTAATTTTAATATTTAAATTTATATATGTGCTTTTCGGATATTCAAATTTTGGATATCCGTCTAGTATCCGGATCCGGATTCAGATCTATAAAAAATTAAAAATTAAAAAAATAACTAAAAATAACTTTTAAAATACTAAAACTCTAAAAGTAATATATCAATTAAATATTATAGAAAATTTATAAATATATTCTATAATATTTCAAAATTAAAATATAATATAGTATTAAAAATCAATTTTATGCATAAATATTAATATATAAACTATAATTATTAATAAAATTTAAAATTGATATATTTTAAAAAATATGGGCCTGAATCCGGATATCCAAACTTAAAAATTAAAATATCTGGATTCAGATCCGAATTCGATGGATCCAATATTTTATTATCCGAATCTGGATCTGAACATTTTGGATACTTTTTTTTTTAGAGTAGATCCATATCGGATCTCGGTTCGGATCTGGATCTTGGATAATAAGTCCAAACCCTATTTACAATATACAAGCATGCATTATCTACGTTTTTTTTGTTCAAAAAACACATGTACGTTATTATTTGAAAGTTGTATTTATATGTTTGTTGGTGAATAGACAAGAAATATCCGACATGATAAAATAAATAAAGCATACGCAAAACAAAAGTATTTCAAAACTGAAATTCTGAGCATAATAGAGTTAATGTATTTCTTTTTTTTTTAAAGAGAGTTAATGTATTTCTTCTATGGCCCTCCCGAAATTAAATGTTTAGAAGTATTATTATCAGTTTGATGATTAAATTATTTGTACGAAACAAGTATTGTCTCTGTAGAGAGACTAACCTTCATCAAAAGAAAGCACACTATATATATATCTCTTCAATAGTAATACTATTTTGAGCCTTCGACCTATAGTATTTTTGCTAATCCGGAACAGAGAAAAACTTTTGTCCCAAACGCAAGGTTTTCTGATACCTTTGAGGTACTGTTTACAATTTAAGACATAAATAAAAATCTTTAAAAGAACAATTTGAGGTAAACAAATTGAAGTGTAAAGACAAGACAACGGCTAAATAGGCATGAATCTAATTTGGTTACTAGGTTCTGGTAGAAAAAAACATCTGGCTGTAACTTTGAGGCAAAGAAAAAAAAAGACTTTTACATGCATTTAATTAAGTGTAAGAAGTGACTATTGTATTGTGTACATTCCACTGTTGCGGTCAAAAAAGTTTTCTACTCATCATCTTTTGCTTCATTGGTTTTATAAAGGAATAAAAATAATGTTTATCCATTTATTTGTTTATATAAATAATTGTATTTTGCATCGTATCAAGAAAAGTCTTGATACGTATCTTAGCTTTTGGGTTCTTTCGAAGTGTAGAAGCCAACCAGCACAATCGTAGACCATAGGCACTAGCACTATAATGTTTTAACATAAGTCTGAGCTCTCTTGATGAGCTCAAATTCATACGAGAAGAAGGTTGTATGACTTTATTGGATTGTTAAAGTGTAATTTGTATATATGTGTTTCTCTTTATCATGTTTTATGTTTTTTTCTCAGAGCAAATCAAAATAATTTATGAAAACTTCATACGCACATAATTAATGATTGTGTAAATTCTGGCTATTAAAAATCAAAATATATTTTTATTAACGGTATAAGTATATTATTATTTTTATGTTATCGGTTACAGATTTTTAATACGTAAATTTGGACCGCTATTGATTCTTTGAAAGGTTATAAATCTCGGGTTTAATATGAAGTTTGGTTTATCTTGTAAATTGTCTTTCTAATGAATTGTTCGTATCACATTATCAAAAACAAAACAAAAGGCATGTTTATGATAGAGAAGTATAGTAGACATAAAGTATGACATCTCAAATTCTTTAGGTTTAAGAAACATGAAGATTTTTTAAATACCATTAGTTTAACGTGCTATATATAGAACTGTTTTAGTTTTGCATAATCTGAATACAGTGTTACATTTAGAATAAAAGAATTATTAATCATAACTTTAAGGAAAAAACTGTGGGTTGAAACATGAAATTAACTTCTCATATCCTGTCATAAAAAATAAATTAATATACTACAAGAATTGATCCTACTTACGAAAGAGACTCAACGTCTCAATCCCAATTGAATCTATTTAGAACACATAGTATATAGCAGATAATTCAGTTGGATAATGACACTTGATATGATTGAGCTTAATAGTTATTTTTGAAGGAATGAGGAAAAAAAAAACTAGGAAAAGACCAAGAGGAAACGTGAGAATCAATCTCTCTGCTCAGGTAGAAGGATCCAATCACAGGTGAAATCAAAACTTCTGCCTTACTCAGAAGGTTTCAGCTCTCGTGATCAGTGTGTAATAGGGAGAGAAATAGAGAGCAATGTGACAAATGTCTTCTTCCTTTTTCTTTAGCATTTCTTGGGAGTTTGAACAAACGCGTGCCCTATCAAGCTGACACAACAATTTACCAAAAAAACAGAAAGATACTTCNTCTCTCTCTCTCTCTCTCTCTCTCTCTCTCTCTCTCTCTCTCTCTCTCTCTCTCTCTCTCTCTCTCTCTCTCTCTCTCTCTCTCTCTTTTTGATGGCTCGGCTTTTGAAGCACCCAACATGGATTCTCTTTGCTTGTCTAAAACCCATCACTTTGTATCACACCTAAACAAAATTCAACACACAGAAGAAAAGGAAAAGATAGTAGATTCTGTTTTCATATTATCTTCAACATGGTTTTCTATTTTCAAACTACTTCGACTAGTATAGTAGTAGATTGTTAGTATATTAATATATCAAGCATAGAGTTATTATCCACGCTTATGATATAGCAAAAGTATATGATTTTCATAGTTCGGTCGTCATAACTATAGATATGCATATAAACAAATATAATTTATATGGTGAAGATAGATTTCAAGATGTTAAGAAATATAATTCGATAAATAACAAAGAATATGATTGGTTAAGACGACAGTGGATACCGAAAGAAAATCAAGAAGACAGTCGACAATGGAGAGAAAGCCAATTTAAAGAGTAGTCAGTTTTGTGAATGATTTGTATTTTGGGTGGAAATTCGATAAGTGGGGTTAATGAGATGATATGAAAGACCATAGAATAATAACTTTAATGTACATAGATATGTTTTTTATGTATTGGTAATAATTTTTTGTTGGGGGTACGAACGATCAGTCTATCTATCGAGTTTTTTGGAGTGTATTGCATGGGGGAAGAGAGAATAATCTAACTTTTGGTAATTATTAATTAGCGAAAATACTGAAGAATTAAAAAAGGCAACTTTTTGAGCTTCCCACTCTGTTTCGTCATCATTGCAGATGAGGTGTGAATGGGCCACTCAGTCAACTTTTGTTTCATTCCCTTATTATTGTGTAGGGTTTCTAGTAGGAATGTCTCTTTGCTTTTGTTCCTATGAATATTTAATTTCATTATTTATTATCACTATATCCATTAATTTGTTCTACGAGCGGATCAAATGCGAATTCGTGCCTTTTTTTGCAAATGAAAATCATGATCACTCTTTTGAACTTATTGTCGTCGATTCTGCAAGTTTGACTTAATCTAATAAGCAACAACATATCATGGTATGAATTTGAATTTTTATATTTATTAATAATAGTAATTCTAATTAATGTTGAAAGTTTGTATTTTTTTAATTAAATAACTACTAAAAAATAAATAATGACAAAAATTGTGTATTTTTAACCATGTTTATTTGAAAATGTTTCAAAAATGTTTAGATATATCTTTTATCTTAAAAATATATTTGAAATTTCAACTATTGTGAAAATTTGTGGGTTTTCAATATGTAATTATTTCAAATGGTTGTAAAAAACATTAGATGTATTTTTTTATCATATAAATATTTTGAATTAGGTATTTTTGTAATAATATATCTCTTTAAAAATATAGTAGAGATGCCAATTTAAAGTAACTACATATAATCTTAAGGTTGTGTTATTCATATATAGTCCATGTTTATATGATACTTAATTCATTATTTTTAAAATATTTACCTATAATCTGAAAATTTTGACTATTCATATATAATTTTGAAAAACTATAAATAGTTCATGTTCATAAATTTTTTATTATAAATCTTTCACAATTACTAAAATGTGTTTTGATCATATGAGTATTTTTTTTAGTTAGAGTATTCTTTTGTAATGATGTGTATCTTCAAAAATATAATAGATATACAATTTCTTAAAAATAAATATATAATTCATCAATTTAGTTGATTTTATTTAATTATTATGTTTACTTTAATATAACAAGTGTTAGCGCTTTATAAGAACTCTTTCGAAAACTTGAGACAATATTACAAATGTAAAGGGTCATATAAATATAAGTCAACATATATTTATTACGATATTCAATCTCTTTAATATTCTTTCTCAAAAATAAAGCAGGTAAATAAATATATAAAATAATAACTATCTTTTATCAACATAAAAATAATAATTGTTTAAAAAGAGTACAAACTAATAAGGGAAATTTTCTTAAATAGCATATTTTAAAAATTTTGTCACAAAAATAGACTTAAACAAAATGACCAAAATAGTCTTTTTGTTTTGAAAATTTTTAATTTTTTTTTTTTGAAATTTGGAACTCTAACCCCAAAAACTCACTCTCTTACTCTAAACACTAAATCTAGAATAATTAACCCTAAGGGTATAAGTGTATATTTACTTCTTTTATAATAAAAAAAATTGTTCATTTTTTAAAGGTTTTTTTTATGACAAAAACTTTTTAAGACTATTTTAGGGTATTTCTCAACTAATAGTTCTAATATTGTGTCTTAAATAGAGAAAACTTAAATGTCATGCAAAAATAAGTGATATTTGTTCAAGAAGTCGTTAGAGCTAAATATCATATGAAAAATGTAAGAAAAAACTTTTAAAAATGGAGACACAATTGTATGGAATATTTATTCTGATAAAAATAAAACTGTAACATTAAGGTTTACATATATATGTATATATTGAAATAATTTGTAAATCATATTTTAATCATCAAGATTATATTTGATTATCTATAAAGTATCAGATAGAGTTGATTGTTGATAATGGTTCACACACATCATCTTTTATAATGTTAACAAAGATGTTTCAGAGATTTTTAAATAAATTACCAAATGAATAATTGAACATAAATAAGTTAATCTGAATACATAAAATGATACTTCTATTTTTAAAGATAATTATGATATATTATACATGAAAATAACATTGACAATAAGGCTGAAGACAATTTCCTAATGTCATTTTAAGTGAAATTTTTCTTCCTCAAGAATTTATTTTTACTATAAAATTAACTTATATAACTTTCTAATTCAACTTGTATAAAAATCACTGAAACATATAAATATTGTCACTAATAAAGTATTCCACAAATATTTTCAGCTAAACAATATATGATGTATGAAATTATGTATCTTTCTCATTTAGAATATTTTTATTGAAATGGTTTGTGGTTATTTCTCATTTTATTTATATTATATATTTTTAAATTTTATGAAAAATTAAAAGATCTGTATTTTTCTCCTTATTTATTATACTCTGATGACAAATAAACTTCTTTGATAGCAAAATAAGATGTTTTATATAAAAGTATAAATTTTACAAAGTGGCATATGTTTTTAATAAAATTAATTCACGATAATAACTTAGAAATGCATAGACACTTTAATGTGTATGCCTTTCCTAATTAGTATTGACAGATTTGTAATTTTATTACAACTAACCAATAAAAAAATATAATTGCATGTAAGATATTATTGTAACACACGAATTTCTTAAAAACAATTATATTAAATGTAGTATATTTTTTTTTACAAAATAAGTTTTCATGCGATATCACACGGGTTCCTTACCTAGTTATAATAATAACACATATGGCAAACTAACATAAGTTAGTAGGTTACATTTTCTTATGTGTTATATGTATGTTACATCTGGAAGTGCGTTAAATTTATGTGCACTAATAAAAGTCGAATATTCATTAGGATAGACATAGATGTAATAAAGATAGACTCGTGTAGAGACTGAAGGCCCCCGTGGTATACGGTATGCCTTTTAGGATTAGGAAAATTATATTTTATATGATAAGTATGTATTCATAAATGAAAAAGGAAATCAAATTTTGAGACTTCTATAAATATAGGTCTAAGAGATTTTAAAGTCATTTATTCACATAGTAATGGATTGGGTCTATGACAGAAGAGTCAATAAATCTGGATAAAAATCAGACTTGGGATCTTGTGGAGTTACCTGAAGGAAAGAAAGCGATTGGTTACATGTGGATCTATATATAAGAAAAAACAAGAGATGTCTGAGAAAGAATCAATAAATTTTAAATCAAGATTGGTGACAAAAAGATATTCGCAGAAGAAAAGTATAGACTACAACGAGATATTCTCTTTTATAGTAAAATAAACTTCCATACGAGTTGTGTTTGGTTTTGTAGCTAGCTGGAATTTACACTAGAGCAAATGGATGTGAAAACGACTTTTATTCATTGAGACTTAGAGGAGCAAATATATATATGAAGCAATCTGAAGGCTTTTTTAGGTATGGAGAATATCACCTTGTGTATAAATTGAAGAGGTCTCTCTACGGTATGAAGCAAGCTCCAAGATAATGGTACAAACGTTTTCTCTTATATGTTGAAGATCGGCTACGAAAGATGTGAATATGATTTTTGCGTTTATGTTAAGTCCCTTGACGACCATTCTCCTATATTCTTACTGTTATATGTTGATGATATGCTTATTGCTGCAAATGATATGAAAGATATAAATTGTTTGAAAGGGTTATTGGGAGATGAGTTTGAGATGAAGGATCTTGGTGCTGCAAAGAAATTTTTTGAAATGGAGATTCACAGGATAGAAACTTTAAGAGATTATAGCTTTCTCAAATTTGTTACATTGAAAAGGTTTTGGAATGTTTTGACATGCTGAAGGCAATATTGGTTTCTACACCTTCTGCAAAACACTTCATATTTTTAACAGAATATTGCCCAAAGTTTGCTGAAGAAATTAAAGATATGGCGCAAATTCTTTATGCTAGCACAGTAGGATGCTTAATGTATGTTATGGTGTGTACAAGACCGGATCTAACACAAACAGTTAGTCAAGTTAGTAAGCATAGGTTGAATCATGGGAGAAGTCATTGAAATGCTATCAAGTGGATTCTACGATACTTACAAAGTACACATGACTATGAGCTTATGTTTGAACGTCAAAAGTGCGGTTTTGTTGTAGGATTCATGGATTCAGATTATGGTAGAGATTTTGATAATAGAAGGTCGACTACATGGTATGTTTTTACTCTTGCAGTAGCACATATATATTGGAGATCAGTACAAAAAAATATTATAGCAACGTTAACCATGTAAGCTGAATATATGGCACTTGGAGAAGCAGCTAAGGAAGCCGTTTGGGTACAAAGACTTGTATCCAAGTTGGGTGTTGATTAAGGAGGTGTTCAGTTGCACTGTGATAGTGAAAATGCATTGTGTTTAGCTAAGACTCAAGTGTATCATGCAAGGACGAAGCAGATTGTTATAAGGTTTTACAAAGTAAAGGAGTTAGCGACTTTCTGGATAACTCTTACTGGAGAAAGTGCATATGTAGAAAAAATGCAGTTGACATGTTGATAAAGCCTGTTGCAACGGAAAATTTCATGCATTGCTTGAATTTTCTTCATATTGGCCGATGCTAGTAAGAAACAAAGGAGATTCCCTCCAAAAAGATAGACGGGATAGAGAATTTTGTAAAATAATTTATTAAAGTGAATTTTGTTATATTTGGAAGTGCTTTAAATTTTTGTGCATTTTTATACATCATTCGTTTGATTGGAAATAGGTGAAAGAAAGATAGACTCGCTACTAAGATTACATATGAGGGTGCATGAATTAATCTTTAAGATTAGGAAAATTACTTTTTAAGATAAATATATATTCTTAAAAGAAAAAAATCATGTTTTGAAGCCGATATAAAAATAAGTCTACAATTATAAAAATTATTTGTTCACATAATAATATACAACTTTAAAAATATATATTTACTTCAATACATGTTATTTTAAAATAAAAAAATTATAAGTTTAATACGCGTTTGTTCACAACAACGATATATAAGCACAGCAATATATAAGCATGTTAACTAACCAAGTAGTGGACGAATAGTCTTGCCTTGACTATGTCAGACTTTGGAAGGTATATTCATCGCTTTACTTCATTATTGATAAGCGTTATTCATCCTCTTCCGTATTTACAAAACTAAAAGTTAGGCTGGATTAAGGCCCATTTGTAAGGATTGTATTTATAAATAGTGGAATTGGGAGACATTGGAAACAGTTTTGCTACTATCCTCTTTGGAATTGCTTTTATTCGTTTTGGGATTTTGAGTATGTATCTACACTTCACTTACTTCGGCATGTAAAGTGGATGAAAGAATGTTGGACAGTCAAATAGCTAAATCTGCTTGAGTGCTTCTCCAAGAGTTTGATTATATGCTAATAAAGTCAAATTTTATCGAGAGGAATCCATACACTTTTTCTGTTTTAAAATATAAATTGTTTTAGAAATATATATATTATTTTATATTTTAATTTTTGATTTATGAAATAGTATGTGACCAGTTAAATTATATAGTTTTTATAATTGTTGAACTAAATTAATCTATGTATTAGTTAATACTTTTTGAAAAGTAAATTTTAAAAAAATCTTTTAACTAAAACAATGAAACGTATGAAAGAGAGTATACCAAACCCAAATTTCTCTCTCACCTCATACAGAGTACTGGTTGATTCTACTTGAATATAATACCATTATTATCTTATGTACACATAAAATGGAGAAAGACCATGAAATGATATGTTATAGCCTATCGCTTCTACACTAAAGAAAGTAAATACTAATTTATGTATTTTTACAACTCTGAGTATGCAAATTGCAAATTGCAAAATACAAAGAGCAAAAATACATAAGCTTACAGCATTTCTAAAGAGTATAAAACCAAAAAGAAAAAAAAAAAACATAACTGAGATTCAGATCAACTCTGACTCTCCAACTTCAATCAAATATAAGATGACATGTACTTCAACAACACTCGTTGTCTAATCACAAGTTTCTCGTAAGCGTATTATGAACTAGAGGTGATAGTTACTTTTCTTAACTGTTTGCGGTGGTTAAGATGAATGCCACAAATGTCTTAAGGTGATATTCTGTCCTTCAAAAGATCTTAGACTCGATAACATACATTCAGGAACTGAGCTGGGCACATTAGGAAATAAATTATATATGTGGTTCCAGACCTCTTCCGAAGTTCCTATGTCATTTCGATATTGGATTGGGCATGGGTTGAAACACGTGATCAAGCCCACTAAATTTTTATTGGCATACACGAAACTCAACTCGAGTCCTGAAATCACAACATACTTATACATTGTCCGTATTGCCGTATGATACGTGAGTATGCCTCGCGTTATTGGTCACAAATTCAACTTTGAAGTAATAATATGCTGTTCCAAAGAAAAAGGAAGAAGTAATAATATGCTATTCTGTCGTCTAGCAAAGACTTTATATGTACAAACCCCCAGAAGAAAAACACGTAAGTATCTATACTAGCTAGGCTTAGTAGCCATGTGTTAGTATTTATCCTTGACCATTGTCTATTATTTGATCTTTACTTGTCGACACTATGAGTTCGTACTTCGTCAATAAGTCCAAGTTGTAAACAACATATGGGGTCACAATTGAGATGGTAAAACTGAGTGGTTTACTCTTAACACATTTTTGACTTTCTTTACACTCCTATGACACATTTCACTTGGAAAGCACATTCACAGAGTAAGAAACTCTTTAGACGAAATACTGTCATATCCAAAGAAAATAGAGTTTGATGTTCAGTTATGGTTTTGTTTAGTTAGAAAAAAATTAGTTAGTAGTGTCTTTAGGAGACTTTTGTCAGTAGTTAGTTTCTTTTATGAATTACTACGATGTATGTTTATAAGAGAATGGTATGTTATCTATCGTTCGATGGGGAAGTAAAAAAAGATCTTAGGACTAAGTTTTTTTCGATAACAAAAAAAAAAAAAATCTTGAACAAAGTAATCTTCTTTTTACCTCATCATACTTAATTCATTATTATTTCAATTTCTTATATATGAATAAATATATAACCGTATAGAAAGCTATTTTCTTATTATTTTGATACTCATATACATATACTTTATATTTTAATGTTTAACTATTTTTTCAAATTATAATTTAATAGACATGTGTTTCATGGATGTAGACAAAGAAAGTGTAGATAAAAAATTTGTGAACGTGAAAATTAAGTATGGAAGATAGAGAAATGTGAATATTATAGAGCAGAGAGATGTTGATGGTTGTTTGTAGATCATTGGAAAAAAAAATCGTGAATTTGAGAGATGTGGATGAAAATGGTTGATGTCTTATAACTTTAAAATATTTTCTTGAACAAGGTTCTTATATTCGAAATCATTTTACCATTCTTCTTCTAATGTGTACAAACATATATAATACATGAGAATATATATTTTCTTTTTATTTTGATATCAATATATAATTTTTTTGATATTTTATAAAATTTTAATTTTTTAGTTAATTTTTATGTACATAGAAAGTGTAAATATGAGTTTTGTTGATACAATAGTTATTGCCAGGGGCTAGAGTTTATAATTGAAAGTTTAGGGCAAATCAAGAGAATTTATAAATAATTTCAAAAAATTTAGAGTCAAATTATAAATAGCCAAAATTTTGAAAGACCGGATGTATAAAAACAAGGAATTTCACTATTGTTTCCAATTCACAGCAAAGCAACATATACAAACACTGATCATGTGATAGACATTCAAAATATCTAATCAAATTGAATATCAATTTTTGTGAATCATCAATTTCACATTGCAATCAAAACCAAAATTAATTTCTAATTCAAATTGAAAGTAGAAGCGGAGTTATCAGCAGGGATGGAGTTCCTTTCTTCCTCTTTCCATCATCTCTTCCTTCATCCCTTATGTTCCTCTTTGATCTCTCATTGTGTTTCAGAAGCTACATCTCTCGCTTCTTTCCTCTTCTTTCAACCATTTCCTTTCTATCTTTCTTCTTCATTGATCTCTCTTTTTGTCTTCACTACTATTCTGGCAAATTCGTTAACTTTTTGTAGTCGTAATTGATATTCTTTGATTTGGGTTCTTGTAAAACATATCATATTAAAATTATGATAATCCCAATAGATGAAATTAGTGTTTTTGTATTTGGAAAATTAATTTAAATTCAAGATAGAGGAAATAAAAAATCTTAAAAATGAATAATTTTATATTCTTTGATTATTGGGTTATGGGACCGGTTTCGTTTAGTTATTAATATAAAAATATATAGTTAGCTTAATCTGAGGATAAACAAGGTAAACTACATGGAAAATATGTGTTACTTGTAAGATGTGTTTTTAGATATAAATAAAAAATCAAAATATATTTTAGATGTAAATTTTTCAATTTTATACTTTATAAATTATGAGATATGATTAGAACAAAAAAGAAGTAGACTACTAGAGCATTCTCAATGAAGAATTCTATATATGGGATCTCAAAATACATATATATAAATCTAACCAAAATTATCTTATGAAATATTTTCGGAGTTAAGTTTCTTATAGTTTTAAAAACTTTACAATCAAATACTAATATTAATACATATATATATATATATATATATTGATATTTTCATCTGTAGAACTCTCCATAGGGATGTTTTTATAACTAAAGCTAAACGTGTACTTTTTTCCTGAATCATCTCGTTGCTTTCGTACATTTATACTCGCAAAATTCGAGCATCCCTTTAAGCTCATAGTTCGGATGATACAGTATAGAGGGCTGCATTCCATTATTTTCACACCCAACAGTGATATTCTCCAAACACAATTTATGTAATAAAAATCGATAAAAACTGTAGGATCAGCTTCTCAGCTTCTCTCCATCTAATTAGTTCCAATAGACTGAATTAACCAAAAAGCATACATGCACAACGCCAAACTAAATATTCTTTCTCTTTCGTGTAAAAACATGCATGTGTTAGCATACGAGTAACGTTTTATATCACATGGTTTGTTTTTATAATTGCTTGTAGTTTTAAAACGATGTGCACGGTTTGAAAGCAGTATATAACTTAACATTTCAAAAAAGTCATATGATACAATATTCTTTTAATGCATTTTTAATAGCATCACTCAGAAAAAGGTACTCAACGTTCAGAATAAAGTTATTGCTTTGCGTATTAGGAAGGGTAACTTCGAGATAAAACAAAGATGTAACCAAAGAAGAGAGGGGTACGTTACTAAAATTTAAAGGCGAATGCGTCCATAGTATTTTGAGCCGTCGATATTTCATATGTACCACGAGATCTACGTGTATAGATGTCGATCTGACGTCAGGATTCATTTGCTTCCAACTTAGCTTACCATCTCCAGCTTTTGACCTACTCTGATTCACTCATGGATCTGCCACTAATAAGAGCGGCTTAGATAGTAGGACGAGGAGTACGACCGCCCGGGCCCAATAGTCCAACTTTTTAGCTTTTACAATTTGTTTGAAAAATTGTAATAAAAAAATAAATCGATATAAAGTTTTAATATATTTTAACTAAATTTAGTTTAGTATGTTTCAAAAACTAAATTTATCTTGAAAACTTTCATACAAAATAATAAAATAGCTTAAGTAGTTACATTAAATTTAAATTTTCAACAAATTTTCAAAAAAAAAAAAAATTTGCTAAAAGGCTATATATTTTTTTCTTGTTCAGAAGCCCTAAGGACATGAACAGTGGGAATATTTCACCCTATTTCTTATTTTAAAATAATAAAAAGAAAAGAAAAACAAAAAAAAGTGAAGAGACATACCTCCAAAAAAAACTTCCAACAGTAGCTTAAAAAAACTTTTCTTATATATATCATTATCTCAATAGTTTATTTTTATTTAAACTTAAAACTTTAATTAAATTACTTAATAATAGTAATATAATAGAGTTTATAACATATAAAGACACATTACATGTCTTTATTACACTTTAGGACACAATATGCTACAAGAGCTTTTTTCTGGTTGAAGACATATGCACCCTCCAAAAAGTTAAACCAAATATGGATATATATGTAATTAAACTTGTTTTCTAGTTTGACTAGTTAGGTATTTGAATATTGAAAATGTTTTTCTTTTCACCGTAGACACAAAACTTAAACTTAAATGAAAACTAATATTTACTAGAGTTCTCCCAAAATAATTAAACTTGGTTTATTTTCTTTTTTTATCTTCAAGCAGTAATAATAGAGAGTGACGAAGAATTACGAAGAAGAAGATGTTGGTGAGAGTGACGGCTAAGGCGACTGCTAAAACATGTGCCTAACTTAAACTTAAATGAAAATATAATATGTAGAAGATATTTAAGGTAGATACTCTATCACTAAAAATGCCCTAAATGTTTTTGAGCCGACCCTGGCCACTGATTTAGCACTTTACAAACAGTGATTCATCACTCTTGGGTCCGCATTTAGCACATTACAAAAAGTTCAACTCCTTGTGCAGCTAATTATCCATAATCCATGTATTGCTTTGTGTGTAATAGATATATACTCTGAGAGAACCGGAACATCAAAAAGATGTACGTAGTAATTTTAGTGTGAAAGAAAATTGATGATGTGTGAATATTTTTTGAAGTTTTCAACGAAAGGTAACCACGCGCGCTCACAACATCAAAGTAACAAGTAAAAGACGACGAAATCAAAGTAAAAGCTAACTCAGAACATTGTCGCCTTGTAAGCTGGTGGGGGCGTTGTACGTAGGCTAAATATGCATTACTACATTCAAACCCCATTAACGTAATCATTTTTGCTTCTACCTTTTGTTTGCTCTTTAATGTACAATTTTAGCTTACTATTTCTTTTCCTATTGATTTCACTTGTACACTGTTTATCCAACACGCACGTGTGGCTTCCCATACCACCGTTTCCTTTACCACTTGACCATAGTATTTCAGACCATATCATTCACATCTTGATTTTACATATATAAAGATAAGAGAGCTAACTTGATTTTCTTTGTTAAACAAGTCAACATTAATACAACTTTTTTTTGTTGAGTCAAATATTATTTATATACATTATGACTATTTAATTGTCTGATTTATTTGTAATATAATGTTTTTTTTTGTTGCTGACCAACTTTCTAAGCTTTAGTTTTTTCGAAATTGTTTAAGAAAAAGAAGGGAGTTTTCGTGAAACAGCTGTTGTACATGTATTCAATTATATTAAAATTACGAGAAAACAACTATTAAAATCTTGAATTTTCAAATTAAAACTTTCAATTTGTGTTTGAACAAAAAAAAACTTTAATTTTTAAATATTGGTTATTTTAACTCTCATATTTTGTTAACTCGACCATTTAAGAAACATGAATAGTCAACTAATAAAATTGATTAAAAAATAAATATTTGTTAGCTTTCTAAACGATATCATTTTAAAAACTGATTAAAACATTGATCAAACAATGTCCTTTTGCTTATGTAAACAGTTAAAGCATTTCTTTCGTGAAACCATAGTGAAGAAAATGAAGTTGATCTGGGGTTATGATTTCATGAAAGAGATGTTTTAAATGTTTACAGAAGCAAAAGAACGCTGTTTGATCAATGTTTTAACTAATTTTTAAAATGATGTCGTTTTGAGAGTTAACAAACGTTTATTTTCTAATCGATTTTATTAGTTGACTATTCATATTTCTTAAATGGCCAAGGAAAATATGAGAGTTAAAATAACCAATATTTGAAATTTCAAGATTTTTTTTGGTTTAAACACGAATTAAAGGTTTTTTACTTTATTTTAAAAGTTGAAGGTTTTAATAAATATTTTCTCTTAAAATTACTCAAAATGATTAATTAAATAAGAATAAAGTATCCCCTATTCTTAGCTAATTTATACTCAATTTGTTAATTACTTTTCTTCAGAAATAAATGACCACAATCTGACATATAACTGAGTCAGCAAATGTATCATTGTAGTAAAACAGTAAATATATATACTAACACAGTAACAACTAAAATAGAGTAAAGTAATTAAACGGCTACAGACGGAAATCCGTTTTTTCCTCCTTTTCTCTATAAAGTCTCGTTCATGCACTAACCAGAAATCCCTCCATCGATCTTTGTCATTGAGAAATATACTTTAATTTCACTTCAAAAAGAAAAACTCAAGAAGTTTCTTAGAAACAGAGCACAGAGCTTTCTCAGATCAACCAAACAAAAATCTACAAAGACTAGAAGCTCCCTAAAACAAATAGAAAGAGAGAAGAATCAGATCTGAGGATCAAACACAATGTGTCTGGTGTGTTTATGCGATGAGGAAGAGACAGAGTTAGGGAGCCAACAAGCACCTGGATCGTGTCCCTATTGTGGAGGTAAAGTGCAGATGCTTGATGTCGAAAGAAAATTGATGTTTTGTTTCGTTCCTCTTTGTTTCAAGATCAAGAGGAAGTATCTTTGTTCTTCTTGCGATCGTCGTCTCGTTTTGTATCATTAAAATAAAATATATTATTGATTGTTTTAAAAATAATTAAATTCTATCAATTAGCGTTTTAATTAAGGAAATATTCTTAGTCAGTGGTTTTTGGTACGTTTAAGTATTATCTATGTCATGTAAACCGACATTGGTCTCTTATAATGTCTTCTTAGGCCGGTCCAAAATTAATATTTATGTAATGGTTATTTTAAAATTTAATAACGAATCTCAAGATTGTGTGTAACTAGTTGTGGCAATTTCTTTCTCTCTATCAACGATTAAATGTTCTGACCGTCACTGTATATGATCTCTAGTCTCTACGATCTTTGCAATTCCATTTTCTGTTTTCGGCAGTGTAGTTTTGCATGCAAGTACGGGTGTCAAACCGGCCTGATCTCAATTCGATAAAAGTTTTTGGATCGGTCCAGTTAGTTTTTATTGCCTAGAAAGTACAAATCAAGATAAGATAAAACCAAGATCGATTAGCAAACACAGACTAAAATTTGGACCTTAGTTTATATTATGGTGTCAGTGTGTCACTGGTCATTTGTAATAGAAACGTAAGATTGTAAATTTGTAATGCTGGTAAATGTTTGAGATTATATTCGAACGTTAACAATAATATCACCAACGTTTTACTGCAAATTATGTTAATGAAAGTATGAAACCTTTGATTTAAAATGTTATCGTTAAATCATTTTTCCGAAAGATTCCAGCCCAGACAAAGTCGGGCATAACTGAATGTCTAGTCGAATGGAATCCTTGTTCTTAAGTAAATGGTTCATAGCAAGAAAGGACTAGTTTCAAATATAAAATATTTAAACCAGTTAAACAATATATAATACCAATCATGGATCAAGTTTTAAACATCTAAAGTAATCTTTAGTCTTTATTTGAAGGTCGTTCATATAAGAGCATGATTAATAGAAAATTCTTAAGGTGAATTTCTTATCGTAATTTAAAAATCGGTTCTTAACTTTAACTAAAAAAAATTTAAAATCGGTTCTTAGATATTTCCATTAATCATACTTTAAGATTACAAGTCGTATTTTAAATTTCCGTCACATCATTTCGACTAACTAATGTCGACTGTTCACAATCTTTAATGATTAAATATATAACTAAAAATAGTTTTTCTAAAACAAAATAAGATTCACTTGTTGTGATATGATGCCTATGTAATATCTGCTCGTGACTTATTTCTGAGACGCAGAGTGAAAAAGAGATCGCAACTGATTCGGTCACATGCACTATGACATCAGTGGTCAGTGATATACGTTGTTTTCTAGTCAGAACTAAAACTGTATTTTCCGAAGATTTCCAAAGAAGATAAAATACAGTGAAAAGGATAGAACAGCTATTGTTTTGGGGGTTATAAACAGCTCTTATCTAGTTAAAACAACAAAAATGAAACAGCTCCTATCTTTAGATTATGTAAGCGATAGCTTATATCAATTCTTTTATTTTCTACCCAAGTATAAAACTTTAGGTTTTTGATCAACACACCAAGTTCTATAGCACCTGTAAATACTCTCTTCGTTCCACTAAGATAAATGTTTTACAAAAATAAATTGTTTCACAAAGATGTATTTTTTATGTTTTTTATACAAAAATTACAACTTTCAATAAAATTAATTGAATTTATTGAAAGACTATTGGTTAAAATGCATTGGAATTTGATAATTTCTAAAAACGATGTATTATTAATGTATTTTCTTAATATGTGTGAAAACACCAAAACATACATCTTAGTGGAACAGATGGAGTAATATTTATGCCGCTCCTAGAAAACTAAATTACTGATTAACACTTATGTTATCCTAAAGTGTAATTTCCGTTACATTTGTATTTTTGATTTCAGTTGTATTAAACTGTTATATCATTATTAAAAAATTTATCTGAAATATTAAAACAAAAACGAAGCATGTATGTCAAGAAAATCAGATACACTTTATCAAAAGAAAAAGAATAATAATTAGATATTAAGAAGTTGCGTACGTGGGGCAGAGACGCAGAGTCGTAGTTTTTGGAAGACGTATACAAATTATATTACTTCGTAGCCGTAACAAGAAAATGCAGTATTTTTAATCTGGGCCGTCATGTTCTGTAGTCTTGACAGCATGTAAAAGGCTGCATGTCTACACATAACACGTTTGGTATACCTCTTAAAGAGTTACCACTAATGTAGTAATTTACCATTAGTTAAACATTAAGCAGATAAGTTAACAGAAAAAGCTAGAGAAACAAAGTGTGATAACAAAAAAATTTTTGGCTGTTCACAATTTTAGTTTACTGCTTTGCGTTTTATTATCTCTTTGTTTTTAATTTTGTTGTAAACATATATTAAATTCCTGATATATACGTAATACTGTTTAATTTCACAACACACAACTAGTATAGTAATTTAATATATATATTTTTTTGTAAAGTATATATATATATATTTAATTCTTTATATCTATTTTTTCCTTTCTAACCAACACAGTTTCAATTTTTATATGCTTTCAGAGAATACTTGTAGAAAAGAAATTCTTGATATAGGGGTGTTGGGAAATTTTGAAGAATCTCTGAGAAAAAGGTGTTCAGATACTTGTCTACTTTCCGAATGCATAAATTATCAAATTCACATGCGAAAGAAGGCGTAACAAAATTCATACGAAGCAGAGGTGGAGGAAGTAGAAAGATTTGAAACTAGGGATTAGAGGAGTTGTCCATCAATTTTATATCTTTTAAACATTTTTCAGTATCATAAACAATCGATGTACTTTATATTTCCCGGGATGACAATGTATATTATTAAAAATCAACATTTACTGCAATTTTATTCATATTTAATCATTACAAATACCATAAGTAACAAGAATATATATTCTGGAGATTAGGACTACACATCGATTTAGGATTATCCAGCTAGTTAATGTAACTTTCTTTTGAAATTCATAGTACAAGATATATAAGCACCATGTAAAAGAGAGATCATGAGTTAATAAATTTAGTTAGCATCATCAACAAACACAAATCATGAGATTAACGGAATCAACAGAAAACCAACATTAGAGTTTATATCAACAACTCATATTATCATCATGAGCACAACAGACGCAGTTTGATGGTATGAGTGAATCCTAAAGCTTACATCTCTTTTGAATCATCCATATTTTGCAGGATTATTAACAAGTTAAGATTTAAAACGACACTTGAAACCATGGCAAACTAGAATATCCAAACATTTAGGAGTGGTTGGTTGGTTGGGCTGATTAGTTGTTTTAGCTCTAATTTTTATTTACAGTTTTTAAGATTATTAATCATATTTTATATTGATTTTTTGATAATCATATTTTATATTGATTTTTTGATAAATTAGCTATCCAGTCAGTTAGAAAAGACGTATTTAATGTTACAGAGTGGATTACTCCGAAAGCATATCACATTGCATGATTCAAATTTGATTATTTCCTGATTATTGTTAAGAATATACATGTCATATGTTACAGTCTACTATGTTAACCAATTGAATTGAAACTTAAGCCTTAACTCACAAAACAAAGATAATTTAGTTTTCAATGTGAATTAAACTTAGAACTGATGTAAATATACATTAAGCCCTATCTATACTATTATTTAAGAAGTGATTTTGCTGATTTGTCATATTCTCCATAATTTTAGGTTATTTTGCTTATTTGTCATGCTTTTATTAGTTTTAGAAGCATATATATTATATTAGTGATTTGGCTTATTTGTCATGTTCTTATTAGTTTTAGAAGCGTATGTGTCATATTTTCCATAATTTTAAATTTATTTATTAGTTTTATTTTATAATTTTGTGAATTGTTAGTTATTAAATAATTTTAACGATTATTTAATAAATATTTTCATTATATTTAAGATAGTTATTAGCAGAATATTATCAAATTTTAGCAATAATTTTATAGTTATGGTTCATCATATGTTTTCGTAATATTAAATCGTATAATAATATTTCTTATTATATTTAGAATAAATAATAATTTAAGAAATATCTTTATAGATATGTTTATCTTATGTTTACTTTAGTAATATTAAATCGTATAATATTATTTTGTTTATTTGTCATGTTTTATTAGGTTTTAGAAGCTTATGTACATATTTTCTGTGATTTTAAATTTAGTTATTAATCTTAATTTTAAACAATTTTAGTGATTGTTTTATAAATATTTTTCATTATATTCTAATAACTATTAATGGATATTATCAATATTTAGCAATAATTTTGTATATATGTTCATCTTATATTTATTTTAGTAATTTTAAATCATATAATATTTTTTTTTTTTAAATCTTTTTTATATATATATATCATAGAAAAGTCCAAAGAATACAATCTTTTACCATTATAGTTCAAAAATCCAGTTTTTACTAGATATATATAATTTTTTATTTTAGTTAATAATATTTTAGTTAAATAGAAGTATGTTTTTAATTATTGTAAATTTTGTTATTAAGTGTTACTATAAACTCATGTGAATAGAAAATTCATTTAAACTGATATTCATATGAATCATCGAAAAAAGAAAAATGTTGAATCATTTATATTATTATTTGATGAAGAGGGGTTTGCGTTCATATGCTTTACTGAGAATTAATAATTATAGTTTTATTTTGTAGATTTATTTTCTTTCGGTTTTAATTTGTAAATAGTTTTAGATAAAAGTACTAATATTAAGAAATCTAATACTTTTTAAAAAGTATCATTTTAATTTAACTAATTGTAAAAAAAACTAACATGTTTTATTGGTTACACCATATATAATAAATGCAAAAGCTACATTGAAATGTTAAAAACTACTTATATTTTAAAACAAAGTTTTTTTTACTAAAATTACTTACAATATGAAATAAAGGGAATACTTTTATATGATTTTAATATATTAATAGAATTTTATCAAATTATTATGATGATGATTTTTTTAACATATGAGATTTGGTGATGAAGAAATAAAAGATTTTACAAGTAATAAACTATTATCTAAATTTTGTTATAGTAAAAAAATAAAAATATATATTTTAATTAAGAGAAATTCCCTTGGATAGCCCCTTTTAGCTTGTTTGTCACAAAAATAGGGTTAACTAATTTTCACTTTAGGGTTTAGAGTTAAGGGGTGGGTTTGGGGTTAGGGTTTCAAATTTCAAAAAAAAAAATAAAAAAAATCAAAATTTCAAAAAAAAAAGTCTATTTTGGTCATTTTATTTTTTAGGGCTATTTTTGTGACAAAAACTTAAAAAGAGCTATTTAAGAGAATTGCCCTTTAATTAATTTAATATTTAAACTAATTAAATAACTTCCGCACAAGGTGCGGGAAGTCATCTAGTAAAACTATTATTTGATTACTACCACTTAGTTTAGATTAATTTTTAAAACTACAATCCCGAAAGAAAAAAATGGTTACAATAACTGTATTTTCAGAAAAAATAGCGAAAGGAAAATATAAGGTAATTTTTTAAATAGTCTATTTTAAAGGTTTCTGTTACCGAAAGAAAGAAAATGATAAAAAATGCTTTCATTAAAGAGTCAGAATACTCTTATATTCTTTGCTTTATAGATATATAATATATAGAAAAATAATAGTTTCAAATTATATATTTTCAAATTCAAAAATTTTATAATTTTTTTTGCAAAAACTTCTTTTTCAAATTTTCTTTTTAAAATTTAAAAATTCTTGTTGAAACTATTTAAAAAAATTTTTTTTGCAACTTTTAGTATTTAAAAAAAAAGATTTAAACTCCACCTCCAAATCTTTTACCCTTTAATTGAAAAATTGCTAAAAATACTATAGATAAGTATCACTTTTCAAAAATACACTCAATCAAAAATATATTAACATTTGGATTTAGACTTTAGTGATTATTGTTTAGGGATTAGTATTAAGGGGGTGATGTTGAGTTTATAAATATTTTATAAATATTTTAAAAAATTAAGTTAGTGTTTTTTATCACAAATTTATGCTATTTATAAAAATAATAATTTATTAACCGTAAAATTGAAAAGTGATATTAATCTTGTTGTAGAATTGAAATTTTACCAAAATATATTGCTTTACCAGTATCTTTTACTTTTTGATTTAAATTTTAAATCTATAGATATTTTTTTCTCAGCTTTTAAATCTATAGATAATATAGCCACACCTAGATATCCTACATGCCGAATTCTCTATGTGAGTTTTATTTTCTTTTAAAAATAGTTACGAAACCTTGTGTAATGTCTATTACCTAAACCCAATTAGTTTCGGCTCACATACCAAAGTGGGCTCGTAATGTTTTTTGTCAAGCCCATATTTTGCTGTAATAGATGAAACCTAACCGAATAAACTGAAGTTAACCGAAACGAAATTATATGTTCGGTTTAAACTCGGCAGCAATTTTTCACCCAAACCGAACCGAATTACAATGTCCGAACCGAGGGGAAAAGCCCTAATTTCACCTAAAACCTCGTCTTCTTCAGACATAATCCGCCTCCTCGGTTCCAAGGAATTTGCCCTAATCTCTCAAATTGAGACTAGGGGAGCACCTTCAACCCACCGTCTTAGCTCTTGAGCCTCGTCAAGTGTTGATCTTTAGACCAGTACTAATGGGGAAAGAGAGCAAAGCCTCGAGCTTGAAACCGGAGCAGAAAGTTATTGTTCTCCGTTCGGTAGCTCAGTACTTGGAGCGATGTGGGTTTTCTAAATGCTTCAAGAAACTGCTCTCCGAAGCTCAAATCGAGGTCTGCTCACTCAAATGTTCAAATTGAATAGCTGCTGAATGTTATTCTTGGATTTGGTGTAGAGAAAGATAGAACTCTGATCGTTGGTTGATATATCTATAGGGTTCTTACATGAATGTGTGGTGTTTTGTTGTTGTTACAGAAGAAGGAACTGAACAGTAGCTTACCGGGTCTAGATGAAGTTTTCTGCGAGTTTTTTAACAAGAGGTGAGCTTGTGCTCGCTTGTTTCGTAATTAACAAGATGGGTTTACTTGTTGATTCAATCTGACTTTTCACTTTTGTTGTTCTTCGTAATGTAGTCGTACTGAAGCTGTGGAGGTAAAAGAATCTGGTGGTGATAATGAGGATAGGAAGAAGAAAGCAGCAAGTGCAGATGAGAATGCATCTGATGATCACGAAAAGGACGAGATGAAAGAAGTTGCTGAGGTGAGTGCAATGGAAGGCGTAGAGAAGGTTAAGAAGGAGAAGAAGAAGAAAAAGAAGGAAGCAAAGGAGGAGGAGAAGGTCAAAGAGACTGATGCTTTGATTGAAGACGGAGAGAAAGAGAAAAAGAAGAAGAAAAAAAACAAGTCCAAGTCTAGCGAGGCTGAGTCTTTGGTTGATGATGATGGTAAGGAGAAATCCTCCAAGAAAAGAAAAAGATCAGAGCCTGAAGAGACAAAAGAACAAACTGAGGAAGATGTTGAGGAATCAAAACGTAGGAAGAAGGAAGAGAGTGTAGTAGAAGAAACACCTGTTAAGCAGGCTGATGTTCAGGAAAACGGTAACGTTGAGAAAAGCGAAAAGAAATCAGAAAAGGGTCTTTCTAACTCAAAAGAGGTAAAATCACGTTTGCATCTTGATTTATCAGTGTACTCATGTATCTTCTAACGTTTGATTTTACAGCCAAAGAAACCGTTTCAGAGAGTGAACGTTGAAGAAATTATCTTCACTGACGATAGGCTTAAAGACAACTCTTATTGGGCTAAGGTTGTTTTTAATCTCCATTTCTGCCTTTGATAGCAATCTTTGTTTTCACCATATGCGTTTGTTGAAGTTTAGTTATTTGTGTCTTATAGGATGGTGCTGATTCGGGTTATGGTGCTAAAGCTCAAGAGGTTCTAGGGCAAGTCAGAGGAAGGTAAGAGCTCCTCAGCCTTTGGACACTTTGTTCTATGTATTTAGTCTTTGGGGGGGTGTTGATTCGGCTATTAGATTTGGTTTGGTTCTGTTATTCGGGTCTGAAAATTCATAACCAAAGACAAACATAATATGTTCTATGAACCTTTAGTTAGGCACTGAGAGTTTGGGGTGTTGGTTTGGTTAATATGTCTGGTTTGGAGTGCTTGTTTCGGCTTTGATCACACCAACTTCGCTTTAGATTCAGTTTAGTTACTATCTTGACCTCTTAACTTTCATTGTTTTCAGGGGTTTCCGACATGAGAAGACGAAGAAGAAACGAGGTAGCTACAGAGGAGGAGAGATCGATCTTCAGTCACATTCGGTTAAGTTTGAGTACTCAGACGATGAATGATGATCATTATTATTCATTATCAGCAACTTTTATCTTTGTTTCTCTCTCAAAATTATCATCACAATCTTTTTCTTTTGCTTTGCTTATTTCAAAATGTAAAACTATTCGGATCTAATTAAACCCGAAACAGGGTTCAGGTTTTGTCTGTGTTACTTGTCTCATTTGAAACTTGTAAAAACATGAATCTCGTTCAGTTTCTTGTCACTGCACTGTGAGAGAGCAGCTAACTTGCTTCAGGAGCTGGGCTTTGGGCCTATATGTTAGTAGATTTGGGCTCATTTTGCTATATTAGTCAAAAAATTTAATTCAAATAGTTTCCTCTTATTAAAGCAACTTCTCTTTTTGGTAATTGGTTTATTGCCGTATTGCTAATGACTTGATTTGTGAACTGTGCTTTATTCTATACTTTCTAGTCAAATTTAGTAGAAAGGATTTTGGGGAAAAAAGTAAAGAGAAGTATCTTTCCTATGGACCTATCATGGTCTCTTGCGTTTTGATTAGGCAAAGTGTTATTTCTCTCACTATTAATCTCATAATTAATCACTGAAAGTTTGTTACTCGAATATATTTTTTTTTTTAAATGTTGTTATAGAATATATTACGTTCTGTCCGTTGGTTCTTTTTGTTAGCCAAGCATCCAATGCTTGAAGTTGGTGTTTTTTCGTTTGTAATTGAGCAATCTGTTTTCTTCGTGGCCATGATTTTCTAGTAGGTAAAACACCAGATATATATTCTAAACACACAGATTAAAAATGTTAAAAATATCGTCGGCATACAAATATATGCTAAAAGATAGGAGTACATTTTTAGTGTGAACTATACGGTTCCAAAGTAACATCACATCCCACCTATAATTATTTCCAGGTTACGAAATCAACTCCCGCTGGTTCTCTTTTGATTAAAGTAGTATTAATAATAACGACGTGATTAAGAATTTAAGAGTAGACACAATGATGAAGAAACATCTGGAAATAGAAAAAAGGTTGTTAGTACAAGAGATATTAGGTGTATAATTGTATTTTATCGTAAGTTTACTGTCTAAGTATCAAACTTTTATCAGTTTTGTGCATGTGTTGTTTTCCTTAAAAATCAATATGAGCTTTACTTCGCCTTGTAACTAATATTGATTCTCCTATTTCTCTAAATCTATGCCGTCGTGAGTAAACACTTTTAGTTACTTTTCTGTTCTTTTATGACGAATAAAAAAGGACATTGTCGTTGACAAGGAGAAAAAACACTGATAATTTAACAACTAAACAACACTCCAACATGATAAAAACATGCTACTAACGCTGTCTCAGTTTTTCGTCAGGATCTTCCCGTTACTCGGAGTTTGAACGTTTAAACACAAGATTATCTCTGAATTTCATATTTGCTTCTAATTTATATTTTATTGTTAATACATAAAATAAATAGGACAATTTTCTTAAATAGTCATTTTTAAGTTTTTGTCACAAAAATAGCCCTAAAAAAATAAAATGACCAAAATAGATTTTTTTTTTTTGAAATTTTGATTTTTTTTTTGATTTTTTTTTTTAAAATTTGAAACCCTAACCCTAAATCCACCCCTTAACTCTAAACCCTAAAGTGCAAATTAGTTAACCCTAGGGTATAAATGCATATAAATGATTTTTTTAGCTTTTAAAAAAATTATTTTGGTCATTTTCTTTCTTAAAAACCATTTTTGTGACAAATAAACTAAAATAGGATATCTAAGGGAATTTCTCAAATAAGTAATGCTAGATTATTATGGAATACAATTAATAAACTAGTTTGAAAAAAAAGAAGAAATGTAAAAATATAATAGAACACTTAGAAACAAGTAAATTATGTTTTATGCTTTGTAATAAATGATGTTGAATTAATTAAAAAGATGATAAATATTGAAGTAGTTAGAACTAATTAAAAATGAACAAAAATCTGAAAAACATTTAAAATAGTCAAGTATTATTTTGTATTTCAATTTTAATAGGATATATGTATTAAAACATATACAATTTTCTTATTTAATTAATAAGCAGTTTTAATAAATTACAGACGTTAATAAATAGGGCAATTCTCTTAAATAGCTATTTTTAAGTTTTTGTCACAAAAATAGCCTTCAAAAAATAAAATGACTAAAATAGACTTTTTTTTTTTAAATTTTGATTTTTTTTAATTTTTTTTTTTGAAATTTGAAACCCTAACCCCAAACCCACCCCTTAACTCTAAACCCTAAAGTCCAAATTAGTTAACCCTAGAGGTATAAATGCATAAAAATGAATTTTTTAGCTTCTAAAAAAACATTTTGGTCATTTTCTTCCTTAAAAACTATTTTTGTGACAAACAAACTAAAAGGGGATATCTAAGGGAATTTCTCTAATAAATATGACAAAATCTTTATCGTGTATCCAATCTTATACTACTCCAATCGAAGGAAACAATAACTCACTATCATATAACCAACCGCCTACAATTAGTCGGTTGCTTTCTTTTTTTTCTTTGCTCAAATTGAAAGTTACCACATTGGTGTTGTTTCCATTAACCACGATCGTCTGATCTTCTGATCTTCTGAAACTATTTAATAACTACATTCTCCGTAAAGAAGTAAATAATATAATTTCCTTTTCTTTCTTATAACCAAGTATTTTGTTCAGCCTGTTTTGTAATATACCACTAAGAGCATGATTGGCACTATTTTAGTTTGGAGTGTTTAGGTATTTTTTTTTTTGTTCTGAAAAAAATAATAATAATAAAGAAACTAATCGTATAACGCTATATGTCAGTGAGGTTCGTAAACAGTTCAAGCAGCGAACGTTTGTGATGCCTAAAAAGCTCCACTTCTTCCTCTCTTTCTTCATTTTTCCTTTAAGCTCTCCCCTGTAGCACTTGGTTTGAGACTGCTCTAAGTGTAGCTATATAATGTCAAGTGATTAATTAATTAAAAATGATTATGTGTTTATACATAATGAACACTAATCAACATATGCAATTAGCTAACGAAGTTGGTACGAAATGTACTTGCCTTACGAGCTGATGCGTCGAGGTTATTTAACGTTTAGGTGTATTTTGACTTCTTGCATGGTATAAAAAGCGACAAAATGCGGTCGACCACCAAACCAGAGAGATGAATAAGTCCTCTCTACTCTAATTAGTCATGATTCTCAGTCGGCTAGCTATCTGACACGTATCAAATCATGTTTCTTGCAATTGACACGCAATCAATAAGACAGAAGGGTGTCACACGTCAGAAAGTGTTTTTTAAAATGCATTATAGTCGTTACAATGAAACCTTGCTGTCAGTCACGTGGCGGCACTAGAATCCCCGAGTTTGTTTTCATTTTTTTTCTGTGTTTTCTCAGTTTCTTTTATTCCATAGTTTTGTTATTTTGTATATACACTCCATTATTACGGTTCTTTAACTAATAATGTCGACTAATTATTTGAAATAAAATACGAGACATTCCATCACAAATCTAATCTACACTTTACAGGTGCTCCTAGTGGTTTTGGCGCTTTACAGAACTCTCTACGCGTATTATAAAAAAGGGAGCCTGTATGATCTTCTTCTTATGATTATTTAATTGCAAGGACAATCCTTTAGAATAAAAAAAATTTACTCATTCTGTTCCATTAGGATAAATGTTTTAGAAAAATAAATTATTTTACAAAAATATATTTTTGATATTTTTTATACAAACCTGCAAATTTCAATAAGATTAATTGAATTTGTTAAAAGTTATTGATTAAAATGCATTAGAATTTAATAATTTTTAAAAACGATGTATAGTTAATATATATTTTTAATATATGTAAAAATACTAAAATCTACATCTTTAAGAAACGGATGAAATATTTATTAGCTATGCTTTTAGGAAAATCATTCCGTATACGTGGCATGTTGCGAAATGTTGAATGCGAATCGCTTTCGATGTACACACGGTTATTAGTCGCTCAAATGTAATTTCCTTCAAGTTTCGTTAATTACTCGCAGTGTTTTTTTTTGCGTTAAAGTTGACAAACAACAGAACTCTGTTAGATAAATTAATCAATCTATGTCATTAATCTTGAAATTCGAACCTGGATTATTCGAAATGTTTCGTTGTATACTCAGCGGTCGGTGCATCACGACAAAAGAGTTTCTAGTTACTTTATATTAAGGCTCGGTAAATAACGAATACGAAGCTCCGATTGGTTAAACTGAATATTGATTTCATGTCTTAGATAAGATCGTTGGTCTGGTGGTAAAAACCAATTAACGTATAATAATACCAAAGAAGTTAAAAGATAGCTTTCCCAATACTGTTTGCTCTGTCATTTTCTGCCGGTTCTCGTATGGACTGACTATGTAAATTTGTAATCAGTTAAATTTCGAAAGCGATGTATGATGTTTATATAATTTCGGTTTCAATTTAATATAACGGAATATACAAATATTGCTCACCTGTTTTACCTTCTTTTGAGAAAAACACATTTTAAAATTTTAAGTTGACAAAAATTTACACTTTGAACTTTAGAATTAAACAACTTACACTTTAAACAATCTTCTTGTTACAAAAAAAAAACTTACACTTTAAAAATAAAAATAGTTTCAGTAACATACTCCTATTAAACATTAAAACTATTTCGATACTATTCATTATTCAGTCAAAATTATTAAGTTATCATTTTGACCGGATAATATATAATACTGGTCATAATTTTAATGTAGCGAACAAGTAAATTAGTTTTAATATGTGATTTTTCCTTCTTTCATATATTCCATAGTTTTGAGATTTTTTCTTTGAAAAATTCGCTATTTGATACTCTCTCCATTTCACAAAGAGTGTCGTTTTGATGTTTTATTTTTGTTTAATTCATAAAAAATGTTGTTTTCTATTTTCAATGCAAAATATATGAATTTTATTTTCCAATTTAATTTTATATTAGTTGAAATAGTGTTAAGTGTATGGGAAATGATGTTTTTATATAGAAAATATACAAAATTAAATGTTTTTTTAATCCGTGTGCAGAAAGACATTTATTATGAAACATAGAGAGTACATTCTACGTATTAGTTATAAAACATTTCCTAACTAAATAAGCACATGTTATACATTGGTAATGAATATCTTTTTTCATTAATCGTGTATAACTTTTTTTGTGGATTTCTTGTTTGTTAGATTTATCCTCTATCAGATAGGCTTAATTAGCTTTTAGTATTTTCTTTTTGACATTAGATAGATTCGTGTCTCTTAATCAAAAGGAATAATCCGGAGGTTTATTTTTATTATTAAAAGGTAAGTTAGACCACAACGAGCATTTATATAAACGCGTGACACGTTGCGTAGTTGCCAAGAAAAACTAAAGTACCGAAACGGCCCTATTATATTAAGATTTACCTCATTAACCCTATTCCTATCTCTTCGGTACTACTACTACTGTTCTATTCATCGACAGCCTTTTCCCGAGAAAGTTGAGGTAACGTTTCCCGGCGAAGTAACCGGAAGTTTTCTCTCTAGGTAAAGGCGATGCGTTATTTGTTTAACCGACTAGAGAACCGAGTTTCTAAATTTTGATTAATTAAGTAAATATCTTTCTTAATAATTAATAGTATTAATTGTCTTTGTTTGAACTTTGATTTCCAGTGTTGGTCGCTTTCTTCTTCTTCTCGTTCGACTTTATAGTCTTGCTTTTGAATATTTCTTGACTACTTGACTAACCGCTTGACCGCTTTTCTGGATTTTGTTTTCTATATATGCTCGTTTTTTTTTCATTAATCACTGAGATTTGGAAGCAGTCTGAGATAAGAACGGTTTGTTTCCTTTTTTTTTTTTGAAATCTAAATTATGATTCTCGGAAAATCAAGTTTCGCAGTATTTTTCTAAATTTTCTCGGAGAGTTTCGAAGAGATATTTCACTTTTTATTTTATTTTTCACCGGAGAAATTGCTATTTTCGTGCTTGCTACTTCACGTGGTTGACGAAAGCTGAAGCAACCTTTACACAGCAAACTTACTTCTCTTTTATTTTATTTTTGTTTGATTTAGGGATTGAGAGTGGTTTCACTTTTCTGGCGTTTTCTCTCCTGCGAGTACGATGACTAGTCCCTTCAAGCAATCTCCGAGAAGACGCCGCGGTGGCGATTTGGAGTCCGGTAAAATCGAGAACGCCGACTCCGATAGCGACACGTTCTCCATCCCCGCGAAGAATGCTTCTGTGGAGCGACTCCAACAGTGGAGAGTAAGACCTAAACCTTATCTCGCTTCGTCTTGTAAACTACATACAGAGATAAAAAAATTGAATGATGATTTTTTTTGCAGAAAGCTGCGTTGGTGCTCAATGCCTCACGGAGATTCCGTTACACCTTGGACTTGAAAAAGGAGCAAGAAGCGCAAGAAATGAGGAAGAAGATCAGAAGTCATGCTCATGCTCTGTTGGTTAGTTTATTGTTGAATCATTGTCTTTGTGTGATATTCATTTTTTTTCCCTTACTGATTAATAAACGCTCTTTTTTTTTTTTTTTTTTTAGGCTGCAAATCGTTTCATTGATATGGGGCGTGAGCAAGGTAATGCGTTTGTGTTTGTGCATAAACTCGAAAGTCTTCATATTCTTTAATGGTGTCGTCTTCTTTCTCTTCAGGAGGTGAAAAACCAATAGCTTCTGCAACTCCAACTGGTGATTTTGGAATCGGGCCTGAACAGCTTGTACTAATGTCGAAGGATCACAACATTGGTTCTCTTCAGCAATATGGAGGGGTAAGTTCTCGTGTCTCTTTTGTTGCTTTTCTTTACCTTTATCTTTTTTTTGGTTTGCACTAACTTCTTGTTGCTGGGGAATTGCATCAGGCTCAAGGATTGGCAGACTTGCTCAAGACAAATACTGAGAAAGGTATCAGCGGAGATGATGAAGACTTGCTTAATCGCAAGAACACTTATGGCTCAAACACCTATCCTCGCAAGAAAGGGAAAGGGTTTCTGGTATGAAGATATATGCGTCTTGTTAGTTCTGTGTGGCTTAAAGTTCGGCTTCCCACTGCTCAGTTTCTCATAAAGCCGGTTGGTTTCTTTGTTTTTTTTTTCATCGCAGAGGTTTCTTTGGGATGCTTGCCATGATCTCACTTTGATCATCTTGATGGTGGCTGCGGTAGCTTCTTTAGCACTTGGGATAAAAACTGAGGTTTGTTGATGAAATTAATTAATCAAGTCTACTCTTGCCTCTTTCAAATGTGTATTGTCAACCGCAATTAACCGTTGTCTTACATAATTTTGTTTATTGTGGATGACAATCTTGATAGGGTATCAAAGAAGGATGGTACGATGGAGGAAGCATTGCATTTGCAGTGATTCTTGTGATTGTTGTGACAGGTAATTCTTAACCTATTTCATTGAACTCTTTAGGAATGACTTTTGTTGTGTTTTTTCTCATGCATTTCTTCTCTTCCTCCGCAGCTGTCAGTGACTTCAAACAGTCGCTCCAGTTTCAGAACTTGAATGATGAAAAGAGAAACATACATCTCGAGGTATGAATTTACACTTAATGTTAAGTTTTCATATACTATCTTTTCTTTATTTCTTCTTAGTAACATTACGCTTTCTGTTGATTGCTGCACAGGTGATAAGAGGTGGAAGACGAGTGGAAGTTTCAATCTATGACCTCGTGGTTGGTGATGTTATTCCCCTCAACATTGGAAATCAGGTGAGTGATTTATTCATTCTCCGTTCCCCTTTTTTTCGTCCCTATTACCATGTCTAACTGAAAGTTAAAATTCTCTTTAGGTTCCTGCAGATGGAGTGCTAATAGCTGGCCACTCTCTTGCCCTTGACGAGTCTAGCATGACTGGAGAGAGCAAAATTGTGGGTCTTCATTTCCTATCATAGTGAAGTTGTTCGTTTCTCGTTTCTTTTTGGTGTACCTCTTAACAATCGACTTCCCTTTCTTGTTAGGTCAACAAAGACGCTAACAAGGATCCATTCCTAATGTCTGGCTGTAAAGTGGCAGATGGAAATGGTGTTATGCTGGTAGGATTTCTCCCTAGTTTTTCTTGTGCAATAGCATGATATTTCTAATAGGAAAAATAGGTGAAACGAACTGATATGTATATTCGTTTCTTTATGCAAGGTTACTGGTGTTGGAGTCAACACCGAATGGGGGTTGCTGATGGCCAGTATTTCTGAAGACAATGGTGAAGAAACTCCCTTGCAGGTAGATTTCTTAGATTGATGTTAATTGGATCTTTTAATTGGATCGAGCTAATATTTGACTTGCTTGAACCAGGTGCGCTTAAATGGGGTAGCCACTTTTATTGGTTCTATTGGCTTATTTGTGGCTGCCAGTGTCCTAGTGATTCTTCTTGTTCGGTAAGGATGCTATTTTGATGTTTCCCTAACTTTGAAACTTATTATACCGTCATCACCGAATGAGAACAACTCTGTGTATTGCTCTTTGTTTCATAGATATTTCACCGGTCACACTGAAGACGTAGGTGGAGGTCCTCAATTTGTTAAAGGGAAGACAAAAATTGGTCATGTAGTTGATGATGTGATCAAAGTTGTTACTGTAGCGGTATGTTTCCTAGTTATACTTTTTGACTAATAGGGAGACGGAATCAAAAATCTTTATTTTTCTTTGGAGATGCCAATTCTCTGCTTCTGCTGCAGGTTACTATTGTCGTTGTGGCAGTGCCTGAGGGTCTTCCATTGGCTGTTACCTTAACGTATGGACTTTTTTTTCTTTCTTGGCTTCATCAGAAAGTCTTGTGCTATATTGTGCTAGTTTCCTAGTTAGAGAATTCAGTTCTCGTTGCTGATTATATTTACTTTTCTATTATATTGTTCTGTTTTAGCCTTGCCTATTCAATGAGGAAAATGATGGCAGATAAGGCGTTGGTATGATTATTTTACCTTCTCTCTATATTTCTTATGTAATGGGAGTGAACAATATATGACTTTATGCAGTTCTACTATATAGCAGTGACAAAAAGTTGATGTGCAGGTGAGGAGGCTATCTGCTTGCGAGACAATGGGCTCTGCAACCACTATTTGCAGCGATAAGACTGGAACACTAACTTTGAATCAGGTGTGCTTTGCGTGTAAAAATCTTTGTTGAGTTCGTGCTCTATGTTAGAGTTATAGACTCGAATTAATTGTTGTCACCTAATGTTACTAAATTTTTATCTTTTTTTTAAAAAAAAATAGATGACAGTGGTTGAGTCTTATGCCGGGGGCAAGAAAACAGATTCTCAACAATTGCCAGCAACTATCACTTCGTTATGCGTTGAAGGAATAGCTCAAAACACAACTGGTAGTATTTACGTCCCAGAGGTAAGCAGTTTTGATAATTTCCTTTCCTTTGATTGTTCCTAGAGAAGCCGGACTCATGGGGTTTTATTTGCTGACAGGGCGGTGGTGACTTAGAGTTCTCTGGTTCACCAACAGAAAAAGCCATTCTTGGCTGGGGAGTCAAGGTTTAGTTTTTAGCTTTTATTGTTCTAGTTCGAGCACAGTTTTTTACTTATGACTTATGAGCTGAAGAGTTATTTGTATTTCTCTGTCTTTCAGCTGGGAATGAATTTTGAGACAGCCAGGTCGCAATCTTCTATTCTTCATGCTTTTCCGTTCAGCTCCGAGAAGAAACGTGGTGGTGTTGCTGTAAAAACGGTAAGTATCTGGCTAACATATAGATCACCATGAGTGTATATTCTTGAGTTTGTGCGGAATAAAATCCGTTTGTTGACCTTTTCTGTTTCCTGTATTACTTTTCAGGCTGACGGTGAAGTTCGTATTCACTGGAAGGGAGCTTCTGAAATTGTCCTTGCATGTTGCAGAAACTACATTGATGAGGATGGTAATGTCGCACCGATGACTGAAGAAAAGGTTTGTGAAAAAGTCTAATTAATCTTATTGTTCTGTATGATCCTGCAACTCAACCTTAGGTTTTCATGTTACTTTGCCAATGCAATTACTATGATGTTTCCAGGCACAGTATTTTAAAAATGGTATCGAAGAGATGGCTGGAAGAACCTTACGATGTGTGGCACTGGCCTTTAGAACCTATGAGCCTGAAAAGGTCCCAACAGGCGAAGAACTCTCAGACTGGGTCCTCCCAGAGGACGACCTTATTTTACTAGCTATAGTAGGCATAAAGGTGAGGATTAATTTGGTTTATTTATGTTTCTTTTTACTTTTATCTTGAGATTAGTCAAATATAGATCATGGCCTGCAGTATTTTTGTAGTGTTTCATATCGAATTATTTGAAAATGTGCACAGGATCCATGTAGACCAGGAGTCAGAGATTCAGTTCAGTTGTGTCAGAATGCTGGTGTCAAGGTGCTTCTTTTGTTCGATCGATTTATTAAAAAGGCTCATTGCACAAATTCTCTTTCTTAGCCTGCTAATAACGCTGCATGATGTTTGTTGATATTCAGGTCCGTATGGTTACTGGTGACAACGTCCAAACTGCCAGGGCTATTGCTTTGGAGTGTGGAATATTGACTTCAGATGCTGATGCCTCGGAGCCTAATCTCATTGAAGGAAAATCATTCCGCGCCTTAACCGATGCAGGAAGGGACAAGATTAGCGAGAGGATATCGGTAATGTTCACAACGCCACTTTTCAATTCTTAAGACTGAATTTGAATGCCGTAGTCTCATTCTCTGTAGAGGTGCTTCACTCAATTTAGATATCCTTCATGAACATCAGATGCATCAGTTATTGTAATATGATATAGTAGTAACAGCTTATACAGAAGCTGACTTGGTTGCTTCATGTTTGAAGGTTATGGGCCGTTCATCGCCCAATGACAAGCTTCTTCTGGTGCAATCTCTGAGGAGACGTGGCCATGTTGTTGCAGTCACTGGGGATGGGACAAATGATGCTCCTGCGTTGCATGAGGTATAGAAATTTTGAACTGATTATGTCGAAATGCACAGCTATTGAAAGTCTCTTTGCCAAGTCTCTTTCTCATTGTTATCAAACTTCTTGAGTGGATTTGCAGGCAGATATTGGTCTTGCTATGGGAATAGCTGGAACAGAAGTGGCTAAAGAGAGCTCAGACATCATCATCTTGGATGACAACTTTGCATCTGTTGTAAAGGTTTGTTCAAATTCATGTTACCTTCATCAGAGATTCTTTTGTTGTCTCGAGTTTTACGAAACACATAAGCTTCGTTATTTCAAAAGTCAATCTGCAGCAATGGATATTTGGGGTTTATTATTCCAGAATTAAACTTGGTGTTGCTTCTTATAATATAGGTTGTTCGCTGGGGACGATCAGTCTACGCCAACATTCAGAAATTCATCCAGTTTCAGCTCACGGTCAATGTAGCCGCTCTCGTCATTAACGTTGTAGCTGCTATTTCAAGTGGTGATGTTCCACTTACCGCTGTCCAGGTCTGAGTTTCTGTTGCATTTGCTCTTTTTTTGGTAGTCTTTCTCTAAAATACATAGTTTTGTTCATAACATTTGGCATCTTCTTTAACATACAGCTTCTGTGGGTGAATCTGATTATGGACACTCTCGGAGCATTGGCTTTGGCTACTGAACCACCCACTGATCACCTCATGGGCAGGCCTCCCGTTGGCCGAAAGTATGTTTGCAGCTTGTGGTTTCTCACAGTTAAACTTAATAAGACAATTTTTTTGTGCTTATTTGCTTTGGCTTCTTTTTGCAGAGAGCCTCTTATTACAAACATCATGTGGAGAAACTTGTTGATTCAGGTAAAGAATTGTTTAGTTAACTCTGTATTATATGAAACCATCCGCATATTAATAAAAAAATCTTGAAACATAAATCTTTAGGCCATCTATCAAGTGAGTGTGCTGTTAGTTCTCAACTTCCGAGGCATCAGCATACTTGGCCTCCAGCATGAAGTTCCTGCACACGCCACTAGAGTGAAGAACACATTGATCTTCAACGCCTTTGTCCTCTGCCAGGTGAGTGAACTAATTCAAGCCTCTTCTTTTACAGTAAAGAAACATAATGTATAACCGTATATGTTTATTGATTTGTTTCTTTTGTGTTGGTAACAGGCTTTCAATGAGTTCAATGCTCGAAAACCTGACGAGAAGAACATCTTCAAAGGAGTTATCAGGAACCGTCTATTCATGGGTATTATAGTCATTACTCTTGTTCTCCAGGTAAGGAATCTTGTCACACACTGTAATTTATTCCCCATCTTAAATTCCTTCCACATGAAAATAAAAAAAACGTCTTATTTTCCTTTTGTCAGGTTATCATTGTTGAGTTCCTAGGCAAATTCGCTTCCACGACGAAACTTAACTGGAAACAATGGCTAATTTGCGTTGCCATCGGTGTGATCAGGTCAGTTTACAGTATTACATTTATACAATTTGGTACCATATATGTTATATTACGTGCAACGCTTATCGTTGAGAAACATAGCTAACGTTTTAGTTGAACCTTTTGTAATTTGGACTAGTTGGCCTCTTGCTCTGGTCGGGAAATTCATTCCGGTGCCAAAAACTCCTCTCAGCAGCAAACTCTCAGTACTAAAGTTCTGGGGCAAGAAAAAATCTTCTGGAGAAGGTAACAACTAACAACAGCAGTCTTGTAACTATTTTATATCTTTAAAATGTATACAAAGGAACACTTATAAAAGGTCATTGTATAAGCGGTGTGGTGGTTATCTTTTGTCCAACTTTGGTATTTATAAGTATTTGACAACATTTTGTTGTTGTTGTCCCAGGTTCACTCTGATTTGGAGGCAGCTTTTTATCACACAGATGCTCCGCGAGTTTTAAGTACTACTATTAGGACTAACAACAAAAGAAAAAACGTTTGGTTTGGTAATGATGGGATGGGGGTTCATTGATATTTTTCGGAAACCCAAAAGTACAGTTTTTCAGGGTTTGTGGTTGCTGGCAAGTTTGGATTTATGGTTTTATTTCCTCTCTTTTTTTCTTGGTTATTTGTAATGTTATGATTGATTTACCTTTTGGAATCTTTTACTAGTGAAGGCTTTTAACCAAGAAATATTAAAGTTTCGTTATTGGCATAATGTTTGATGTGACTTTATATCCTGTCTTGACCTACTATCAGCATCAGCTCGACAAATAATGTCAAGTCCGATCTTTTGCCCATTTTTTATTTTGTTTTCAGAGCAATTTCTGCTATTACGAACGTTGTGCTTCTACAATACCAGACCTCTTGTCCTCCTTGGAAAATTAACATTTTGGGATCGAATAGTGGTTTCGTTAGTATTCTACTGGCTTTACTGGTAACATTATGTTACTTTGAAGCTAGGCAGGGAGTATTGAAAGATGAGACTGTAAACCAACAAAATAAGTACCAAACTATCCTAGTTAATGTTCAAGAAATCGTCAAGCATATCATTTGAGGCCTAGTCACATTTAAATGAAAAAGAATTTTAATTTATTATATATATCTTTGTATATTTATATAATTTTTTAATTTAAGTTTAGTTGTAAAATTAATTTAATTATTTTACAAAATTAAATATATAAAACAAAATATTATATAAATTTGTAATTTTATATTAATTAAATAAATTTAAACTAATTTAAATTGATTTGAATCGTATAAATTAAATTAAAAAATGGTTTCTACTAGGATCAAATTGCTGCATAGATGTGCGTCTAGGCACCGTTTACACCAATTTTTAAAACCATGAACCTAGTGAGTATCAAAACCAAAGAAAAACATTGGAACTACTGTCATGTCACTGATATTAGGCCTAACTGATATAGGATTTATGGGTTGAATGACTTACTAAATGAAATGGGCCGGTCTAAGGCCTAATTAGTTTTTTAATAATACGTGATTGAAATTAATAGTAAGGAAATGTACTCGGTGATTAGGAAATATAAATAAGATAGAACTTTCGATGAAGAAGACGCAGTTCAGTTAAACTTTTCATTCGAACGATCGTTTTCCCCGAGATCTGAAAGAGGTTCACCGCCACATCTCCTCCTTCTTCTCCCCGTCACCTCCGGTACGTTAATTTTATCTTTCATATTTCCGTTTCCACCGCAGCGAATTCTCCATACGCATTTTGTTTTTTCAATTTCCCGTTGGTGTTCGTTTATTGAGTAGATCGGAATTTCCGGTGATCGATTTCGGATATTGACGTCATTTCGTTAGTTTCGTTACAATACAAGAATCGGATCTGACCATTATCAATGCATGCGTGGCACAATACTAATCAAATCCGATACAGCTCGCATCGTATTCATCAACTCGTTCCTTAAACATTTGCATCTTTTACAGGTTGAAAAGATGGAGAAATCATGCACGCTGCTCATCCACTACGACAAAGGAACTCCCGCGGTTGCGAACGAGATCAAAGAATCTCTCGAAGGGAACGACATCTCCGCCAAAATCGACGCCTTAAAGAAAGCAATCATGCTTCTCCTCAACGGCGAAACACTGCCTCACCTCTTCATCACCATCATCAGATACGTTTTGACGTCAGAGGACCACACCGTCCAGAAGCTCCTCCTTCTTTACCTGGAGACGATCGAGAAAACCGATGCCAAAGGGAAAGTGTTACCTGAGATGATACTCATCTGCCAGAATCTTAGGAACAACCTTCAGCATCCTAATGAGTATATCCGTGGAGTTACCTTACGGTTCCTTAGCCGTTTGAGGGAGACTGAAGTTATGGAGCCTCTGATTCCCTCTGTGCTGCAGAACCTCGAGCATCGTCATCCTTTTGTTCGTAGGAACGCGATTTTGGCTGTTATGTCGATTTATAAGCTCCCGCAAGGTGACCAGCTCTTGGTTGATGCGCCTGAAACCATTGAGAAACATTTATCTAATGAACAAGATCCATCTGCTAAACGGAATGCGTTTCTTATGCTTTTTAATTGCGATCAAGACCGAGCGGTGAATTATCTTTTGAGTAATGTTGATAGAGTTTCTGATTGGAATGAGTTGCTTCAGATGGTGGTTTTGGAATTGATTAGGAAAGTGTGTAGGAGCAAACCATCAGAGAAGGGAAAGTATATTAAGATTATTATTGCTTTGTTGAATGCGCCTTCTTCTGCAGTTACTTATGAATGTGCTCAGACGCTTGTTTCTCTGTCTTCTGCTCCCACCGCTGTTAGAGCGGCGGCTAACACTTACTGCCAGCTTCTTCTTTCTCAGAGTGATAACAATGTGAAGCTTATTGTGCTCGATAGGTTGAATGAGCTCAAGGCTACTCATAAGGAGATCATGGTTGAGATGATCATGGATGTGCTGAGAGCACTTTCTAGCCCGAATCTGGACATTCAAAGGAAGACTCTTGATATTGTCCTTGAATTGATTACCCATCGGAATGTCAACGAGGTCGTGCAGACGTTGAAGAAAGAAGTTGTGAAGACACAAAGCGGAGAGCTTGAGAAGAATGGTGATTATAGACAGATGCTCGTCCAAGCCATTCACGCTTGTGCAGTCAAGTTCCCTGAAGTAGCAGGCGCAGTGGTGCATCTTTTGATGGATTTCTTGGGTGACACCAACGTGGCTTCAGCTCTTGATGTGGCTGTTTTTGTCAGAGAGATTATAGAATCGAACCCTAAACTGAGGGTTTCAATCATAACCCGCTTGTTGGACACCTTTTATCAGATTCGAGCTGCAAAGGTTTTCCCATTTGCGCTTTGGATTGTTGGGGAATATTGCCTATCGCTCTCTGAAGTTGAGAGTGGCATAACAACCATCAAGCAATGCCTCGGTGAGATGCCATTTTTCTCTGTTTCTGAGGAATTAGAGTCGAATGATTCCTCAAACAAAACTCAGCAGAACACCGCTGCTATAGTTTCCTCTAGAAGACCTGCCATTCTTGCTGATGGGACTTATGCTACCCAAAGTGCTGCCTCCGAAACCGTTTTCTCCCCATCTACAGTTGCTCAGGGATCATTGGCTTCTGGAAACTTGAGATCTCTTATTTTAACCGGTGACTTTTTCCTCGGAGCCGTGGTTGCTTGCACATTGACTAAACTTGTTCTCAGGTTGGAGGAAGTGCAGTCATCAAAAACTGAGATTAACAAGGCGAAGACACAAGCTTTACTCATCATGGTCTCTATGTTGCAACTAGGACAATCACATGTGGTTCCACATTCAATTGATCCAGACTCTTATGAGAGGATTGTGCTGTGCATAAAATTGATTTGCCATACGAGTGATGAGATGAAGAAGATATGGTTGGAATCCTGTCGCCAGAGTTTTGTCAAAATGCTCTCCGAGCAACAGCTTCGTGAACTAGAGGAACTTAAAGCCAAGGCCCAAATATCTAACGCACAACCTGATGATCTCATTGATTTCTTCCATCTGAAGAGCCGAAAGGTAATGAAATCCCAAGCTTGTTCCCTTTCTATATATTTGTAAGTATCACCGTGGCATTATCTTAATGAAATCTCTCTCAGGGTATGAGTCTGCTTGAGTTAGAAGACCAAGTACAAGACGACCTAAAACGTGCAACCGGCGAATTCACCAAAGACGAAAGCGATGCAAACAAGCTTAACCGCATTCTTCAGCTTACAGGATTCAGTGACCCAGTCTACGCGGAAGCATATGTGACAGTACATCACTATGACATTGTCCTTGATGTTACTGTTATCAACCGTACTAGAGAAACCCTCCAGAATCTGTGTTTGGAATTGGCGACCATGGGAGATCTAAAGCTCGTGGAACGTCCTCAGAACTACACACTTGCACCTGAATCAAAGAAGAAGATAAAAGCCAACATCAAGGTTTCCTCAACAGAGACTGGGGTCATCTTCGGGAACATTGTCTACGAGACTTCAAATGTCATGGAACGAAACGTTGTGGTTCTGAACGACATACATATTGATATCATGGATTATATATCTCCTGCTGTGTGTTCAGATTCTGCATTCAGGTCCATGTGGGCAGAATTCGAATGGGAAAACAAGGTATTATTTAATAACTAAACATGAATATCTCCTTTTGTTTTGATGACTCGAACGGAATCTGGAATCTGTTTTTTTTTTTGTAGGTTGCTGTAAACACTATGATTCAAGACGAGAAAGAGTTTCTTGATCACATTATCAAATCAACAAACATGAAGTGCCTCACTCCAACGTAAGTCCAGTTTCTACTCGGATCATATTTATAATAATTAACTTGAGGGGTATGTCATATTCTACTCTCTTTTGTTTTGCCAGATCTGTGTTAGAAGGTGAGTGCGGGTTTCTCTCAGCTAACTTATACGCCAAGAGTGTGTTTGGGGAAGACGCGTTGGTGAATGTGAGTATAGAGAAACAAACAGATGAAAAGCTGAGTGGTTACATAAGGATCCGAAGCAAGACACAAGGGATTGCTCTTAGTCTTGGAGACAAAATCACTCTTAAACAGAAAGGGAAAAGTAGCTGAAACCACTCGCTCACTACCATCTCATAAGTCCAGGTACTCTTTCACATTTATCGCCTAATAATCTTGAATAGTGAAACTGGTTAGTGTCTTTGTGTCACTCTTGATTTCTCAGACAACGTGTCTATCCAAATCTTCAGGTGGTTCAGAGCGACAATAATTGCGAATTCGAGTCCTTTTGTCTTGTTTTTCTTTGATCTGCTAGCAATTTTATGACAGGTAATTTCGGTTTATTAATATTGAGGAATAATATAAGATGTATGGACGAGAAACTTAAAAGAATATTTGGTTTTGTGTTCTTTTTATTTTGCATTTAATGAGATACTAGTTAGTTAAACCTTGCATCAATTGAACGATAACGAATTAACGAGTGAACGGCAGTGTTATTCCGCAAGGCGCAAGTAATTAATCTTCTTACGTCCGAAAACGCCCTATTATATAACATGCTCGTGCATGATCATATCAAATTGAAACAGTATGTAACATTATAAGACTCAAGAAACCCAATTTGAAGGAAAGAAAAAACTAAACTGAGAGACAAGAGCTGTCACTGAGCAGGTGTTGTCTCCAACTCAATGTAAAAACACTTTTTAAAAACATTGTAAATTCTGAATCTAGCTCCTACTATGCATTCTGTTATTATTCACATACGCATTTTAATATGTTACGCGTAAGAATTGGTGTATTGTCAGATAAGTCCGGACGCATATTTAGTAAGATAAGAATTGGTTATTAAATTTCATCTGTTGTTCGTTCAGTGTAACGTTCTAATTAGAGAGAGAGAGAGAGAGAACCAGTCCCAACATTTGTCGCTTCGTTTTGAATAATATCCCCACTCCCACGCGATCGTTTTCACGTTATACAGTTAACGCCTCCAGGGAAGCAAACAATAGAATTAGCAAACAAACACGTTGATGAACGAGCCAAATTGTTAGCTTAAGCTAGACCACTCATCAGGATGCTGCTCCTACGTACATGTTGAGTAGGTTCACACAATCCGCCTCGAACATGAAACAAGTTCGGTATCTGTCTTCGTTCACAACCCACCACAACCGAATATTCCGTTCACAGCGATTCGCATACAGACAAAAAAAAATGAAATATAAAAAAGGATGAATTTTGAAGGATTAGTTCATTGATACTGAAAAAACAATACAAATTGTATAAATATTTACATAAGCACAAGATCTCATCTAACACACAATCTGTGCGATCTAGTATATGATTGAACTCTATTATCACGACCACCTATAAACAAATAATAAAAAAATCTTTAGTGTACGCATAACTTTTAATAATTGTATATGCTATAAAGTGTACAAAACTAACTAAAATCTCTACTATCATATTCATATGCTATAAATTAATTGAGTGAGACACTGCATGGTCCATATATATACCTAAGCCACCTGGAGGGATTAGTATTTTTCCTTAGTATCTTTAGTTACCTTTGGTGTGTATCGATCGTCTTTGATTTGTCTTTACGTTTCAATCTTACTTAAATGCCCAAAAGAATGTAGTAGAGTACTGTAACAGGCAAAGCAACCAGCATTCCGAATATAACTCTGCAAAACAATATATACATTTGTTAACATTTGAAATACTGAAATTTTGCTTCAATGTTAATTTTCATGGAAATAGGATATCTTATAATTTGACGACAAAAAAAAGCAACTTTGAATTTTGAAATGACGTTTAAGATTTTTCTGATATGAGATATTTCAGACGACAAAAGAAAAACGTTAAATAAAAAGCTGACTGATGGAATATTTTTCTACAGAAACTGTATTAATCATCTAGTGTTATATTATTTAATGTCGAAAAATAACTTACGCAGTGCTTAGGATATCAGGATGGACGTTATATTCCTTAGCGAAAACAAAAGGAACGATTCCTTGAGGAAGAGCAGCCTACAAAATTATTACTTTTCTTATCAATAATTGTATATTTATGAAATTATTTTTATTTTATTTTTTGTCAATAATTGTATATTATTTAAGAAAAGTTCATTTTTCAACATCATAAAATCACCAAGTGTAAGTTAAACTGAATTATACATAAAATTCAATATTAACTAAGGTGATGTTTGTTTGCTCATTCAGGTGATCTATCTATATGAAGATGCAAATCAATGTTTGTTTAGAAAATTATAATGCAATATCTATATAGATTAATCAACTGCATTTTTGAAAATTCACTTCAAAGTTTCACTCAATGAAAGTGGGTTTTCATGGTATATCTAGTTTAGTCCAAAATGATAAACGACAAAAATAACATTTTAAATTTTAAAATAATCTTTTAAATTTGATATTATGAAACTACATATTATATTTAAACTAAAAATTTTACTTTATGCAAAAAATATATTTTTCGTCATAACCATAAAAATGTAGTTTTCCACTAAAATCATAAAAAATATATTTCATGTCAAAAGCCGTAAAACGTACTTTTCGACCAAAACTGTAAAATACACTTTTCGACCAAAATCAAAAATACACTTTTTCGTCAAAACTACAAAAACGTATTTTTCACCAAAACCGAAAATACATTTTTCGTCAAAACCATAAAAAATGCACTTTTTAGTCAAAATTATAAAAGTACTTTCCCGCTAAAACTGCAAAATGCAATTTTCCACCGAAACCGTAAAAACATATTTTTGGTTAAACCCGCAAAAACGCAATTTTCGGCCAAAACTATAAAACACACTATCCTGTCAAAATTGAAAATGCACTTTCCCGTTAAACCCGTAAAAACACATTTTCCTGTTAAAACTGCAAAAATGCACTTTCTGACAAAACCGCAAAAATACAATTTTTGATTAAAAACCGTAAAAAGCATTTTTCGTAAAAATGAATTTTTCGTTAAACCATAAAATGCAATTTTTAGTCAAAATGGTATACACATATTTTCTGCCAAAACCGTTAAAACATGTATATTTTAGTAACAAATGCATCTGAATGGAGATTTAAATTCAAAAAAGAAAAAGAAAATGTTGTTGTATTGAAATGATTTATCTAGATACATAAACGAAATATACAAACGAACAACACCATATGAAACCTCTACGGCCTAACCTGAACGATGGCTGTATGGAGGATATTGCCTCGAAGACCAATTGCAGACGAGGTGGCTGCGATTACGGCTGGTCCGGACAAGAACCTCACGGCCATCGCGAAGACTGCTACTGATTTTCCGCATGCAATTATCTTTGGTTGCAATGCCATAAATAGACCTATTTATTCACAATCAATAAACACCATATAGTTAGTAAAACTAAAAAATATAAGAAGTAATTATTTATGTAGACATGTAGTGCTAAGCCATGCAACGTAAGAAGAGGAACGAACAATACCAAGACTGAACATAGCCATACCAAGACCTGCATCAGATAATATCGAAATTGATCCGCTCATTATTGTAGGCATCTTTATATTCCACCTGTCCATGAAATCAAAATATATATAAATCAACAAGAAGTAAACCAAATCATATAAATACATGTTGAAAATTATGTAGAAAAATTCCTTTAGATAGTTTTTTAGTTTATTTTTATAAAAATAGATATCAAATAGGAAAATAATCAAAATAGTTTTTATTAAAAAGTAAAATATGTATTTATATCCATAAGGTTAACTAAGCTAGATTTAGGGTTTAGAGTTAAGGGGTGAGTTTTAGGGATGAAGTTTTAAATTTCAAAAAATAAAAAATAAATATTCAAAATTTCAAAATAAAAAAGAGCTATTATGGTTATTTTATTTTTCGAAAACTATTTTTGTGACAAAAACTTAAAAAATGGTTATTTGAGAGAATTGCATTTTATCCTCCTTTGGATTCTTTTTGGTATATGTAATATATGTTAAAGATGTTATTACTTTATACAATTGTAATGTATAGTAAAACTAGTAGGAAAATAAAAATTAGAATAGTAGAATTAGTAAGTACTTACTTGTAGGAGATAAGGGACCAAACAAGGCCAAAGAGACTAGAGTAAGTGTTAGGGTTTCGAATGAGTTTTCTCCAAACCATTGTCAGTATTAGTCTCGTCATGACGCTGGCCGGCGGCATTTGCTGTTTCGTTGGAGCGCCGAGACCACCGTCTTCTACGTCACTGCCTTTCTTACCCTCTTGGTCCATCTCCACATGTTCTTTTCTTCCGGGTGTCATGTTCTCTATCAGACTCTGCATCGCTGTCATCATCAGATTTTTGGAAATAATTTATATTATTCTTTGATTATGATCAATATTCGAAGGTTTTTTTGGAATATTGACTATAATTTCATGAGTGGATTACATGTACTTATAATTAAAGACAAAAAAAAATAGTGATATGATAAATTAATAATTAGTGGTTGCATGGAAGATTAATTAGTTAACCTTTGGAAGCGAGGTTGTCGTTAGGAGGAAGAGAATCTTTAAGGTTGATGGGTGAATCGGTGGAGGCACCTCTGGTCATAAGGTTGGCTTCCGAAACAGGAGAAGCACTCGAACTCCACACAAACATGTTCATCTCCTTGTTCTGTCCTCCTCCACTTTCCTTTTTGTTGACTCCACTTGCTCGGCTCGTTGACCCCGTGAACATCGAGTTCGGTAGGTTGGGGACTGATATGTAAAAATATATATCTTAAAATTACAGTATAACATGATTATCAGCGATAAAACATGAATTTCTAATTATTGTTTAGATAATTCTCTGAAAAAAATAATAAAATAAGTTTTTTTTAACCAAATAAGTGAGTAAATGATTAAAGAATGTTTCATTAAACATGTAAAAGATCTTTCTAGACTTACTTTTATAGATATATAAATATAAATAATTATTATTAATATTTTTGAATAATATGTTTTGAATTGGATTTTAAATTTCTTTAAGTAAAATTCTAATAACTTATTTTGAAATTCAAAACTCTTTTCTGAAACTATTTTAAAATTATTATTTTAAATATTTATTTATTTATTTTAATTTTAAACCCAGCCCCTAAAACTCATTTTCTCAAATCTAAACTTAAGTCTAAATTAGTTAATTTTACATAGCTATATATATAAATATATATTTATTTTTTTAATGAAATAGTTTGGTTATTTTAGTTTTTGTGTGTGCTATATTTATGATAAAAGTTTTTAGTGTCATTTTAAGAAATCTTTCTTATTATTTTTTATAATTTGCTACTCAAATACGATAAATTTTAGGTTTGTAAAAGACATACCAATGTTACTGTTATATAATTCATCACTCATACTTCTCCCTCCTTTCTTCCTCTTCAAAACTTCCTCATTAAAGCTTCTAGCTCTCGGCATCACTCCTATAGACGACTGAAGCGAGTAAACATCACTGCCGGGACCTGATCCTGCGCCATTGCAACTCTTGCTGTAGCCGTGACGAGGGCTCGGAGCTTTGCTTTTGCTTGCATTAAACATAGCGTAAAAATCTGTCTGGTTAAAGCTAACGGAGTAAAACTCGACGTCATTGAGATTTGAGGCTCGCGGCGAGATCATCATGGAAGAGTTAAATCCTCCGCCGTGAGACTTATTGAACGATGAGATTATTGATGAGGCGGCGCTTGATCTCCTGACCACCACGTGGAGCTTTCCGTCGTCACCTAACTCCACATCGGTCTGATATTTTTTAAAAAATGTTTTCAGATGATTAATTTCAGTCAATGTTTCGACCAAAGAAAAAAATCGAGTCAATGTGAAATAAACCGGATATAACCAAATTAAACGGGCTTAACGAAATCCTCTGAAAATATGTGACAAAAGTTACTATATTCAAAACTTTATAAACTGTAATAATTTGAGATAGATAACTAAGAGAGAAATACCCTTGAATAGCTCTAAAAATTTTTAAAATAACACACAATAAAGAAAAATGACTAAAATATTTCATTAAAGAAGTAAATATACACTTATATCTCTAGGATTAAATAATATAGACTTAAAATTTAGAGTTAAAGGGTGAATTTTAAAGTTAAAGGGTGAATTTTAAAGTTAAAGTTTCAAATTAAAAAAAAAAAATTAAAAATTAAAATTTTTAAAGTAAAAAGATGCTATTTTGATATATTTTTTGACTATTTTGTAATAAAAACTTAAAACAGTGCTATTTGAGAGAATTAATGTAACCAAAATGTAACCCCATAGAACATAGATTAAATAGTAGTATATAGTACCAAGTTGTAATTAGTCTATTTTAAGTGAGAACCAACATATAGAGGACCCATTAATGTAAATAACCATTACCTCGAGGGATTCACGGCTACTGAGAGAGATAACATCAGAATCAACACGGAAAGAAGTGATGGAACCGGCGGTTTCTGAAAACTGCTCGGAGATAAGAAGCTTAGCGCCACGAAACTCGAACAAGAAGAGCAATAATGTATACCATATGATACATTGAAGCACAACTATTTGCACCATTAAGTTGCCTGAAAAGTCTCCATACATCGCCCGGAGCAATGGGATTCCCATTACCAACGTGTTTGGTTGTGTCGATAGCGAAAAGAGCGTTATCGTCCAATCTAGACTTCCTCTGCGACTAAACCCCTGAGAATAATACACATCAACGTATATTCTTATACAAGTCCAAAACTTCTTAGGTACTAAAACAAAAACATATCAACCAAATGTGTGTGTGTATTTATTAGCAAGCTTCATGTCTTTGAGGTTACAACACCCTCTCAACAAAACAATAAATGAAACAATGTAGTAGATATACAATAGATTTTCATTTGAAAACTTATTGCATATATAGGTATCTAAAGATTGAATACATATACCATATTTCTTAATTATTTCATGTTTTGTTGAGAACTCTTCCTCATACTAAGGATAGAGATGCTCTGAGAACATGATTATTGCATGGTTTTTAGAACGGGGTTATTAACGTAATATAAGAACCGTCTCTTAGTTTTAACTAAAAAAAGTTAGACGGTTCTTAAATATCTCTTAACTTTTTCTTAGTTAAAGTTAAGAAACGGTTCTTATATAACGGTAAGAACCCCATCCTAAGAACCATGCAATAATCATGGTTTTAGTCTCTTGGATAATAGGTTTTATTAGTTAATCATTCGGGTCGAATGACTAGATATTTTCATTGTATGTACTATATATTTATCCTGGTGGTGAATTTATAAAGACTAGAGACTAAAAAGCAAGAACATAATAATATATATATGGGGAGGTCACTATAAGAGACGGGCCTGCCAAAGAAAGAGTGCGGCGAGGACGACGACTTTCTGAAGAGAATCTGCGGCGAGGAAGTGGTAATCCATGGAATAAGGATCATTGGAGGAAATGAAATGAAAAGAGAGAAGAGGAACCGCGAAAACCGCAACGAACCGGTTAATACCGGAACATTGCTCTGCTGTGAATATTCCCCACCACCGTACCGAACCGTAGGCTAGTATCATAGCTACATATAGCGGCACCGTCGCCGCTAGTACGTCGTACATATCTTTGCCGGTGATCATTTTTTTATTTATTCTCCGGCTGAGAAGAGAGAAGAGATTAAAGATGGTGATAGAAAGAGAAGTTTGTTGTGGGGTGGTATAAGATATTTTTATTATGAGGAAGTGAAGTTCCTCGAGACGATATTAATTAATGTATTTTCTGTTAATTATACAGTTTTATAGTATAATAATGGGATTCGCGATCAAACAAAGAGTTATATATGTAGCCACAACAGATCATTTGGCATTAGAATATGATTAAGCAAAACATACGTGTTTTCCGTTTTTTATTTATTTATATCTTTGTGAAATAGTTAAAAGTTGTAGAATGATCATATTAAATTACAATTACAAGTGTTACAAGCAATATGCTTTTTTGATTGTTTGATAAATAAAATTTATAGCTATAAAAATAAGATTAAAAATAAGAGAAATTCTCTTAGATAACCTCTTTTAGTTTGGTTTTCACAAAATTAGTTTATAAAGAAGAAAATGATCAAAATAGGTTTTTTTAGAAGCCAAATTTTTTATTTATATGCATTTATATCCTTAGAGTTAACTAATTTAGACTTTAGAGTTTAGAATTAAAGGGCGAGTTTGTGGATAGGGTTTCAAATTTCAAAAAAAAAAAAATTAAAAATTTCAAAAAAAAAATATTATTTTGGTCATTTTATTTTTCTATGACTATTTTTGTGATAAAAACTTAAAAAATGGCTATTTAAGAGAATTGCCCTAAAAATAATCAAAATATATCTAATTAGATCACACAATTTCATTAAAACACTGATATGCATGTTCGTATTTTTTTTTGAAAAACTACTTGATTAAGTACTTAAGGAGGAATTGGCAAAATAATACACGTTCAGTTTCCAATTGTCTTAGGATTTTCTGACTTTTTGATCATATTAGACATAGCTTGCCATTTATTAGTGAAAATAGTCTTATAAATATCTAAAATTGCAAAAATGTGAAAACTATTTTAAACATAAGTAAAAGTATTTGTATGATTTTGTTTTTTAAGATAAATTTTGAAAACAGATTTAAAATAGTTTACTATGTTGACTTAGAATAGTTATTATGGTTGTCTAGGAAATAAAAGCAATGTGTTTTACAACGATCTAGTGTGGGTAGATTATGTATTCAACAATTTCTTAGATATTCTACTCGGCATATAATTCGTTTGTCTATATTCTGAACAGTACTCGTCGGTATACCTATGATTTGAATACGTGTCCTCACTTAAACTCTATGATCTACTTTATTTTCTTTATTCTTACACACTATTACCTAATGATATAAGTAGGAAATGATAGATTTTCACCAATTATTCAATGTTGTATATTACCTAGATTACACATTATGCCTTTGAAAAATTCCCTTATAGCCCATTTTAGTTTGTTCTTCACAAAAATAGTTTTTAAGAAAAAAAAATGACAAAAATAATTTTTATTAGAAGCTAAATTTTTTATTTATATGCATTTATACCCCTAGGGTCAACTAATTTAAACTTTAAGGTTTAGAATTAAGGGGCAGGTTTGAGGATATGGTTTCAAATTAAAAAAAAATGAAATTTTTTTTAAAAAAAATGTTATTTTGATCATTTTATTTTTCTATGGCTATTTTGTGACAAAAACTTAAAAGTAACTATTTAAGAGAATTGCTCTTATGCCTTTTCAGTTATTTTATTTTTTATTGAGATCTTTTTATTTCATGAAAATATTAAATTTCAAATTGCCTAATATATTTTCTAAATCTACCTAAAATATCTCAAAATATATAGTGTATCTCACGATCTTTTCTCTCTTTCATTCTTTATTTTTCTTCTTCATATCTCACAATACTTTTCCTCATAATTCTCGTATCTATATCAAATCTGGTGTATGAAGATCTAGTTGTGTATTTTTTTTGTAGCAAATAAGAGCCGAAAAGCATACATGAATCGGAAGAAACTGTCAAAAGTTTTGTCAAACAATGCACAATCTTTTATATGTATTTATAGATTAAATCCAAATCAACAAGCATCATTCGACTAAAGCAGTTAAGAACACAAAGAGCTTTGCTTTAAATAAGACATGAGTTCAAAGTTTGTAGAAGGTTTTTTACTTTCTTTGCCTTCTCCATCATCCTCCTGAATGGTCCAGAGTTTGACATACTTGCTCATGAACTTGTACTTCCAGCCTTGTAACGCATCTAGCTCAAATGAATATTGCCAAGGGAGGGTCTATGTGTATGTCAAGACTATGTAAAATGAATATGGTATGATAACTGTGTGCTATTACTTCATCCAACCAAAGAAAACTAATTATCACAAAGATGCATGCAGTAAATGGATCAGTAAACCAACTATGTGTTGTTGACAAAATCAGGGATCTAGATTATTGTAATCGAGAACAATATTTAACTCAAAACTTAAAAACTTATAAACATCATGGAACTAGGAAAATGTGGATAATTAGTTAATGAATAAATCTTCTCTACCCACGGCCAGATTCATAATACATCACAAAACTGTAACACATTAGGAATTTAACACTCACACCATTTAACGAGCTTGTATGTTATGATTTCTCAAATGTTCTTGTTGCAGCTTCTTCACCTCACTCTGAAACACAATTTCTTATGCAACTGTTGAGTGACTTGTGTCAATAGAGTTTGCCTGCAAACAAGAGAGAAAAATGGTATCACTAATATTTGTTTGTGAAGAGAAGAAAGAAAAGTGTTTAGAGTGCTACTAACCTTGTCAACTAAGAAGAGCCCCCCTTACACTGTCTGACCGAAGTCTCTCACTAGAAAGCAATACTGATCTTAGAGGCACACGCTTTATGCATTTAACATAACACCCAATTACAAAATACTTTGTAGTTAAGATACATACAGTACTAGAAACACAAGAGAAAGGATTCTCTGGCGTTTCTCTTAAACAGAATGTTGAACTTTACTACTAGAATATTTCTTCAATCTTAATCTCACTGACTTCCTCCTCAAACCATTCAATGGTTCCATCTTTGTTCTGCAGATTCAGTCACAAACCAATTTAGAGAGGTAAACAAACAAACATCAAATCAGTCAAAAGGAAGAAAAAATACATGACACACAATTAGCAATGAAGAACACAGAAGAAGAATATAAACCAAACAACCATAAGTCATCTCACAGATTCAGTGTATGTTCCTTAGAACCTTTATTAAATCACCAAACATCAAACACAAAACAATCACCAAACATCAATACAAAGAGGAAAAATTATCGAGGAAAGAGGGAGATAAGAGAAATAAATTAGACCTCTTGCCAGTCTTGACTGATAAGAGATGTCACCATGGAGAGGTAAGAGCATATTTAGTCATGGGTCTCTCACACTTAGTCTCTCAGCAATATTAGTTAAATTTAAATACTTAAAAATAAATCATACTATTCAGATACAAACATGTGTCATCACAATCTCTCAGAGATTTTTGGAAGTCTCTTAGAAGAAAAATGATTCTTCAAAATTTCTGTACATTACTCCTACTTTTATTTTAATAACTTTGCCTGATAGACTATGAAAATGCTCTCAATGCTGTCCTAAAAAAGCTTCAGCAGACAGGTGAGAGAAGTTACAGAAATTAGGTTAACAATCGTTGTTCTACCTTTTTAAAATATAAAATCTAATTAACAAATGTTATATATTTTTTTAATTTAGTCTAATTTTTTTATTAATATAAGGGTAAGAATGTATTAACACTAATTAAAATCATAATCCCACAAAATCTATAACAAACTCCTAATAGGAGAAACTAAAATTCAATTTAACCAATTTTCTCTTGACTTAATTATCCACACGATACAATGACAGCTCTATTAAGAATCAATTTACCAAGAACATTAGCTATCCCATTAGAAGTTTGAGAAACAAACTAAAAAAAAAATAGTACAACAATAACTATATTCAACTGAATATTATGGAATTTTGTGTTTAGAGTTTTGAATAAGATTGAGGGGATGAATTGAAAAGAGCATGACTTAATGTTGTTCTTTTGAATCAAATTATGAATATTTAAAGAAAAACAGTTTAGATGGCAAGAACTTCAATTGATAATCTCCACTAAACAAAGAAGACCATACAAACGAATTAAGAGTTATGGTTACACTTTTGAATTTAATTGTGAAAGCTTTAAATACCAGATTGGATGACAACTGATAGTGTCAATTGAACAAAGAAGATCATCCAAGAGAATCGATAAGGTTCAATTACTCTTTTGAATCCAATTTTGAATGCTTTAAGAAAAGTAAATTAAATGATGAGAACTTAAACTAATAGTAGCGGTTGAATAAAAAATATTGTCGAAGAAAACTTATATTGAAACAAAAAAATTCTAAGCAATTAATACAGTTTCTCAACAATTGTTTGATATCTTTGCTTATCATATTCCTCGATATCCATAGTTTACTATGATCTGTACTTTAAATTTAGTGTCTGAGTTTTCACCAGACACAAGTTTGAGAAGATGTATAAAATATATTGAGATAAAAAATATAAGCAATCAACAGATTTGCTTAGATCTTAAACACTTTAGTATAATACTGTTTATATTTCTTTATATTTGAAATCTTAATGATTTTTAAAAATTAGGGTTAAGACATTGTAATTGGAGCAGGTGGATAAATATTCATCCTTCTATATTTTAAGGAAATTCTCTTAAATAGCATTTTTTTAAGTTTTTGTCACAAAAATAGCCTTAAAAAAATAAAATGATTAAAATAGCATTTAAAAAAAAAAAATCTTCAATTTTTTTTATTTTTTTATTGAAATTTGAAACTCTAGCCCCAAACTCACCCCTTTACTCTAAACCCTAAAATCTGAATTAGTTAAACCTAGGGGTATAAATGCATATAAAAAAAATTAGCTTCTAAAAACTCTTATTTTGGTCATTTTCTTCATTAATAACTATTTTTGTGAAGAACAAACTAAAAAAGACTATCTAAAGGAATTTTTTTATATTTTAATTTTTTTTTTCATTTTGATTTTGGTGTATCGATGTCTTGATGACGTCGCATTGATCGGTCCTAATAAACTTTTTATATTTTTTCCTCAAAAACTATATTATTTCAGCGGGATATATTAAATTCAAAAGTTTAAGTGATTAAAACCGAATCTATGCCGACGCTAAGACGATAGAAACTGGAACTATCATCGACAAGAAGATGAACAACAAAGACAATACACTAAAACATAAGATAAGAATTTTAAAGGAAGAGGATTGCTCAATGTGAAGAAACCCGTGAAAATTCTCCTTTCTCGGCTCACTTCTGATTGGAGCCTCAAAATACTACATATAGACGAGATCTTAAGTATGTTCGCAATGTATATAGCTAAATAAGTGCTTAATGTTTTATGAGGCTTTTGTTATGGATTTCTACAAAACCTTTTTAGGGAAGCTAGTTTATGTCCAACTATGTTGGTCCGTCATAATTATAAATCCATTGAAGGCCCTAGAACTCCTTGAGTTCAAACTAGAATTCCCCAACTCAAAACTTGATAAATTGTTTTGAAAATGTTGTTTTTTGAAAAGAGTTAAAAACAATATTAAAAAAAAAGCATTATCAATGTAAAAGGGGAAAAGGTCACAAGAGGTAGGCCCAAAAATAAGAGCCCACAACTATATTTTCATACCACTGGGCCATACATTCATCAATACCACCTAAAAACATTTCTAACACCACCAAGTTATTATCTCAATTATTTTTATCTGAAACTCCAAACCAAGATTTAAAAAAGAAACACACCAAACAAAAGGCCTACCACCGGTTAAACTCAAAAAAATACCACCTGGTTCTAGCCAATTTACTTTACCGGTAATACCAATATTACCTAACTTTATATATTCGAGTGACTTTATCCGCACATTGCTTACAATCACAACGAATTCGCCAATGCATATGAACCATATCTTTACCCACTTGCTTTGCCTGAAGATGGTTTTGTCCCTTTGTTGTATGATCGTCTACTTGTGCGGTTGCTTGCAGGGCAAGCAAAATCTGAATAAGGAGGAAAAACTAGGTTGGTTTCATTACACAGAGCTCATGTTCCTTTTCCCCTTGCCAGAGTTCATCTTATCAAGCCTCCACTCGTCTCTTAGCCTTGCTATGAAGTTGTCTGCTTTTGTGTTAACGTCAGGGCTTGGACAGAACCCCGCCCCGACGCCACCGCTATTTACGGCGGCGGCGGCGTTTCCCTCTCCGCCGTCAGATTGTGTGAGTTCTAGACCCCAGCCGACGTCGATCACTTCTCTCTCAGGGGAGCTACATCTTGAGCTTTGATTGCTACGAATCTTCGCGAAGTCACCGCTCACCACGAATTTTAGCGGCGGAACGCGGAAGGGAGGCGGCGGAGGTGGAGGTGGCGTAGTTTGGATTAACGGAGATCCTTGGTAGTTATCTTCGTTGAAACTTGTCGGTTTCGTTGGACGCGGAGGTCTACCGGATTTCACTCTCCGCGGTGGTGTCTGAGGAGCAAACTGTGTCATCCTCGGCGGCGGAGGTGGAGGCGGCGCCGGGATGGAGTGAATCTTTTTGCTCTTAACTCCCTTCTTGAACAATCCGTAAAAAACTGACTGTGACGATCTTGGCGGAGGAGGAGGAGGTGGTGGAGGTGGCGGCGGAGACGGTGGTGGAATTGACGACCGGTACTGGGCTGCTTCCGCCTCCACCACCACCGGAGATTCTGTTTCTTCTTTTCTCTTATGTTTCTGAAGCTTCTTCTTCCTCTTTCCTTGATTATACAGAGAAGCAAACACCATTTTAATCTCTTTCGCCGCATTGCTCTTTCTTCGCTGAAGAGTCCTCGGTGGCGTGGCGGCTATAACCGGAGGCGGTGGAGGAGGTGGAGGCGGAGGTGGTGACGGTGGAGGCCGTAACGTTCGTTTAAATCTTGTAGAATCAGAATTAGTATCACTGCGTCTTGGCTTTTCTTGAGTTTCTCTGTTTCTAACAGAACGATGAGTCCTTCTCGGTTTTGGCAAAACTTCAACCGGAGGTGGTGGTGATGGTGGTTGTTGCGGCGGAGAAGACGGCCTTACAACGAACTTATCAACATGAATCTCCTTGGGCTCAGATTCTTCGATTTCAGTTTTAGAACGTTGTTCGTCAATCACCACCGTTGATTGCGATCGGTACTTGTCGATTTCAAAATCATCGTAGAACCGGAACCGTCGGTCACCACTCTCCCTGAGAACTCCGTTTCTCAGGTCAGGATACGAAGTACTGCTACGCCTCAACGGTACGGTTCCGGTAACCGGTAAACTAGGCGAGAAACTCCTGCTACTAAAGCTCTCGTAAATCTTTAGCCTATCAGCGTCGTACACGTCATCAAACCACTCATGCGAAACCGCCGACGAGGAAGAGACTGTAGTGTCTTCACCAGCGATCACTTCGCCGCTCGTCACAGCTTCTACTTCTTCTTGGCCGTGCGAAGATGCGTCGTCGTTTCGTCTTGCGAGTACGCCGCATAGAATCGCGAAAACTACTAAAACTACGTTGATTGAGTCCCATCCTCTCTTCACCGAAGCTGGCTGAAGAATCTGAGATGAGACCGAGAGGAACGGAGGGACCACGAAGGTCATGAACAGAAGAAACATAGCTGCTGAAATCACTCCGACCATCGCTGGGAAAAATATCGTCGGGACCGGTGATCGCCGGCGAGTGTATCCAGTAGATTCAAACTGCGGCCAGATCAGCGGCGGTGGATCGCCGTTAATTTCCATAGTTTGAATAGAGAGAAGAGAAGAGAGAGACTTGTCGATTCTATTACAGAACATTAATGAGTAAACGTATGTATATATATAGTGTCTTAATATGTGGCGGAGAGATTAACAACGATAGTATTAATTTAAGTACGTTATTAAACTCAATTATAGGGGAAAATACAACTATGATTAAAGATTATAATTATACGGACACGGAAAAGAATTGTTGTCATTGTATTGAAACAATGTCGCGCCAAAGAACTTGTTAATATATTATTAGACTCCATTTAAATCATTGAGTTGGAAGTTTCCTCGAATTACTTCACTTAAATTCATAATCAACCACTTTTTTCAACCGTACAAAAATTAGAATTATCTTCTGATGAATTTTAAAAAGATTTTTTAAAAATATATATATAATGACCTAAAAACGAAAGATATATATCTTATTTTCTCGTAGCCGGCCTATTATATTTTTAATTGTTTTTGTATAATCTAGTCAACCGGATTTGTATTATGGTTTAATAATAGTTAAGTCAAATGATTTTATTTTTAGTGATTGATAAATTATCTCCAATTTAAAAATTGTTGAGGATGTTGCCATTAAGGCCCGCCTTGGATAACCCTTGATTACAAGCAACGTCGAGCAAAAAAAAAAAAACATTATTGCTTACCAAACGGTACATCAATCATGCAAGTAATGCATAATCGAACATATGTTTTTTGGGGGTAAACAATCGAACATATGTTGACATATCAAATTAAATATTATTGTTTACCAAGCTAGCATTTCAACACACGATTTCTACCATACATCACGAGATTTACTTCAGCTACTAAATTATACAAGTTATTCAGGAGACTAAGAGGTTTATGTTTCGAAAATGGATCTGTGAGATTTGTATTTGATGTAACGAAATTAATATAAGACATAGAGCTCCAAATCTCGGGATTCTATTCACAAAATTTACAAAGCTGCTTTTTTTCTAAGTCCTGTTTTTTTGTTATTTTTAATCAGTGACAAAGAATTTAATTTTTATTCCTAAAAGAAAATATATTCCTCAAAAATGTCACGGCACAGATCTTATACAGTTATACGACAGTGGTCGGTTCATAAAGACATAATGTCAAACTTCACATTCAAATCTGGAAGAAAAGAGGTTTTAAATAGGACTAAAACATGTTTTGTCTCAAGTAAATGGGTCCTCTTTTGGACGTAAATAATGATGTGAAACTGTATAAACCATGATGGCAAATGCACTAGCTAAAGTACTAGTCTATCTGCAAAACATATTTTCATCGCTCCATATGTACCAACCAAATCCTATATGTTACTAGGAAAATGTTATTCATCCACTCAGTATGAAACTTTAAATCGCTTCAATAGGTAAGGTACCATCCAGGCAAAATATATTATCATCAATTCTACGTATTACTTATGTATTTTTGTTTACAGTAGTGAGCATATGCTAGAGAGATCATGTGTTTTAATATTTTTGTAAGTACGATATTTTGAAAAGGCCACGAATAGTTATAAACTTTGTACATATAAATTTGGAAAATAACTTTAGAGGATGCACTGTTGATGGAAATAATGGGAGCGTGGTTATCATCATTGTAAAGTGTTTACTTACCCTTTTCTCGCTACACCCCAACCCAAACCCCCGCAACTTTTGTCAAACTGTCTCTGTTTAAACATATATTTTTTTTTCAATTATTCGTTAGTAAAAAGAAACAAAAATTTACAATTTAGACAGAGTTCCTCTGTTTACACTATGATTACGTTTTTGCCACATAAGAGCATCAGTAATGGTAAAAGTTCTAACAACATGCTCTTAAATTATAAAACTAATATAATTTTATTTTATAATTAAAATTTAAAACACAAATAAAATTAAATTAATAATAGTATAACACCTATTAGAATATATTCTAACTTTTGATTTTTGTGTTCTCATTTGATAGCATATACTATCTTCTCTCTTTAATTTTTACTTCATTTCTCTTACTTTTAATAATAATATCATTATTTAATCTTAAGAACATTCTTAAAAAAACATTGTTGTGGATACTCAAAGTTACTTCTTAATAAGTAAAAAAAAAATGATGAAAGTTTATTCGTAGGAATTGTTTTAGACTTTCAGCTTTACAAGGTCAGGATCTCAATGTGGTGTTGTACATATTATTTTTCTTCCTTATCGTCGGTGGGAGAATACATAATCGCATATGTTATTAATGGTTAATCTTGAACTTAATAAAAACTATGGATACAACAACAACTTTATACACAACAAAGAAAATTTCCAATTGTATATGGCTCTAGTAAAGTTGTTGATCTGAAAATTCTAGAATTCGCTATAAAAAGTGGAGAGTTTCAACTTTAAACTACATTATTTAATATACTTTCTATTATATATGTTCATAGATAAATGGTTATTATACTCTTACCTTTATACTAGTGATAGATCAAGCGATATTGAAAGCAGATGTCCATTGGTAGCGCATTATAGATCTTATATACACCATAGTTTCTTCATTTCTTGCTACAATATTTCCACATTCGATAAGTGGAAGTAGCAATAAAGTTGAAGAAAAAAAATATAACCAAATAAAAAGTTGAAGAAAAAGAAAAGGGGACCAGCATCCAATCCCAACCCTTTAAACTCATCTTTAATTTCTTATAAACCCTTTTAATGCTTTTGTAGTTTAGTATATTATGAATACTTCAAATTAAAAGTGTGTTGTAAACAAACCTTTCAGCCTAATATTACCCGTAAGCGAATTAATAAACTAAACCCTGATTTCGGGTTATGTAACGTTCCACCTTATCGATAATGTGTTGTACACTCGACCACCACGATTTCCAGGATTATTTTATATTACTATTCTGGACCATATACACGCTTTAAGAAAGCAATCACGTTTTGAAAAAAAAAAACAGAAAGTAATCAAATGTATGTTCCAAAGAAAAAAAATCATATGAATAATTGACTTATACGTAATTTGTTTTTGTAAATTATTTACGTAACATTTTGACGTTAAGACAATCCCAAAACAAAGATATAAAATAAAATTAATGATTATAAGTTAAACAACACATGCACGTAATTTTTAATTTTGACCATCCTAGAATTATGGCCATCGCCACCAGCTTTTTGTCTGTGAAAAAAGAAATGATTTCGATGTTTTGAAATTTTGGCTCTCAGCTTTCTTATTCAGTGTCCCACTAGTAAACCTAAAGACCAAAGAAAGAAAAGTAAGCATCAACTAAGTTCATATAAAAACATTAACCAAAGAAAAGGATGATATATAGCGATTTACGTAGGAAAAAGAAATACATAATATTATAAGAGAATCGGTTTCGGGAGAATCATATAAGGTTTTCTCTAATATCTCATAAATTAATCAACGTGGGTAAAAAAGTTAGTAAAGGAAAAAAGTGAATATTAAAAGGGCAATTCTCTTAAATAGTTTTTTTTTAAGTTTTTGTCACAAAAATAGTCTTTAAAAAAATAAAATGACTAAAATAGACTTTTTTTTTTTGAAATTTTAATTTTTTTTAATTTTTTTTTTTTGAAATTTTAATTTTTTTTAATTTTTTTTTTTTTGAAATTTGAAACCCTAACCCCAAACTCACCCCTTAACTCTAAACCGTAAAATGCAAATTAGTTAATCCTAGAGCTATAAATGCATATAAATGGATTTTTTAGCTTCTAAAAAAAACATTTTGATCATTTTCTTCCTTAAAAACTATTTTTTGTGACAAACAAACTAAAATTGGCTATCTAAGAGAATTTCTCATATTAAAAAGTTTGTCGTCCGACCCAAAGATGGTTGAGCATTAATCATGAATCATGGTAACATAAACTACTATCAACATGATTGTCTCAAGTAGAGCCGCTAATGCTCGTTTGTATGTCGATGCTATCCAATTTGTTTTGTTATCGCTCGACTGATCACAACAGTTAATCTTAAAATTATTTTATATCGTTAATTTTTAGTAACAATTTACTTTTATATGATTAGCAAAACAAAATTATTATTATAAATAAGATAATTCTCTTAAATAGTTAATTTTTTAGTTTTTGTCATAAAATAGTATTCAAATAGAAAAAATAATTAAAATATTTTTTTATTTTAATTTTTTAATATTTACTTTTAATTATTTTGAAATTTGGAACTGTAACCCCAAAATCTTACCATTTAACTCTAAACTCTAAATTTATAATAGTTAGCCCTAAAAATATAAGTGTATATTTACTTCTTTAATAAAACATTTTAGTTATTTTTTTCTTTGAAAATTATTTTTGTGACAAAACTTTTTTTTAAGGTATTTCTCTTATAGTCTTATAAATAAACCTTATTGTTCGTTTGTAGATTCAGTCAACACATGTAATTACAAGAACCACCTACTATTGCTGATTATCAGAATTCAAAACCTGATTTCCGCTTTAAAAGGGTAACATAGAGCGAAAGAGTTGGAATTTTATGTTTGTGTATTGTAGTTGTTGCTAAATATACGGTAATACATAATTGTTTTTTTTCTTGTAATTAATAATAAAAAAAAAGAGTGAGTAATTAAATAATTGGACACAGATGGACATGAATCTGGAGTTTAGGTACAGAGATACCTGTATTCTGGTCTGGAAACGAGCCACACGAAAGAAAAAAAAAATATATAATTAATAAAAGATAAAAGGAAAGAAGAGAAAGAGACAGGCTGTGAAAAAGAGTTGCGCTAGCTAGGTGAGTCGATCGGAAGTATCGTCTAAGTTTCTTCAAACAGCTATCTTCCAGGATCAGATACACAGCCTGTCTCTCCACACGTGTGATTTAATTATTACTATTAATAAAATGGAAGAGAGATCCACACATTTGTCGTGGCATTAACCTGTTGGAAGCTTTTAGAGATGAGAATAATCAAAACAATCAACCTCACTCTTTGTCGATAAGTAAACAAAGATATCTCATCAACCCCGCACCTGTCGCTGGAAACATCTCTCCGTTTAACACTCTAATAAAAGCACTTCAGGCCGTCTTCTGAGGTTTTGAATGTGCGTATGACAACAGCTTGGAGTTTAGTTCACTACCTTAGGACTGGAAATATTGTTGAAGTATGGTATTCCTAATCAGCTGGTTAGCTCCGGTTCAATCTCGAGATAGATTGAGAAGTGGTTAAGCTGGTTTAGCTTAATCTTAAGTCACATGTGTGTTCATGTGATTGCAAACGACTAAAGTATAAAGTTAGTGCAGCTGCTCGTACCGTCCAGCCCCGGTGAATATAGCTGCTCTCCACATCATAGAGTATGGTGAACACCGGATCACCAAATCTTGTTGTTGTTGCATGTTGAATCTTTCTTGCTTTCTTACTTAAATCTATTCGATTAGGAAGAATACAAGCTTAGATCCGTACACCCATCTTAGACCAGTTGTAGGTATAGACAAGTAAAACATTAACCTAAGATTTAAAAAAAAAATTAAATTAATAGAAATATATGTTTCAATTGTTTAAAACAAAATTCTATTAACTTCTTACTAAATTGTATATAGTTTCTAAAATCTCTTATCCACCTGGCCTGAAAATAACCACACATCGAACAGAAATATAGCTACAGTATCAGTATTTGTTCGTTTTTTCCCCTCGTGTTTGTATACAATTTCTATAAGCTGTGAACAAGAAATGATACACAACTTGAGAAACAAAGATTGAAGTTAAACTTATGGGTTTAATGTGAATGTACATCAAGTTCCGCTACTATTCCTTGATGAGCACGGAACATAGTTACTTGTATATATCAAAGATGGTAAAACCAACGGAAAGCAAAAATCACGAGTAACACAAAAGAGAATCCCATTGCCTGCATCAGTTCAACATCGAATCTTCAGTAATCTTCTTCAGATAATAGATTATCTCTAACCATAAAATGCATACGCAGGAAAGAATATGCTGAGTGCTTACAGTGATTGCGGAAGCAGCAAGGCCGGCTCTTTCTCTAGGATCTCTGCGGTAATAGTTCCCGAAATAAAGAAATGTAGCATAGTACCACAAAGGTGGGAACACAAACCCCAGAAGAAAGCTGTTAATTATCAAAGACAACAAATCAGCGTTGGTCTTAAGATCGTTAATAACAAGAGAGTATATACACTCACGAGAACCATCCGAGTCCACAACCAAAGCAAGGAAGAGGTTTGTCATATACTCCTGTCTCCATGTTGTCTGCATCTTTTACAGCCGTATATCTTCTTTTCCCATAACCCATAGCATCTATCGTAACAGAGATACAACATCTCTTCTTAGTTCATGAATGCTTCGTAATTTGTGAGGTATCAAACAAAGTCTCACATTGGAAGTTTATACAAAGAGTGTTTAATATATAAAGAGATGTTCAATTCTAATTAGTGTGATGTCTTCGGAAAAAAAATCCAAAAGTAAATTTATGCGGACTAGCCTCTTAGATTCAAAGTGGACAATATCGTACTAATCGGACAATAAAAAATTGGACATGGCTCGCTAAATCCCAACATAATTAACATCTCAGTGGTGAACATAAAACTGAATGAGTGCTACACATGACAAGACCAGGCACCAATAAGAACTTACCTCTAAATGCAGAATAATATGGAGAAGCTAGTTTCATGAGCTTGGCATGCTTATCAGAAATGATTTTCACCATCTCGGTTCTACCCTTTCCGGATACAGTTTTAGTATCTGCAGTGATAAAGAATATTTATGGGTGAAAATAAAAAATCTCTAAAGCAATAGATATATAAATTTCATCCTCCAAGTACTTTGCAGTAGACTCCAACCAACACATACACTTGAGAATTCAGTCAGACAACATCATGAACAGGGCAAGAACAACGTTGTCTCATAATCTCATGAACAGGGCAGCTCAAATGCACCAAATTTTTTGAAAGAAAACCATTTTGCAGTGACAAAATTACTCTGTACCTAGATGAGGATAATTATAATACGCACTGATCCTATATTCCACTAAAAGTACCCCAATAAGCACAAAAAGAGGAAGAGCAGTTTGTTCATAAGAGAGGAAATAAGATAATTACTTTCGTCCATGCTTCTTCTAGCTGATCTTGCTTGAGTTTTTTCTGCGTTGACAAAGACCCCCTCTGAATTTCACTAGATCAAGTATGCAACAACAAAGAGTCTTAAGTAATAGATTTGAAACCAATCAGCTTAAATTAATTGAAAAACAAAACTCGATTAGCCCTGACATATCAAACAAACTCGTCGATCCAGAGTTCATCAGAATTGCTCTGGGAATAAAAAGGAAACAATAGATCAAAGATAACTCACCAAGGAGAACCTCGTGAGAAAACTTTACGAAATGAATCTGTTAGTTTAAACCCCTCAATCTGAAACTGATTAGTCAGAGGAGAATCGTGTGTCTTCCGCTTCTTCTTCTGTCTTGTTCAACTTTGTCGGCGCTTTAAATGCGTACAATTAGATGAAAGAAGATGAGGAAATTGAAAATCTTCTCCGAGTAAAATTACTCCTTTACCAACCAATCAGTTTTATCTTAGATTAAAGTTATTTTAAGAGATAATTTTCAGAAAGTTAAAAGAGTAAATAACAATTTTTGGTTATTATTGACATGATGCTAGATTGCGTTACTTCATTGTTTTTGTTTGCAGTGAAACATGTTCTGTTTAATTGTTAATGAGAAGACAAAAAGAAAAGATTGGTTAAAAGCTGCCTTAAACAACACTTTACAATCAAACTTCATGTGTAACCACCCAAGTATATATTTACTAATCCTTGTCAAAATAATACATATTTTAGAATTTACAGATATATTAATAAAACATATTAAAATTTAGTTATCAATACATATTTTTTTATAAATTTATATTTTTATATTTTTAAATCAATAAAATTTCAGAAAATGCAATTAATATTTTAAAGTTACAGTTTTCTTTATTAGTTAGACAAAAAATCTATTAAAATATTTATATAAAAAAATTTAAACAATTGTTTTTGAAATGGAGAGATCATATGGTTTCCACCACCTACAATGTATCAAATAAATGGGAGTACCTTGTCACACATTGAAATATTTCTTTCAAAATGCGTGGGATCCAAAAATACATATATCTTCACCAAGACCATTTTGGAATCGCCAAATAGACCCCATTACAAAGACAATTATAAAAACTAAAGATAGAACTAGTTCTTATAACTTATGAGTGTAGCCATATTACAATTAACCTCGATAACAAGGGATTTGTTTTTGGAAGATACATGATCTCATATATACATATTCATGTCAGTAAAAAAAATTAATAATGGTGGGAAGATACTAAAGGAAATAAATAAAATTAAGCATGAAAATAATATTACAAACAATTAATAATATCGGTTATTACCTGTTTTTGTTTTGTTTTTAAGAGATTTACCCACCATCAAAACTTTTTTGTCTTTATTTCTTCCAAACCTTCTTATTCAATTCAAGGATTTGCTCTTGAATTTCCGTATTCCCTTCAAATCAACCACTATTACACTTATGTTGTCTTTGCTTCCTCTTTGCAAAGCCATCTTCGACAAATACTCTGCCGCCGACATTGCCGCCGGATCTTTCCCTTCTCCTCTTTTCTCCGCCGGCAGCAAAGCATCTCCGGCCATGGCATTCTTCTTGTGCCATAACAAAATCCGTTTCCGAGCCATATCACACACTTCTTCATTCGTCATCACATCCCAAACACCATCACTTGCTAAGATGAGACAGTCGTCTTCTTTGACTCGCCGGACTGAAGTCACTTCCGGATCAGGGATCACCGACGGTTTTAGGTATTTATCGCCTGTTTTGCAAATGGTTTATAACTATCAAAAGAACCAATAAAACCATTGAATGTTTTCCAAGAGAGAAAGTGAAGCCCTTACCAATGGATCTTGACATGGCGAGCACACCGAAAACACGAGCCCCGTTCCATTGGATTACTTTCCCACCAGCTGCTTCTATTCTAGCTGCTTCATCTTCTCTATCCGGCTACACATAAAATGTAGAGCCAAACGCTAATAAGAACATTGACCAAATCTATAGGCATGATGTTACTGTACCATCTGAAGAAAAAATCATTAAGACAAAGCTCTGTTTTTAGCTTAAGAACCTCGTAATGACACAACTCTATTGATTCTTGTCGGAAAAAAAAACTCGTAATGACTTAAACTCTATTAGATATTTTAATATATTTGTCACAAAATAAACTGCGATTGATATTTGCCTAAAACATGTTGTAACAACACATAGTGTATTTACTTACTTTGTGATCGACGGATAACGCGAGTGGCGTTTTGCCGCGGCACAGAACCGCTCTAGAATCGCCGCAGTTAGCGACGAAGATATGTGTCGGAAAGACAACGGCGACCACGGAAGTGGACCCCACCGTTTCGGGGACAAAGCCAAGCTCAAAGTCAACTCTCATAAAAGAGTTGAACAAAGCTCTCTTCCACTTCTCTTGCCACGTGTCACCGTCGCAAAACTCCGGCTTCTCCTTCAGTATCTCCTCCGTCAAAGCCAAATGCATTCTCTCACGGCAATACTCCGCCACCTAAACACACACACACAAAAGAACCGATCAGAACAAAAAGATCTAAAAGTCAAAGACTTTGCTCAATCCGGTTTAACCTGAGAACCGCCATGTCCGTCGTAAACACCGAAGAAGTGAGCACTGTAGTGAGGGTTTAACCCGTTAGCGACTCGACCACAATCGAGAAGCGAAACTTGAAGGAATCTAGGAATCGTCGAGACAGAATCTTCCATCTCCGGTCGTCTTCCACAGATCGAAGTCACTCCGTACAAAGGCACACTCTTGAACTCGAACAGACTCCTACTCTCTGTCCTGCTGAGTACTCTCTTCTCGCTGCTCTGAGCCGCCGTCGATCTTGGATCAAACTCATCTGAGCCGTTCATTTCTTCTCCCGCGGAGAGATCCACGATAACCTCAGGTACACCCGCCGCAGCAGATGATGAAGACGACGAGCCTTGCCTCCTCATGTTGTTGATCTTAAAGGACGAATCTTTCATTGATTCCTCACCGGAACACGAACTTTCCGGCAAAGAAGTGCTGCAATAGCCTCTGACTCCTAGTTGAGGCTCAGGGAACGGTCTGAATGGTACAGCTACTGCAGGAGAAGCTTTGTCCATCGACGGAACACACGGTGATAGCTTGTTTGATCTCTCTGGCAAAGACCCCAAATCAGAAAAGGAAGGAGATTTTGAAGAGAAAAGGTCGTCAAGTTATGGTTTAGTTATAACGAACGGTTCAGTTGAGGGGAAGAGAAACTGAAAAGTCGACTGAAAATTGAAGAGACAAAGGAACTTTATTAGAGAAAGATGAAGACAAGAAACTCATGACTCAGAAGAGGAAAGTGAGACAACCTTAGCTAGCACATGAAATAGATTGAGATTTGCCAAAAATAAAAGAACAATTAAAATTAGAAAAAGTAAACTTTTTTTTTCCACCGAGAAATCACCACCCAAGAAATTTTATTTTTCTTTCATTCAGGGTTTCCTGGATTCTGGGCAATTCGTTTCAACCATTTACAGATTCTGTGATCTCTCTTTCTCTCTCCTCAATTAATTTACAATTTACAGATCTTTGTGTGCTCTCTTGAGTACAAAAAAAACAAAAAGAAGAAAACAAAAACAAAAGTTTAGGCAGAGATCGGTTTTAAATCTGCCACATATTACATTTTAGAGATAGAGAGAGAGGTCTTTGTTTATTACACAGTACAGAAGAGAGATGTTTCAGTCAAGAAAAAATAATAATTTAGAAATACATTTTTACTTTTGAACTTGCCTATATGCAAACAGAATATCTTTATAGAAATACATATTTGCTTGCGTTTTCTTTTTCGTGTCACCACTCCATTATTGCTTATCTTTACCGTAATTTTTGAATACAATGTTTCTATCAGTTCTCTGTAAAAAAAATCCCACGTTTTGGAAGTTAAATCTGGATATATCTTAAACTACACATGTCTTATTTTTATAGAGAAACAACTTCAATTAATTTTTTGTAATACAGACATGACACATGTCAACAGAAACTTAGAAAGTTGATCAACAGAAGACTAATTTAATTATATTTAAGTAATTATTGAATTTCTTTCATTATTTTGAAGACTTTTGGCTTTGGATTATAAAAGGGTTTTGAAATATTCTGTAGCTAATACACTATTCTTCGCCACACATAAAGAGGAAGAAGTACATCAACAAAATATCTAATTTATGATAAAATATAGTTTTAAATAATTGTTGAATGATTAATATCGTAAGGTTCGGTTAATTATCAGATATTCGTTTATCGTCGCGATGACATGTGAATTCCAAAAACGTAGAGGATATGATCTCACGCTAAGCAGTATCTCGTATCAATCAAATATGGCAAAACCCAAAATAAATCAAACGCGAAAGCAACCAGCTCACCTTGCACCAAATAATAATGAAACGCATCACACATCGCACACGTTTTTAGTGAATCGAATACTTAAAACATCACTGCACATATTTAATCAAAATCAATTCTTTTAAATAGTCTTTTTAAAAATTTTGTCACAAAAATAGTTCTAGAAAAATAAAATGATCAAAATAGCATTTTTTTATGAAATTTTCAATTTTTTTATTTTTATTTTTTAATATGAAACCATATCCCTAAAACCACCCCTTAACTTTAAACTTTAAAGTCTAAATAACTAACCCTAGAGATATAAATACATATAAATAAAAAATTTAGCTTCTAAAAAAATTATTTTAGTCATTTTTTGTTAAGAACTATTTTTGTGAAAAACAAATTAAAAATGATTATGTAAGAGAATTTCTCTTTAATCAAAGCCGTAACTCATATATAGTATGTCATAGCATTAGCTTCCAGCCGTATTTATTTAAGTAAATTATCGGCTTTAAGTTTTCAAAATTTTTTGTAGGTTAGTCGGTTTAGTCTCTATTTATTCTCCAAGTTATTATGGTTCGATTCATCGCAAAGGCTATTTTCCTTTTTTTTTTTTTTAACTATAGCTGTAACATCCCGAGTTGTGATATATAGAAATGCTTAAGAGAATTAATTTGACTATCTATGTCATCAAAATGCGCTTATCTTTTCGGGAGCACATCCGTTTAGAACTCCAGAGTTAAGCGTGCTTGAGCTGGAGTAGTCTAAGGATGGGTGACCTATCGGGAAGTGATTTGTGAAACCGTGTGAGTGAGGCCAAAGCACGGAGAAAGGTCATGTGGTGATTGCAGGGTTAGTAAACAATGATTTCGAGCCTTGGAAAATTAATGGACCGACCGTTGGAACGGGATGGGGCCCACGGGCCGAGAAAGCGGGCGTGGGTGGTCCATTAACTGTGGACGGTCGGGGCATTACAATAGCAGCCCAAACTTTTTTCTGTTTGTGGTCTACATAACTCCCAGACCGGGCCTCTGTAGAATTAACAGTCTATTATACTCCCACATGTCTTATCATGTTTATGCATAATTACAACTATGCCAACTTAGTTAATCAGAATATGGATACCTGCCAAACCATTATCTATGCTAAACAAACTGATTATGCGATTCCGGTTTACCAAAAAAGTGGAAATTACATGTATGGATAGACTTCAAAATATAATGGCGTTAGTGTGGAACCAAAAACAGAAGAGAATCAACAAAAGAAGTGTGTTGTGTTGTCAACAGATGATGATTCTTTTATCCAATAATAGTAATTAAAATTCTCTTCAAAACTATGAATAATCAAGTGGGTCCTACTTTTGTCGGGTAAACAGATGGATTGTTGCCACGTGGGTAAACAAAAAGTCGTAGATTTGGTGAACCAAAAGAGGATGACGTGGACGGTGAAAGATCTGTTAGTTGGGGTGGCGGGAAAGAGATGAGGAAGAGGTTCATTGCACTGACAAAGACAGCCTCTTTTAACTTCCGTAAATATCTTGTGTTTCTTTTCATTTTTTGTTGCTGTGTTTTGTGGTTTTTATTTCACATGTTACGTCATCACTGGTCCATGTAATGATATATGAAATCAAAGTATCTTTTGGATAGGCAGCAAACAAAATATCCAGTTTAAATCGAATTCAGTGAACCAGTCATAAATATAATGTTTTGTATGCTGTGACAAAACATTGTAATGGACATGTCTTGGGAGGATGAGGGGGTATCTACGTATTATAGACTCATGCAACTTTAAAATAGTAGTTCATTCATAATATTATATGGTAGTTCGCAGCTGGCATATAAAATACAATATCATATTGTATAATTAATTTGGTGAAAATAGAACAAAATCAATTCATATTTTGTATATGTGTCACAAATCTATAGATAACCAATTGACACACGGATCTGCAAAAAAGATGCTGTGTAAACTAGTGGTCACATAACAATTTAAAGTATGGAAAAACGTTCTCTCGAAGTTTATGTTTATCACAGAGTTAGTAATATAATGTTTTCAGAGCATTAACTCCGGGTTCTTAGAGTAAAGTTTTTAGCGTAATTTAAGAACCGGTTCTTAATTTAACAAAGAAAAAATTAAGAACTGATTCTTAAATGTCTTATTTAAGAACCGATTCTTAACTTTTTCTTTGTTAAAGTTAAGAACCGGTTCTTAAATTACGCTAAGAATCTCATCTTAAGAACCTGAGGTTAATCATGATCTCATTAAAAAGGTACCTCTATGTTCAATTGTTCTATTATATAGGTAGTTTTAACTAAAAGCACAAAAAATAAGAAAATTATTATTTTTAAAAATATATATTATTAAATATATAAATTATATATAGTTTAACTAATTAAAAATAATTTTGTTTAGTTTGATTAGTTACACTATATAAAGTTAAAAGTTATCTAAAATATAAAAATTATTTATATTTTGAAACAAAAAAATTCATAAAACTGTGAAAATGATGGAATATAAAATAGCAAGATGTGAACTACCGCTTGGACGGATGACCAAATTGCTTTTACTATTTGGACTGGGCCTGGCCTATCGACATATCTGATAACGTTTCAACCTTTTTCATTTTACTAAATAAATGTTTGACTTATGACACTACATCACATGTTTTACTTTATTGATTTCACGAAAAGTATGATTTTTTCTGTGGTTGCTGAAACAAATAAATTTCAGAACACCATAGGAAATACAGTAGATTTTATTTTCCCATGTGATGATGGACCCACTTTTGTGTAAACAAGTACGAAATCAGTTCACATCCATCCATCAATGTACACTTAAAGATCAACGAAATAAAAATGGAGAATCTTAATCCTTCTTTTAAGGGAAAATTACATTAAAAACCTTCAAAGTACATTCATTTTACATTTTAAATATAAAACTATTCAACTTGCATATTAACTACTCCCTCCGTTTCATATTACTTGTCGTTCTAGATTTATGCACACATATTAAAAAAACATATGATTTTGTATATTTCCAAAATAAAAACACAATTATCTATACACTTAACCATATTTCAACCAGTAGAAAAATAAAATAAAGAATCTTATTAATGAATTTTGCATTAAAACTCTAAAACAACACTTATTTTAAAATAATTTTTTTTCTCTACAACGACAAGTAATATGAAACGGAAGGAGTATTAAACTGATTTTTGTATCACAAAAAACTTTCAATCTGATTTTATTTATTGTTTACTTATAAAACAAAGTGACATATTTTGTAGTTATTTAATTAATAAAATTAATTAAAACAAATAAAAATTCGAAAAACTAAATAAAAAGTTCACTTTTTCAAAGTTTAATTATTATTTTTTAAATCAGAAAGGTTAAAACTAAAATTAAAATATTAAAAATTTAAATAAAAACTCTAAAATTATAACATTATTTTAGTTTTTATTTGATTTTTTCAATATTTATATGGGCAAATCTCCACAAAAATCTGGAAAAAAAATTACCAAAAGAATACACAAAAATAAAAATGAAAAAAGTTTTCATAAAAATGACAAATAACAATTATACCTTTATTCTATAGATATATCAGTATAATTAAATATTTAAATAAAAAAATATTTTTACTTTTAGAAAAAATCCTACCCAATATCCTAAACTTTTTCTGTTTTTTTTTTTAAATGCTTTTATATTTTGAACATTTATTACAAACATCAATTAAAAAAATTTAAAATTACAATTTGAAGTTTAAAATCCTAAATCTTACAATCTTCCAAAATTCATCATTGATATCTAAACTGTAAATCTAGATTAATTAATCTTTAACATATAAATTTTTGTTATGAAATCTATTTTGGTCATTTTGATCATTGTGAACTATTTTTATGATAAAATAATGTTAATTCTATCCTAAAGTATTTCTATATTTATATTTTATTTTTACTTTTTAAAAATAATTAAATATTTTTAAATGATTCTCCAAATTTTATTTAGTTTCTAATTTTTTCTATATTTTCCTTATTTTTAATTGTTTTAATTAAAGTATTAATTAAATAACTTAAAAATATGATACATCAATTTATTTTACCGTTAAATAAGTTATATTTTCGATTTAATGAATAAGTAAATCAAGTTAATAGTTTTTTGTGATACAAAAAATTAACTTGATTATTTATATTTTAATTAAATAATTTTGCGGTTTTAAATTATAAATGAATGCAACTTTAAAATGTTCCTATCTTTATTTTTTTTAATAAAGAGTGTCGACAAAGAAAAAAAAACAGAACAAACAAATAAACACAGATGTCAAACACTTCTCACTTAACTTACCTTTAATCTGTGGTTCAGGTTTTTTGTTGGGCTCTCTTTAATATTCTTGACCCAATAATAACCAGATCAAGAAGATGATTCTTGCTCATGTGTTGAGAGCCTAAAAGAAACAGACATCGAAGGAAGCTTCTCTTACGTGATGGCATCTATTTTCAGACCTTCAGCTTCACTTGGTCTACGACCAAAGGTAACACTCGTTTCTTCAGTCACTTCATAGATTAGGTTACTAGATTACCAGAAAATAGCTCTTTCAGGGGTTATTCTTACCTCTCTCGAGATGGTAAACTTTAGGGTCTTGCTGTTTAGTTTAGAGTTACTGAGTTTGAGAAGTTGAGAAGAGAAGTTAAGATTGTATGTGTTGGACTAATGATGAAGGGTTTTGGTATTTGGAAGGTGACTTACACGAATCATCATCACTCTACGATAGAACGATTTGAATTTCAGAAGAAGAATCTGAGAAAAGATAGGGTCAATGGTAGGTGGTCATGTGGCTTGAAGGCTAATCAAGCACAAGGGTCAGCTGAAGGGATCAGTGTAGTACAAGAGAAAGAGGTTAACAATCAAACCGGTAACTAAACCGATTTCTCCTTTACATAGTTTTTTGGATTAATGTTACAGTTGAGAATAAGACATGCTTTGATTTTCTGCAATACAACATTCTATAACAAATATCACCACTACCTTAGACATGTTTTGACTTTTGGGTTATTCTAATTGTTGATTTTTATAGATTATGGAGTTGTTGGGGTTCACCACGTTGGTCTGCTCTGTGAAAACTTAGAACGGTCACTGGAGTTTTACCAGAACATTCTAGGCCTTGAGATCAACGAGGCAAGACCACATGATAAGCTTCCATATAGAGGAGCATGGTTATGGGTAGGTTCAGAGATGATTCATTTAATGGAGCTTCCAAATCCTGATCCATTAACTGGTAGACCCGAGCATGGAGGCCGGGATCGACATGCTTGTATCGCAATCCGTGATGTTTCAAATCTTAAACAGATTTTGGACAATGCTGGTAATATGTATATATATAAACATTTTGCTTCATCTTCTTCCTTATTGTTTTTACTTTAAGGATGTGTTTTGTTTGGGTTGTGTTGTAGGGATTGAGTATACGATGAGTAGGTCAGGGAGGCCAGCGATATTCACTCGTGATCCAGACGCAAACGCTCTTGAGTTTACTCAAGTTTGATTCTTGAGTCTCTCTTCTTTATAGATAATATAAGTTGTAGATACTTAAAATACTGTTAAAGTCTCATCTTCAAATTTGTGTGTGTTTGGATCAGTTCCATTAAGCATCCTACCTTTTGTGTTACACCCATTCAACATCGAATTAAGAAAAAAGCAAATCATATGTTTTTGATCTTTTTTCCGTAGTCAAACTTCCTTGTTAACCTTCTCGTTCTCTCCTTTCCTCTCATATTCACCCTTTCTTCCAATAACAAACCTTCTTGGAAGTCGCATGTTCGATCCATGCTCATTGCATCAATTTGTTAAAATTCACAACCACGAAACCGCTGTAAACTTAAACTCACACATACACTCAAACACAATCTAAATGAAATTCCACTTCCATAACAAAAATGATGCTAAAAGAGTCACTATGATCTCATAACGACCATACTGAAGGTGGTCTCACGACTGACACCCCCCCCCCCCAGATATACAACATTTAGCAAAAAAACATCCAAAATGCAATATATTATCAAAATCTTTATTTATAAAACAAGATGCTTCTTTTCTCCAAAGCCTATGATCCTCCACTCATCTTCACCTCTTACGCCTTCTTTCGAAAATAAAACATATCATCATACACCCGCCCGATTCAAACATGTCCAGCAGGGTATTTAGAGTATATATACACATTTATTTAAATGTTTTTGTGATCAAAAGGAGGCAAGAGTAGTGGAGAGAGAGGTCTATAAGCCTGACCGAGATCGCCACTCTTGTATAGCTGACTTGAGAGTATGGTTAGGTGTGAGATTGCAATGTCTCAACCGATTTTTAGTCACTGGAGACACATTTTGATTGTTTTGAATCCAAGCTTTTATCGCTTTTCCTTCGTACGTGAATCCATCTGCTGCTATTTGTGGATCTTCCATTATTTCCTGCAATAAAAAAACACAACCATTAAGTATTGTCTTTGTTTTGGGAGAGAGAGAGACAGAGTTTACTATTTGTTTTACCTTAAGAATTGGACAGTAATAATGACTTGGTGGTCGTGCTTTTGCTTGTTCTGTCTTGAGTCTACTATTAGCAGATTCAAGAATCCGTTTGAGAGCAGGCAAGACTTGTGTATCAAGATCCGGTCTATCTCTGCATTTGAGCTGCGAACACGTTATTGCTATACGAGCTAGCTCTTCAGCTTCAGCCATGGGCCATTCTCTCACTGACCCATCTAACATATCTCCAAAACAGCCTCTCTTCACCGCGTCCTCCACGCAGAAAAGTAGACCGTTGGGATGTCTAGCGGTTAAAAGCTGGAGAACTATGATTCCAAATGCGTAAAGATCTGACTTCGGTCTGAACGTGCCGGTTCTTTGGTACTCAGGGTCCAAGTAGTACAGTGTACCGGCGATGGTTGAGTTTCTATAAACCGTGACACTCTCTGGTGCCTCCTCTGATATGAGTTTGGCTAGTCCAACGTCTCCTATTTTGCTAACGAAGTTTTTGTCTAGGAGAATGTTGCCTGGTTTGAGATCACGGTGGACGATGGGCTCTGGCTTTGAGTTGTGGAGGAAAGCTAACCCACAAGCTGTTTCGTAGATGATTTTGAATCTGATGAACCATGGGAGTGATGGTTTCCCTTTCTTGCGAGAGATGTGAGCATCTAAGCTTCCGTTCTCCATGTACTCATAGACAAGGCAACCGTTATCAGGACAAGCACCAAGGAGAAGAACCACATGAGGATGTCTAAGCTGGCTTAAGACAGATATCTACAAAGTATATATAACTGGAGAGTTTTAAAACTCATGTTGTTATTACAACATTTGTTAAATTCGATGGCACTAACTCTTTATATATTAGTTAATTATTTCTTCGGGATTCTTATTCAATTCATTAACAATATTACTTAGTAGATTTTTACCTCTCTTAAGAATTCTTGTTTCTTCTCGATTGTGTCAGGTCTGCGAACCTTAAGAGCTACTGGAGTGTGATCAAGGCTGCATTTATATACTTTCCCGTATCCTCCTTCGCCGATGATTTTACTCGAAGAGAAGTTATCTGTAGCTGCAACTACCTCTTCTTTCGTGTACTTTCTGTATCGACTGTCACTCAAGAAGAGCTGGTCCATGACTTGCTGTTTCTGTAAGGACTGCTGGAGTGCATTTAGTTCCGCTAGTTTCCTATCGCAGAACTCTTTGGCTAGTATTGCTTTCGCTTCTTCGATCTCTTTCACGGCTTTTAGATGCTTTTGTTTCTCTTCTTCTGCTTCTTTCCTCAGCATTTCTTCCTTTTCCAGAGCTGATATGACCCTTTTTGTATCTTTGATACACTCATAGGAAAGAGACTGCACCTGTAGATCACCAATGTTGGTTTTGGTTGAGTTTAAAAAAAAAATCCAAACAAAGACAAATAAACTCAAGATTTATTTACAGTAACACCAATTAACCTGTGTTTGTTTATGAACTAGCTCTTCACAAGCTTGCTTGTACATGCAAAGAGTGGTTTGTACTTGTTTCCTTAGCTGCTCTACCTCATACATTACATTTGACTGCCACTAAATTTATTTGAGATCAAAACCATAAAAAAAAAAGTGAAATTGGCTAAATAATCAAATGCTTTAGTACTTCACCTTGGGTGTATTCATTTTTGATCCAGGGTTCAACTGCATGTTACTAGTGGAAGCATTACTTTGTCCAAGTATAGAGCGGACTTGTTCGTCATGGGTCAAACGAATACCAGTTGAGGCCTGTGCAGGAGAAAACACTCGAGAGGTTTGATGACTAGGTGGCAATGAGACGGGCCTTCTAATCTGATTCCTCGCTGGTGATGGTGACATGTATGAAGCAGCTAAGCCTGTCTTATCCGAGCATGTTCGGTTGAATGGATCTTTATGAGTTTCTGCTACTTTGGGTGTACGGAAACTATACGATGAATCCGGAGAAAGTTTCACTGCAGAAACAAGATTTTATTTATATCTTAAATTCACATTAGAGTATAGATTACTAAAAAAGGTGAAATTATTATTATATATATACCTGGAGATAACTGATTGGTTGATTTGGTTAGTACTCGATCTTTGGCGATAACATATACTTCACATGTCTCTGGAGCGTTTCCTAGTACCGTTAATGGCATTTCCTGTCCTTTTTTCCTGCCAAAACGTCATGTCTTTATTACAAGAGATGTTCAAGAAATATACACAAATCGAGACAAATGGTAATAAAAGTCTCTCTATGACCAATGAGAAGTTGGCTTATTGGATAAAACCCTTCGATTAAGAAAAGTTTAATAGGTAATAAGCTAGGTATATACAGAAAAATGTTTTGTATCTCTTGTAGTACTTCACGAACTGATACGATCTCAAAGAAAAATGGTTGTTCATTATGGAAACAGTACCTTGTAAGGAAACTTGGAGAGCAAGAGCCAATCACTAAACACTCAACCTCACTGTCTGAAATGTACTCCAAAAGCGCCTTCGTAAGATCATCATGTTCCAGCAACAAAGTCTCAACCTAACCAGTAAAAAAAATAAAAAATTATGATACTATCAAAAGCTCAAAAACTCGTGTACGAATAATCTGGAGAAACTCACTTTGATTGATCCGCAGATCTTATTAAACGGCACAAAGACCTCTTCAAACTCTTTTCTCAAATCGTGTTTGTACATGGACACAACACTCTCTTCCAAGTCCTCCACTGGAATCTTTGAACCAGCTTCCAACCAAAACCAAAAAAAAAAATATATATATTTACGTCGAAAGTTACTACGGTGAAAATGAAGTCAACGAGATGGACTTACAAGGAGATGGAATAGCGTTGACGGTAGGCATGACGTGAACTAGAACTAACCGATCGATATGGGGAAGGAGATTGTCTACGGCCCAACGAACAGCACGACGGCTAGCAGCTCCTCCAACGCTGTCGCCGATTGATCCTTTAACGGCGACGGATATCGACGAATAATCCGGAAGAGCAGCTCCATCGAACACGTTGTTCGACATCATCACCAAGAAACTTCTTTCTCGATCAAGAAAGACCATTGTGTTTGGTCTTGTATTTATTGACTAGTGATAGTTAGAAACAAATAATCCTTAAAACTATACAACAAAATTCATTTGACAACTGTTTAGTGTGTGTCTTTTACCACTCCTTTCTCTTAATTTTTAAATTATATATTTTTATATAGTACCATTATAATATATGATTTTTTTTAGAATTATAATAAATTATTTTAGTTGCTCAAAGAAACCAAAAAATTATAGTAACAAATAAACCGATGGGGCGGTTCCACATACACGAATCACGCCTTGTCACGCCCTTTCATGATTCTTCTAATCCAAGTAAGTGTTTTTATTAAAGAGGTGAGTATATTGCTTGTTATAAAGGATTATGCTATGGAATATATACTTGCTCTCAGTTCGTTACTCTAGCAAATAGTGTATAAATAAATGATTTAAGACGGCACACACACACCACTTGCAATATTTCACTATGCAATAATAGTCCAAGTGTTCCGATTACAATTTTATAGATAAAATTGAAGAGGAAGTGTATATATTAATGAGTATTTGCACTAATGTAACAACGAGAATGGTCGTATTTAAATAAAATGGCAAATTCTAAAACCCACAAAAAAAATATATCCTTCTTTCCATCTTTTTAGTCCACTTACCACTTACCACAAACCAAGAACTTGTTCTTTTTGTTTCTTTTTGTCTGTTTCCGTGATCACGTAGATTTCTATACATGTTTTTGTTTCAAATTTTTCTAGATGGATTATTCATGTATATACAACAAACCCAAGAGTGGAGGAGAGACTCTCATACTCTGAGATAGGTTTTAATCATGGTTGCTCCGGTTGGATCAGAGATAAGGTGATTAATGAGACCTTTTCTTAAAGTGTTTGGTGCAATGATGAACATGTAGAAAGCAAACAGAACCAAATCTCCTGATGTTAATGTTGATCCTAGAAACCCTCTCCACATCCTGAGCAAGTGAAAACGGAAACATCAGGTTTCTTCATTTTTCCATGCATTGTTTGTTATCTGAATCAAGAATCAGTGGATGGATGGATGGCTTACCATTTTGGAAGGCGGAAGAAAGTGTGGAAGAAGCATCTAATGCCTTGGATATCGAGTTGAACTATGAGCGCAAGACCAAAGAGAAAGAATGCTCTTTGTCTTTTCCTTTCTGGTGGCCATAAAGTATCCCAAGCTGTCACAGAATAGAAGCTCACAAGTTTTTATAAATTGTCTCAAAGCTGGTGTAACTCAGTGGTGAGAGCTCAGCTCACCTTGTCTTGAAATATTGGTGTTGATGTGTCTGGTGAAGGAAGTAGTAGACTCTTGTTTTAGTATATCCGCGATGACTGATGCGTATTTTGGAGCTTCAGACAAAGATCTCACAACTGAATAGCCTGTTATGATTGAGAGAAACTTTTTAAGTCACAAATGGTTCAGACTAGTAAAAGCTGTTAATAAGGATTGATCTTAGTACCTGTTGCGGGATGTACCATGCTAGCTGCAGCACCGAAGGCGAGATTCTTTTGTTCAGTGTTTGGTAAGGAACCACCGACCGGGATATAAGACCATTCCTGTAGTTTATGCTCAAACAAAATTAATAAAGATCTCACTTACAAGTGAAGCTCTACTTTCTGTTTGTTTGTGTACAGATTTACTTACCTCTTCGTAAGTCTTTAATATTCGGATTCCGAGTGTTTCTAATCTTAACATGAGCTTCTTCTTTAACAAATCAAAGGGCATGACATCTTTTGAAGCAAGACATGTCTCCTGCAATAACCTCCAGGCTGATAAGCAAGATACACTTTTGGTGATAATGATTGAAATAGAAGGAGAGAGAACCTCAAAGAACACTCTTGTCTTTGTCATAGGCATAGCGTAGAGAAACGTTGGATACTCAGCTTCTAAACTCCGGATTTTCTCGTTTGTATAATCTCTGTAATCCATGAACACCATCTGCTCTGGATCATATGGACTGTTTTCCACCTAACAAAGTTTTCAAAACAGAACCGTCACAAGAGAGATTCATCATTCATATAATTTCTCACAGGAATGTCATATTCATACTGTACCTCAACCTCCACGCCGTATGCGGTTTGGACACAGACTCTAGGTCCCCCAACTTCGTATTGCAAGAGCTTCCCTGAAGCTGCTCCAGAAGCAACAGTGGCAAGCCTGCAATTACTAGAATGTCAGAACCTTTGACACTGTCCCCAAAAACGTTTTTGTTAACAGTACCTGCACGGAACAACGGTGTTTTGTTCACAGGAAACAAGCCTAAGGCCATCAGGAGCTTCTGTTATGCTCTCAACTTTGGAGCTAAGATACGAGACACCTGACTCCACACACCTATGAGAAAAATCATATGTCATGAGATGAAACAATAAACTAGTGAAATGTCTCTCTCCAAAAAGTGGAACCAATTTTTTTCATTACCTTCTCAAGAGCTCCTCGTGAAGTAAACGTCGACTAACTCTTCCATAAGGACGACCTATGGTGATAGGATTGTCATCGTCCAGATACACAATGGTATCTCTCCAAACATGTTCAATGCATTTTTGCAAGCCAAGATCTTTTTAAAGAGTAAAAACAATAAACACAAAAATAGTTTTTATTATAATATGATAATGAAGATAGTGACTGCTTGATCTCACTGAGTTCTTTTTTTTTTAAATTACCGTTGAATTCATCTTCCCAAACACCATAATTGTTTGTGAAAGGAAGATCAGGACCAATGAGTCCAACTTTGAGACCTAACTTAGATGATTCAGCAGCCAAGGCTAAACCAGCAGGACCACAACCAATAACCACTAGGTCCAATGCACCACCACCTTCACCAATTGATATAGGAGGTAACTGTTTTTTATTAAAAAAAAAAAAAACACAATCAATAAGACAAAGGCTTCAAATCTCAGACAGGACCTGTCTCAAGCAAATGTAAGAACAATCGGATCAAAGGAGACAATTCGTTTTCTTCATTAAAAAAAGTCAAAAGGCAAAAACGTTGACCTGACCTTATCAACAAGCTTAGAGTGTTCATCCATGTCTTTGTTTTGCTGCATTTGAACGTATAGAATCTCGGAACCACCAGCCTTCACGAAGTCTTCCTCGTCGGCGAATTCCTCTCTCACCGCCACGCAACTCTCCCTGCCGGAACCTCCTCCGCCGCCGCTAGCTCTGACTGTGCATAAACCGCACCGGAGATTACTAAAGCTGTATCTCTTAACCACCGGAAAGTTTCTAGGTGAAGAACTCCAAGGCGGAAAAGCTGTGACCGCCGTTGCAGCGAAATTGCGAGCACCAACACACTCCATAGTACTATAATTCTACTCAAGGAAAAACCGAAATATATAAATAAATAAAAAATCTTCAGCGCGAAGACGAAAACCTCTCACACCATTGTTGCTTTTTTTCCTTGGTAAATATTTTGTTTTTGTTTTGTTATCAATAAATGTTTCACGATGACTGAGAAGTGAGAACAAGAGAGCGATGAAGACGAGAGGACGATAAGGAAAGAGGATAGAATATAAACCGCTGGTTATGACGAGACTCTTTTCGTCACGTGTAATTCTTTGATTGGTGTTAAGTACTGAAGCGTATAACGTTCTTCCTCTAGAATGACACGTGTAGAGTTTCGACTGGCTAATGCAGTTCAAAGTACAACAACGTCGTGTATGGTTTTGAGTCCGTTACTTATGGGCTTGTAAGAAACGGGCCTTTGTGTTTAAAAGCATGAATCGAGTTAAATCTCACTTGCTCTGTTTGTTTTTAAATGTTTTTGAGCTTCTAGTTTAAACTAGAGTTTTGACCCCACTAATTTTCAAAGTTCCTTTTTTAACTCGATATTCTTATCAGCCAATCTGAGAATACAACTTGTTTCAAAGTTCTATAAACAATATTAATGCTTTTACGAATATTATGATTATCAAACAAATACAAATTATGTTTAAATATAAAATATAAGTAAAAATATCTAAAAATATAAGTAAAAATATCTAAAAATATAAGTAAAAATATCTAAAATATAATTTTAATGTGATTTAATGTTAATAATTGATTTATTAAATTATGATTTATTATAGTTAAAATTGTTGGTGATACTATCTATCTATCTATACTATTATTTAAGAAGTAATTTTGCTGATTTGTCATGGTATCCATGATTTTAAGCTTAGTTATTAATTTTAATAAATAATAAACAGTTTTTGAAATTTAACTAATAATTTTGCTGATTTGTCATGTTATCCATGATTTCAAACTTAGTCATTAATTTTAATCAACAATAAACAATTTTAGAGATTGAACTAATGATTTTATCATATATTTGGGTTTAGTCACTAATTTGCTGATTTTTCATTATATTTGAGATATTAATAAAAGGATATTAACAAACTATAATGATAATATCATAGTTAGGTTTATCTTGTATTTAATTTAGTAATATTAATCTGACTTTATCTTTATATATATATATATATATATATATATATATATATATATATATATATGTGTGAGAGAGAGATAATATAATCTAATATCAAAGTTAGGTCTATCTTATATTTAGTTTTAGTAGCATTTTTTATCTAAACATATAGTATTTGAACATATAGTATTTTTTTAATAAATCATTACGTTGACAAATGACTCTAAAATTTATATAATATGATCTCAAACTAAATAATTATGATTTTGGTATAATACTGAATAAACTGAAAACCAACAATATATATAAACCAAACTGAATTAAATATGAATTTAGAAAGGTAATTATTTTTACTAACCGAAATAACGAAAACCCCAAAAAACTAAACCAAAACCGAATCGATATCCGTATTGAATACCCCTATATGATGTTTATTGATTATCATTTTATTGATGTTTATTAAGATGTGAATGTTTCTAATGATTTCAGTGCTAATGAGATTCTTTTCAATACCCGATTAAAAAAGTGTTTGATTTCAAATCTAAGTCGTTTAATGATGGTTTAATTATTAATAGAAATTTTTTTTATTTAAAATATAACCTTTTATATAAGAAAGAAACAAATTTAATACATCAATTATCTATATAGATATTAAAGTTAGATAAATTATAATTTATATTTATACTTATATTTGTATCTAGTTTAATAATTTAAATATAAATAAAAAATTAATATTAAAATATATTAGGTATATATATTAGTTCGCACAAGTTATGAAGATCTACACCTAATTAACAAATATTTATATACAATTAATTTCATAAAATATCTTTAATAATTATTAGTGGAGTTGAATTAGTTTATAAATGTGATATATTATATTTTATATATTTTTACATATATGAGTAGGAAAAAATATAAAATATGTTGTTAAAAGTTTGCTTATGGCAAGTGTAGTGGAGTTTGTTAAGGACTGTTGACATCTCTAGAAAGTAACTCACCATTTTCAGTTCACCTCCTCTGCACGAGTGACATGCACACAACTAACTGCACAAGTAACAGTAATCAGACTTCTAGAAAACTGAAAATGGCATTGCCAAAATAATTAAAACCGCAGGTTCGGTAACCCCATGAGATAAATAGTTCAGACAAAGAAGAAAAAACAGAAACACGGAATTTAAGTTTGTTGACACCAAACAAGTTATGGAGGAGCTTATAAGAGAACAAGCCCAAGTTCCGATGGCTTCAATGCACTTTTCAAACGGTAATTATAGAGATAGTAATGAAGCTGACCATCTCCTGGACCAAACTTCAACTCTTTCAAGAAGCTCTCATTGTGCATCACATCCAGCGCGTTGAACACGTCAAACCCCTTCTGCTTAGAGACGATCAACGCATCATTCATCAGCTGAAGAAACGAGGTCTGTGTAGCGACATTGTAGTACGAATAAGCAGCTTTCAGCGTCGTGTAGTTCGGGTTACCAAGGATAGTCGATGGGAGTGTATAGAAGCTGCAGAAGTCGGTGACATCGTGAGTCTCAGGGCTTTCAACCAAGTAACTGTCGACAACATCTTCTCTCGGGAGTAGCCAATGCTCAACATCGTTCTCATCAAAGTCAGTCGCCACTCCAAACTGGCTAAGGTAGTTCCTCAGCAACCGCGTAACCGCAGGGACATCAAGCAGTTCCATTTTTCTGAACCCAGGAGTGACCGGTGCTTCAGGTAACTTGTAAAGTTTAATAGTTCTGCTCATCGTCATCCTCGCACCAAGCCTTGAAAACCCAACATCAATCAGCTTCTTCGGGTTCAACGACCTGTGCCAGTACTGACACGTGGTGATCGGTGTCGGAAGCACAACACCCGCAGTATACGCAGCCTGCCAAATATTCTCCAAGTGAACCCTTCTAGTCACCTCCTTGATCATAACAGGAGCAAGCCTCTTCGACCTAAGCTTCTTGTGAACACACAAGAAATTAATCTCAGCCATCTTAACAACCTCCCCACGCACCCTAATCCTCGCGGGAACACCGCTGATGAAAGCAACGAGCTTCTTGGAAGTCTTGGCGCGTACTCCGATATGCCAGCTTTGGTAATAGCCAGGGGGACGCAACGCCCACCTCAGAAACTCCTTGGAGTAGTTGAACCTGAACATGTTCTCGTCGTCTTCGACATAGTTGTTCTTGAGAAGGTTGTAGACTTCGGAGCAGATGTCGTCTGAAGTCATGTCGCAGGTTGTCCATTCGTAAACGGAAGGGAGGTTGTAGGGCTCTTGCTTGACTTCGGATAAGGGAGTTGCGGGCTCTATTGGGCCTTCGGGTAAGGTTGTGTCGCCGATGTCTTTGAACTGGCCCACGGGCTGAGTTTCCCAGAACTTGTGGGTTTTTGAGTCTGACATTGATTCTTGGAATCTTCGGACTATGGTTTCGAGTGAAGTGTCGTCGTTTTGTGTGGTGGAGGATTCGACGATTTGGTTCTCTTCCGGTGGTGGATTGTTGTCTGCCATTTCCTACAAAATCACTAATGCATTTCTATAAACTATTTCAAATTGTCACATCGATATTGGCTAACGTGCGCCGAGATCGAACTCGAAACAATGAATCTAGGGAGATCGAGCTCAGATCTTACGATATTAAGATCAAACGAGAAAGAAGAAGACTCACTGAATTTGGAAGATTCTCACGGGTTTTCAGATCCTTGGAGAAAGAGCTAGCAGATCTCTGGAACGATACCTCGGATTCGAAATCAAGGAGATGATTAGGGTTCCACCACAACGGAGTAAACTCTTGTGAGAGAGGAGAAGGAATAAAGGAAAGACGAAGGCAGGCGTGAGGTTTGATGTTATTGGCCAATGGGGGCCGGATAGAATCTTTTAATTCTTAGCTTATTGCATTATGCACCCTCTTAGTTTCTTTTTTTTTTGTAATTTACCCACCTTCTTTGTCAATGGTCTTCTTATTTGTCTTCAGTTAATAAAATCATCACACCTAAAGTCTCAAACACAAATGAACATCTTCAAACTTCAGATTAGTTAAAAATTGATTAGATGTTCATCCCACTTGATAAGTTATATACATAATCAAGTTTAGCAAACACTGCAATTGTTAGTATCTTTAAAACAGAAAACCCAATTGATCGCAATGGAAATTAAAAATTCATATCATCTAATCACACATTGATTGTTTAATTTCGGTGAAATAAACAATTTGACTTTGAAACAATCACACAACACTAAATATGTGTGATTAAATGACATGATTCTCTAATTCTCATTATGAATAATTGAGTTTATACAATGCCAATGAACAGACCCTAAAATAAGTCTAGTTAGATCCGTCAGATATTTTTGAATTATCAAAAAGAATATACTTTAAAACAAACAATATAATGAAATAAGGTGCTTGATTAATTTGTTCACTATTGCTAAAAAGCTATAACTCAAATATACATACGAATATACATAAGAAAGCAATTCTATCAAATAGATATTTTTAAGTTTTTGTTATAAAAATAGCATTTAAAAAAAAAATTAGAAGTCTTTTTTTTTATTTTCAAAATTTTAATTTTAATTTTATTTTATTTTGTTTTTTAAAATATTAATTTTATTTTTTTGTTTCTTAAAATTTAAAATCTTAATTCTAGAGGTATAAATATTTATATACCTTTTTAATAAAACATTTTTAGTTATTTTTTTGTTATAAAAGTTTTTTTATAGCTATTCGTATTTCTAAACAAAAAATAGCAAAATTTCTAGTTTCTCCCAGTATAGAGTCGAAGACTATATAGTACGAGTATATAATTAATAACTTCTGAAGAAACAAACACGACATGTTTTTCTCTAACATATTGGATCATCAATGGTGGTGAAACCTTTCGCTGGAGACTTGAAGAGTCTCGATGCCTTTGATCGCAGAGTCGTAATGTTTTCTGGTGGAAGAAGACCTCTTCCCTTCCGACGTTGTAACCACCACTGTGTTTCTTAATCCACCGCCCGTACGAGATCTCTGTACCTCTTCCGATGTTAATCTCCTTGATGATCCTGCTGATTGCGCGAACACCGACGAGCTATGCATCTGTTGAAAACATAGTGACAAATTATTTAATGTATTTAAAAGAAAATATTATTCGCTCCGTTTCATTTTAATTATCGTTATAGGTTTATACACATATTAAAAAAACATGTAATTTTATATATTTCCAAAATAAAAACACAATTACCTATACACCTAACCATATTTCAACCAATAGAAAATTAATTGAAGAATCTTATTAATAAATTTTACATTAAAAACAAAAACGACACTTAATTTGTAACAAAAAAATAAGCCTACAACGACAAGTAATTCGAAACGGAGAGAGTAGTAATTAGACAAGAATGATAATTTACAAAAAGAAAAAAATAGAATCTCATCACAAAAAATAATAATACATCAAATATGAGAGAGAAATACCCTAGAATAACCCTAAAAAAATGTTACAAAAATAGTTTCCAAAGAGAAAAATGATCAAAACGTTTCATTAAACATGTAAATAAACACTTATATCCATAATATTAAATAATTTACACTTAGGATTTAGAATTAAATGTTTTGGTTTGGGTCAGTGTTTCAAATTTCAAAAAAAAAAAAAAAATTGAAATTGAAAACAAACAAAAAAGCTAGTTTTTGGTTTTTTCTTTTTTGAGTGTTAATTTTGTGACAAAAATTTAAAAATAGACTATTTGAAAGAATTGTCCAATATGAAAAAAAAAAACAAATCAATTTTATACAAATTACTCACAGAAAATTCATTTACACCACCCATAATATATGAGATCTTATAAGGTGGTTTGTGCCTTTAAAAAAAAAAACATTTTCTCATTTGAAAGCATGGAACTGCTTTGGTTAATTAGCTGAAATAAATTATTTTCAAATACTAAATCTGATTGATTTGGAATGAAGACAATTGTCGAAGTTTTTAAAATATGCTACATAAGAAGAAAATTGTTTTTTGTTAAAAAGGAATCAACATTTTCTAGACCCAAAAATGTCAATTTTACAATAAAAATGTTTTAGAAGATTAATCTATCTATGTGGTTCTCTCAGTAACTTACATTTCAAATATTAAGAATCTGTTTTACAACGGATCAGTAAAGAGCAATTATTAGATTGCTAAAACTCTTTAGCTTTTCGGATCTAGAGAGAAACAGAGCAATGTTTTTTTCATACCATTGGGGCTCTAATAGATGTTGACAAGTTGCCAGAGTTGTCAAGAGCTCCTGACGTTCTCCTTCTTGATGAATCCTTTGGTGGCCTTCCTCCATCTTCCTCGCCTTCAAGTAAAAACCAAAACAATTAAACAAAAGTGCTAAAAACTTCCCTAGTTTTTCTAAAGGCAGCTTTAAAAGTTTTCACCTGCGTATCTATCCATGGTGGTCAATCCTGGAGGCAAAACTGCACTCGTTCCAGCTGCAGGACTTACCAGACCACGGGATGGAGGAGCTGTCAGTTGTGACTGTTGGTACTTCAGTATGGTCCAGTCAAAGACATAATCGAATTGAAACCCTGCGATGGAGAAAATATGTAAAGAAAGTGATGTTTGGGGGAAGAACATTCAGATTTGAGGGAAAGGAAGAAACCTTCGCGGATAAAGAGATCCCTGAATATTCTTTTAAGATAACTGTAATCCGGTTTGTCATCAAACCGAAGTGAGCGGCAGTAATGGAAGTAAGATGCGAACTCTGATGGGTAACCACGGCACAAAGACTGGAAGAAAAGGAGCAAGTTGTTAATGTGAAAGGAAGAAGAAAGGGATCATCAAACTTTTGTGGATGAGAAGCTAGTTTACCTACCTCAATGGATGTAGAGACTTTCTTTTCGCTGATTCTCTCATACTTTTGTTTCTTGGTTCCAGCTTTAAGTCCTTGCCATGGGAGACTTAGAAGGAAAAAAAAGAAGAAAATTCTGTTAAAGAATGTGAACTGAAACAAGGAGGCATGTAGGTGGGTGAATTATGCACACCTTCCTTTAAGGAAATACATGAGAATGTAACCAAGAGACTCCAGGTCATCCCTTCGGCTTTGTTCTGTAAGGATAGGAAGGAAAACATGTATAAATATGTAAGGACAGTGTTTGGAGCAAATACAAGAGGTTTTTGTCAAAGCTTACCAATCCCCAAGTGAGTATTCATACTAGCATATCTTGCAGTTCCAGTGAGATTCTTATTTTCTCTAAAGTTTAGAAAAAGGTGTAGCAGAGGAGGTTAGAGAATTGTGCAGTAGTAGGAAGAAGAAAGATTACAAATACAATCTAACAATGTCACCTGTAAGGAATGTGCTGATGAGTAGTGTTATCCCTGTACTTCTTAGCTAGACCAAAGTCGATGATGTATACCTTTTAGATATAAAGAATAAGGAGTCCGTCACTTCCGAGAACAGAATAATAACAAACATTCAAACAAGATCAAAGCATAAGGAAACCTGGTTAGCGCGTCTTCCTAGCCCCATGAGGAAATTGTCTGGCTTGAGATCTCGGTGAAGGAAAGATTTGGAATGGAAATACTCAACACGGTTTATCTGAACATAAAAAAAAAATGTAAAAGAGTCAACAAGTCTCTAAGAGTTACATAAAGGAGGAGAGATGATACCATTTGATCAGCAAGCATGAGGACGGACTTGAGAGAAAGTTTTCTGCTACAGAAATTGAACAAGTCTTCAAGACTAGGACCAAGTAAATCCATGACCAGAACATTGTAGTCACCTTCCACACCAAACCACTTGATATTTGGAACACCAGCTGCCATAATCAAAGAAGGTTCATGAGGAAATGGTTATAAAAGAACAAAAAACAACAGAGAGATGAAGTGTTTTACTTCCTCCTTGAAGAAGTTTGTATAACTTGGATTCATAGAGCAGCTGTGGATGTTTTGTCTTTGCATTTTCCTGCAAGAAAATTTAAAGATAAACTAGATTAGTTAAGACTTATATATAGCAGTAACACACAAATCAGTGTCCCACATTATTATTATTCAAAATTGATCTAATTCAAGAAACTTAGTAAATGTTATAAGCTCTAGCAAATGTCACATTGTCTCTAATATATGCAATCAAAACAGCAAAGCAAAGAAGAACTTACAAGCTTGATGGCGACTTCTTCATTGGTTTGAATATGAGTACCTAAAGAAACACACCACCACCATTGCTATTAGCAAGAATGGTTTGAGAAAAACTCAAATGAGGTAAAAAAAAAGAACGAACCGAGATGGATCTCTCCAAAAGAACCGCTTCCAATTTTCCTTCCTAGCCGAAACTTCTTTCCCACACGATGCTCCATCGATGATAATCTCAACCAACCAACCCCCGACGATTCAGACTCCAAAGGTGAAAACTTTACCCGAAACTTCAACACACCAGAATCGGCGCAAATCCTACAGAAATAAGGAAAGATCCCATTTTTCTGGGAAAGAAAAGAGAAACCCAGTAGTCATCGTGATTTGGGAACAAAAAAGGAATGTCTCTTCACGCGAATTGGAAACACGAGGACAAAAAAAAGGGAAGCTTTGATTGTTCCTTTTCTCAAAGTTTGGGTCTTTTCCTTTTCTTTCCTTATTCTCTGCACGGTTCCAGATATCCCGGTTCGATTTAACCGGAAACCCGGTTTACAATGCTACGCGTTTAACACTGTCTATCATCATTTCACTTTTGAAACGATACGTTATCTTACAAACATTCCTTTTAGTGCTTCAGTCAAATGACTAGAAGAAATATAGGAGGATATTTACCAATTTTGAATTATAAATATCCAAATCGGTTCTTTGATTTTGTTTCGGTTTCCTTTGGGTAGATAAAGAAAATATTCATTCTGTTTCATAATGAATATCACTTTATATTTAAATTGTGACATACCCCATCCGTTTCGAAATGATCCATATCCTAAAAAGAAAATTTGTTTCAAAAAGATCAATGTTTTACATTTTCGATGCATGTAATAATTATAAATAGTGAATTTCAAGAAAATTAATTGTGTTTATTGATTTTTGATTGGCTACCTCTTATGGGAAATAATTAAACACATAAAATAAGATATTTATAATCAACATTTAAGATGTTTTATTAATATGTGTGAAAATTCTAAAATATTTATCTTATTGAAACGGAGGGAGTAGAAAATTAAAAAAAATAATTAATTTCTACTCATTCATTAAAATTACACCATTTATGAAAATATTTGATGCATATGATTTCTTGTCATTCATTAAATTTTAAAAAACTATAGTACAAAAACATTCTTTATCAAAATTGATATAGAACAACAATAATAAATATTCTTTTTTTTTTCAAAAAAATATCATTTTACAATTTCAATGTAATTTTGTATACTAAATTTAGGGTAGTTTTTTCAAATAATCGATTTTAAGTTTTTATCACAAAAATATCTTTTTAAATCAAAATAGTAATTTTATTTTAAAATTTTAATATTTTTTTTTATTTGAAATTTCATCTCCAAAACTCTTCAAACCTTTGACTTTAAACTCTAAAACTAAATTAATCAACCATAAAATTATAAGTGTATAACCATAAAACTAAATGAATGATCAAATCAGGATAAATTCGTTTCTCGGACTTGGAGAGACACGAGATTTTGGACTGTGCCGTGGCAGTGTATTTTAAAACTTTGGCCTATTTTTCTGTATGTGTTTATCACGTCCATGTTCCAATAGTATTTTGTCATTTTGCAGGTAATCAATAAATTCATAAACTGTTAACTGAATTGAGAACTTTGGTGGATTTTTCATATTTACTTGCTTGTAATGTTGCATATTTTTATGATCAAATTTTTTATACATTATTTAAGAAATGATTTGTAATGTGTCATTACCATACATGTCCGTCCACATAATCTTACATTTTACAAAATATATGTATTTATAAATATTTTTTCAATAGAATTTTTTGAAGTAAACAAACACATATTTTAAAAACAGGTCAAAATCTAGTAATTTTTTTATATTGAATTTGCAACTCTTTTATTGTTTAATTTTATGTTTTACCTTCTTAAAAACCAAAACATAAATCTATTTTGGTTTAACTTTGATTTGACTACCATAAATTTACAGCATATATTTCCTAATTTTTTGTAAATTTGAAAATATACTGTAGATTTGAGAATGTACTATACTTACCTAGGATGCACCTAAATTGTTAACTGTTGAAATGAAATATTGTGTAATGTTCTATTTTGTTCATTCTACAAATCTTTTTACCATTTGTAATAAATGAAATACTCATTCCATCAATTTTAAAAAAAGAAAACGAATTCAAATAAATCCATTCAAATAATCATAAATTTTGAAAATAAATCTGTGGATCAAAATCTAGTTCCATTTTATATTAAGGCACCAATTTTTGTGCACTTTATGAGAGAGGGAAGTCATTCAACATCATAAGAAGTGTTTGCCTTCAATGTGAGATAAGTAGCTCTCAAAAGGTCAACGATTGCCATTTTCATTCCTTGTTTTGACCTTGAAAAGGTATTCGTATCTTTTATGCATTCAGATCTAAGGTCTTTCATATTCGAAGAGGAAAATCTAACATTTTTTTGCCTCGAAATCAGTTGTCTTTAAATGGAACCGATGGGGAAAAAACAGAAACAAAAACTGAGATATGGATCTTCTAGTAACATGGAAGAGATGTGGTTTCTGGAGAATGGAGACATCTTGCTAAAAGAACTTATCACTGATTGCAACGGTAAATCTGTTCCTATACGCAGCTTTTCTTCTTACCAAATCCTTCAAGCCACCAATAACTTCCATTCCAGCTGTCTTGTCGCCAATAAGAGGAGCCATAATTGGTATAAAGGTATCGTTCAAGACAAGTCTTACTTGATCAAAAGATTCTTGGAGTATAAAATTACAGGAGACAGAGTGCGCGTAGGTTTACAATGACATTGTCTTGTCTGCTAAGATGAGTAACCACAACAACTTTCTTAGACTATTTGGGTGCTGTCTCGAGTTTAATCTTCCGGTTGTCGTGTATGAAAATGCAGAACATGGGGTTCTGAATGAGCGAGGAGGTATTATGGTTGATGGGGAGGAATCTATATTGCCATGTAGTGTAAGGCTGAAGATTGTCAAAGAGATTGCAAATGCTCTGACTTATCTTCACATGGCCTTCCCTAAGATCATCATACATAGAGTTGTTATGCCAAGAAACATTGTCTTGGACAGGAACTTGACTGCCAAGTTTTCTGATCTCTCAATGTCCATAACTCTCCCAGAAGGAAAATCAAGAATAGAAGTTGATTCGGTGATAGGATCACTAGGGTACCTTGATCCATCATATGCTTACACAAAAGTTGTGACAGAATATACAGATGTGTACAGCTTTGGAGTCTTGTTAATGGTTTTCCTCACTGAGAAACCAGCTCTTGTCTCCACTAGCTCTGGTGGTGGTGACCCCCAAGGTATTATTAGCTATGTGAAAGGTTTATATGAGAAAAGAAAACTCGATGAAGTAATTGATCCAATGTTAATGAAAGACATCACAAGTGCTCAAAAACTGAAGCTTGAATCGTTTATTGCGCTCGCTCTGAGCTGCTGCGAGTAGAGAGATGAAGACAGACCTAAAATGATGCAAGTAGCTAAAGAACTCAAACGGTTCCACACATCATTTTAGTGATCCTCTGATCGTTGCACTACAGAAAAAGGTGTGAAAATCATTTCCTTTGGAAGATAGTATGGAACTCAGATTAATAAAACAAATCTGCTACAGATTAGTTAGAATATTGTATTTTTATTTGTATAAATGGATTCATTTCAACAGCAAACACAAAGCTATTGTAATTTTCAAGGTATCAAAAAATAGAAACCATTTTATAAGCCGCTTTGGTTCACTACACAAACTTCTACTAGAAAAAGAAGAGATTCCATGATCTTTTGTTTCGAACTCAGGAGCCATACAAAACCAAGTTTGATAAAACCATTTACAACTGAGATTGCTCAGATGTCTCAAGCATCTGCTTTCTACCCCCACCAGCAATTTCCTTATTTACTCTCAAGCTTGCTTTTGTCAAATGTGTCCACTACTAAAGATCAAAAGGTTTGTCTCTCAAAAAATTAAAACACCAATTATATCTCTGCTGCCCGCACGCTCCATTCATTCATCAGTGCCCTAAGCCTTTCGTTTTCTTCTATTTACTGCACCAATTATGTATGATTTTGTATTTTCTAAACGTGTAACTGTTACTTAGACAATATCGTTGATAAGAAAATCTAAACATTATTTTCTCATCCGACATCTCTCTATTATAACTATGTTCTATGTGATTATATTATTAATTCTTTAAGTAAAATAATGATATTGAATTGCTGTTACAAAGTAAATAAATGTTACTAGGGTTCAACCTTAAAAATTATGTAAAATTTAAATTATTTGTAATCCTTACAATTTTTACCCCCGTTAAAGAATCACCCAAAGATCAGAGGTGACAAAAAAGAACATGAATGAATGATCATGTCATGAAAAAGAAAGAAAGATAAATTAGTTTCTCGGACTTGGAAGACCCATGCAAAATAGTCTAGGAGAGACACGAATCTTCGGACTAGGCCTTGGCGAAGGTATTGGCCCAAATAATCCCATCTTTCCGTTGACAACACGAGGAGAAAGGTTGACTTGCTCAAGCGCTCGAATCTGCAAATCCATAGGGTAGTCCCGCACACACCCGATCCTAGGCCCATTTCCGGTACTCCACTTGCACATAAATCGTTTTTGTTCTCTGGAATCCTCTACCGGCGGTTCAACCGGCACAACCGTGGTTTCATCTCGACCTACGGATTTCGACGGTTTAGTGCTTCCATCATTGGAGACCTTAAACTTATCATCGTCAGTCGCATTAAACTGAAAAACAAAATTTAGCCATCAATAATATGTACTTAAAGCTAAATTTAACAAAACTTAATATCTTTTATTTTTATAAGGACAATTCTCTTAGATAGTATTTTTTAAGTTTTTATCACAAAATAGCCATAAGAAAAATAAAATGACCAAAATAACTTCTTTTTTTCAAAATTTTCATTTTTTTTAATTTTTTTTTGAAATTTGAAACCATATCCCTAAACTCACTCGTTAACTCTAAACCCTAAAGTTTAAATTAGTTAATCCTAGGAATATAAATGCATATAAATAAAAATTTTAGTTTCTAAAAACACCTATTTTAGTCATTTTCTTCCTTAAGAACTATTTTCGTGAAAAACAAATTAAAAAGGTTATCAAAGGGAATTTCTTTTTTATAATCACCTTAACGTTAGTGAGATCCACCTTGTTTTCTTTTAAAAAACTGATAAATTCTTGAAAATTTTCTTCTGTGGGACGATAATGACCACTGTATGACCACACAGCCTCCACAACTCCACCGTGTGAAACAATTCTACCGGCAGCAGTAATAGCGGCACCGGAAAGAAAACTCGAATGATGAAACCGACCTTTTTCCTTCTGACCAATGTACAGTTTTCTTGTCGTGCTTAACACGAATATCCATTTTTTTCCATCAATGGTCTCAACGAGGTTCTTGTTTTGTCGGTTTACTAGTTTCCCTCCTTCCACCACAACTTCGTATGCTTGTCTCTCTTTCTGTTGATATAACCCGTTAATTTGAATTTGGTATCGTTATTGGATAACCGGAATTAACCAAATTACTATGAATACATACCGGACCAAGGTAAGTGGTGCATTGCCGTTGAAGAAGCGTTCTTGGACATTTGGTGAGATTCACTTGCCTGCCCTCTCCAATGTCTAACCTTTGGTATCATTCAAAATGTTTGCCATCGAATCAGCTAAATTGATTGCGAAAAATTTAAAGAATTTTTGACGAAATTTATGTGAAATTTACCAGAAGAAAAATGGTTGACTACTCTCGCTTACTGACCAAACATCATAGTATAAGTGTAAGTTATGCCCGTACCGATGACGTGGATCAATCTATATAAAAATAGAAATAAAGAAAACAAAACATTATTATATATTATAGTATAATGGAATATCCATATACTAAAGTAAAACTAAATAAAGCATAAACTTACAGCTTCTAACCAATGTCGCAAAGCTAGTTTCTGGGCTTTATCATCTTTCAACAAGCCTTTCCCTACCTATAAAACATACAATCAAATTATGATAAAGTATGATATTAACTATGTAAGAAAAAAAAAACTATGTAATAAATTATAAAAATGTTCATTTTTTAGACAACATAAAATGATAAAAATGTTCGTCTATGTGACCAATTTCATAGGAGTAGTAAATTACCTTAGCTGCTTTTGTTCCAGCTCTTGCCCACCTCGACACAGCCGTCTGGTTGGTGGTTCGGTTTGGTTCGGATGCTGCCAATTTCAATTCTTTCCACCTAAACCAAACATAATTTCATATCACATATCCGTTTTTTTTTTGTAAATTTAACTTGTAACAATTATAACTTTGACGTACCATAATTCTTCAACAACTACTGCACAGTCAGCGAGGTTTCGACGCGTTCGGTAACTCTTGTAAACCTTTTGTAACGTAACAGCGGCAGCGTCAAGCTCCGTTGATGGTCTCGGAGACCAAAACGGCGGGGGTTGTGGTAAGCTTAACGCCGTTAAACTCCCTGAGATTCCCATTTTGCCCCTGTTCCTACGTTTTGCAGACGACCCTCCTTCTTCCTCTTCCTTGTGCTCTACCTGGACTAGACTCGTGAACGAGAGACTCCTCTCTAGAATCATGTTATCTGGTTTAGGACCCTTCAAGTTTACACTTTTTCTCGTTTTGACCCCAAAAGTCTCATCTTTGTATTTGTTCCCCTTCTCGACCAAATCTTTGAACGATAAAGTCGTCTCCAGACACATTTTTACTGGGCTTTTCAGAAGTCTCGGCGTTTCGCACTCTTGTGAATCTTTCTTGAAACTGTTGCCTCTTTGTACGCACCCAAAAGATAAAGCCATGAAAGCTACCTGTAAGAAACTAAAGTAATGATTCAGAAAGGAAACTAGTTTCAGTTGAAATCCGAAGATTGAGGAAGATACTACTTACACTATTACGATGTAAAGAAGTTTCGTCGAACGCTGTTATCTTTTTTTCTTTTCTTTTTTTCTGGTGGCAAAAAGAGAGACCAATTAAAGACAAAAGAAGAACTCTGTTTCTGGTAATGTCTCTTCTTTGCCCCATCTGTCTTCTATATATATAAAGTTATTATGTATTACTTGATAAATAAAAATATGACGTAATTATTAGATTTTCTTCAGAAGAAGTTTGGGACTGGACCTATAGGATACGCAGTTAAGATTTTTCTAAGTCTTAATTCAAAGTTTTAACATTTTCCTCTGATTTATAAAACATACTAGCGTGTGGGGCATCTTTGAATACGTCCGCGTAACAGTTAGATAATCGCATTCACGACTTATCTTCTACATATTTATAACACTACTAGAAGTATACATATACTATTGTATTTTGACCCAAAAAAACATATACTATTGTATAACATAACTGAACCAATATCTGAGCGTGTGCTATACATATAGGGTGAGCACGGATCGAAAAAATACCATTTTTTAGTATTTGTGATTTGTTTCGTATATTATAGATAAAAAAATTAATAAGATTATATGTAAAAATAATAATTATATAAGATTATATATTTAAAATTTTATATTTAATTATATATATATATATATATATATATAATTTGGAGTGGATATTTGTCTATAGTTTTTTTAGTATTTTTGATTTACTTTGCTTTTAACGGATATTGACTTTTAGTTTATGTTTTACTTTGAAGATTTATGAATATCCGGATTTTTCGGATCAAATCAAACTAATAACAAATCGAATTAGATTTACTTTATTTTTAACGGATATTGCATGATTTTCAGTATATATGCATTATACTTGTTCTTTGGGATTAGTATATCATTTCCACAGATCCAAAATATATCAATATTAGAAAATTAACATTAGTTAATTATGCTATTATAAAAATATAAGAAATATTATAAAAACGAGTATACATCCGACAATTGTACTTGTTTTATGAAGATTCACGTCTAATTGCATTATCTTGAACTATCCTATAAAATCCACATTGATACTCTTTACGCCATGCTGAAATTTTATGTAAATATTTTTCTACAAATTTTGCATAATTCGCCTTTTCTATAACTTGTAACCCATATGTTCTAATGAAGAAAAATTTAATGAATTCTTAATTAAATCATTGGATTAAGGGGTTTTCACAAACAGTTCTATCAAATATATAAGAGAAGAAGAAGAATGTATATTTTTGCTTGCGTATCTAAATACTATGTTAAGAATACACCTGTGGATATAATTGTGTTTTAGATTTGAAGATTAGACGACTTTTTTTGTATCTTACTAACGACATGATAACAAAATCTATCATGGTAACAGAATCTATCGATTATGCAGACACTGATTCATAAGTTACTGTGTGTTTTAGATTACATTTACTGCGATTAATTCGACTGGATATAATGTATTTGGTTCACTAATGTTGAATTCAACTGGTTATGTTTTGAGATATGACTTTTTGTTTTTCACATAATGCTAGTTTAGAAACTAAGAAACATGCAGATTAAATATTTCATTTGTGACGGTAACACGAAATATATAGCGGTGTTCTACATAGTAGTTTGATGTATACAACAACACTTCATATTTGTTTCTATTATATAATATCTTGAAACCATTAGATCATAACGTTGCAACTAGTAAACGAAACCGTGTAATGAAGTTCCTGTCCTCGTGTTAATTTTTCGTTCTTTTGGTTAGAGAATTTCACACTAGTCAATTCAATTCTATAACATTCGAGCTAGGTGAGAAAACGCGGTGTGGGACACTAAGCATACACTAAGCATGTTGTTACATATTATTCCTTTCATAATAAGTGTCATTTTAAGTTTCTCCATACGGATTAAGAAAACATTTAATTTTATATATTTTATATATAAAAACATCATTTCCCATACACCTAACACTATTTCAACCAATAGAAAATTAAATTAGAAAATAAAATTCATAAATTTTGCATTGAAAATAGAAAACGACACTTTTTATGAAACAAAAATAAAACCTCAAAACGACACTCTTTGCGAAACGGAGGGAGTACAATTTTAAATTATCTGATTGGGAATTTACGATTATGATAGTGCAAAGCTAATATAATAAATGAAAATACCTTCATTAATTGGTTTCAATGGTCCAGCCAATTTAATAACACTACAACGTTAATAAATAAATATTACTCTCTCCGTTTCATATTACTTGTTGTTTTAGGTTTATGTACACATATTAAAAATATATATGATTTTGTATAATTTCAAAATAAAAACATAATTACATATACACCTAATCATATTTCAACCAATAGAAAAATAAAGTGAAGAATCTTATTAATGAATTTTGCATTGAAACTCTAAAACAATATTTATTTTGAAACAAATTTTTTTCCATACAACGACAAATAATATGAAACGGAGTGAATAGTATAATTTGTGGACGGTCAAAGAAAGCAAGCATATATGAATGTGATAAAGACATCAAGAGAGCACCAGAACCGGTTCGGGGTCGCATGGCGTAAATGTAAAGTCAATCAATTTTGGTCAAGCCCGTTCACTTTTGAGGATATCCAAAAGGAGCTTCTTATAGTCAACTACGCAGCGTACGTGTTAGTTAGTTCAGACTTCAAAGATATTGGTCTATTTATCTCACTTGGTCACCTTTTCTTTTGCCTAAAACTTGGTCACCTTTTACACGACATAAAACAACATGTCTATGCTAATAGATAATAGTATTGTTCGTTTGGCAGACCTTGCGGCCGCGACTGAGATTATGTATGCGTTAAACTCGTTTGATTGTTGTTCGTTTTGCAGATGCAGTTTCAAACGCAGTTGCAACCGCATATTGTTGTTCGTTTCATAGTAGCAAGAAATTGATGCAGCCACAAGAAGTTGATGCATACACAAGTTGGGTTGTTATGTTCGTTTTGCAAACGATATGATTATTTTTCATTTAGTTTATATTTTATTTTTATAAATTTATATAATTATATTTTTAAAAAGTCATCCAAACAAACATCACTACTATAATTATCAATATTATTACGATAATGGAAACAAAATTAACATTTTCTCAACTAGGTGTTATATGATGTTAAAATATATCTTTAACACAAAATGTTAAACCATTATGTGAATACCATGTGGGTTACTAGTGATGAGATTTATAAGTTAACCGAATCAAATCGAGATTTGAGTTTTTATTATGATTTGATTTCTCAATTTGAACTGATTGACAACATATTAAAACCAATTCAGTTTTCAATTTCATTTATTTTGACTGTATTGTTTAATATTTTTGGTTTCCTAAGCCGAATCAGATGAAACTATACTAAATAAAAATATATTAGAATGACTGAACCAAAGAATAAATCTAACCAACTTAACAATTGTTTTTTTAAAAAAGATCAGTTGAATTTAACCAATTTAACCTAATTAAAACAAAATGAAAATATTGAGTAATTTTGGCAAAACGAAAAATAATAAACTATCTATAATCTATTCATATTAAACTGTAATTTATTGGTTAATTTTAACATATTCTTCAAACCTAATTAACCAAAAAAATAAAACTGAACTTTTTGAGTAAACCAAAATATCAGTCGTATCAAAATGTTTTTACTTGCAAAACAGTATCTTAAAAATATGTGTCAATATTGTAAAGAACATGCTAGTCTTGAATGACAATATTTTCCATATATATAAACGTATGAATTGACTTCACTGTGTGCATTGAGAAGACTATACGAGAGTCTGGAGGCGTAATAAAAGGGTTGTAAATATAGCTTTATGCCTACTTTATTTACCAAGTAAAACACGAACCCAAGCAACGGTGAACGGACTATAGCTTATAAAATTGGTCAAGAAGTAAGACCGTAATTACGTGTATTTTGATTTGAATTTTCTTGTTTACTTATTCTGTTAGTGAGACAAAAGGGTCTCGCATTGGTGAGCAAAATTGCATATTAGCGTTAAGTCCAAAATATTAGTGCCAGTTAATTAAAGTTCAAGAAAAGCTAGCCACATTTTTCGATATCGATTTCATAATAGGAGTTGTATTACGCATACATTTATCACTTTTGTCGACGAGCTGGCCAGATTTCTCAATATCGATTCTATATTGTTAGTAAAGTATATTGAAGCCCACACTGAAGCCTAACTTATGATCCATTAAGTTGAGATTGAGTGTGAGCTTCAATAATAGGCCTAGATGTTTGGGTCTTCGGGTCTGATTTTTTTGGATTCGTATCTTTCACATCTTAGAATTTAGGAGTCAATAAAATAATTTGAAATTCTCGGTTCGGGGTCAATTTGGATTTTGTCGAGTCTGAGTCAAAATTTGAAGTGAATTATGAAATTGCACACTGATAAGTTTAAAAAAATAATACATTGCCCCAGAAATCTCCAACTACAATATCAAATTAGATATTAAAATTATATCAAATATAATATTTTGATTTTAAAAAATATTTTTTATCTCCAACCATTGCACCGGATTATACACCAAAATAATATTTTAGATTATTACCTTTTTAAATTTAATAATTTAATTTATTAATTATTTATAATTAACTAATTATATTTATCATATTTAATTTTATATATTTAATATAACACTATTCATGTTATACCAAATTTAACGTTTTAAAGTTTAACTGAAGATGATTTTAGACGTAGAGGTATATTGATTAAGGAATTTTAGAGTAATAGCTAATAGCTAGGTCAAGAAATAAGTTACAAATTACTTTATATGTTCCGGTAAGATACTCTCTTAAAAAATTATTTCACAAATAGCTATTCATGTTATACCAAATTTTTGTGTGTTTATAGAAAAATTTTAAACTTAAAAAAATTGAAAAACTATTAGTTAAAAGGTATTGAAACTAAAAATATATAAACCAATATATTTATTATATTGTTTTATTGTTTTTTTAATGTGTGAAAACAATTTTTTTAAAAAAACTATCTTTGTAGAACGGAAGAAATATTTTTTTCTTTTTTATATTATCGTCTAAACTTGCTAGCTTATTTTCAAAAAAAAAAACTTGCTAGCTTTGTACAATAATTTTTTAAAATACAAATATTTTGAAAATCGGGTCGGACAATCTTTCGGAATTAGCATTGGGTGGTTGGTCGGTTTACCTTTTTAAAATTTCGTTTGGAAAAGGTGTAAAGAAAATGGAAAAACATAAAACTTATGAAAGCCCAATACTCGATACGAAGAAGGCCCATGCATGATGATTACGTGGCAAACTAAAAGTATGTACTCCGGCTTAAGTGTGGGACCCAATATTTTGGTAGTCACAGTCGGGCTTTGTTTTTCAAATAGAGAGACCAGTCCTATGATTTACCTTTTCCAGATGATCCAAATTCTCAGAAAATCGACTCTCTGAGCAAAAACCCTAGAAAAATCCCAATCTCCATCGATCCGAGCAAGAAGATGACTGGTCACAACACTGTTTCTGGTAAGTTTCTTTTCTTTCTCGTATTGGAAGTTGAAAAGATATTTTCTATGGTGCGATTGATTGCGAAGATGTATGAATCTGGATTTTCTCTAAATTGATCATGAGATTCTGTGTTTATTTTTGTTTTTGAGATTCTTAGAAGTCAATTTGGTTATTATCGTCGCAGATTTAGTTTTCTGGGGGTTTAATGGTGATTTTGTGAGGTTTTGATCAACGTTATTACCGATGTGTTATGTCTCGTTTGAACATCACTTTGGATAAGTTGTGGATATTCTCATGCTTTTGTGTGTGTTAGGTGATGAACATCGTTCGGACATCGATGAGAGCAAAGTCAAAGCACCAAACATGTTCGAACGAGCCAAAGAGGAGTTCGATGCTGTTATTGGTGCTATCCATCAACGCAAGAGTTCCAGGTTTTGTTTTTATTGTTTCTCTCTGTCTAAATGCTTTACAAAAGAAGAAGTAGAATTCAATCGTTTTGATTTTACAATGCTTATGTTAGGGACGAATCTGATCAGATGGAATTCAAATCCGAGAAACAAGGTTCGGTTTTTGTCTAGTGTGTTTGAGTTTTGCGTATGTTCAGTTCTTGATTCTTGTTCAAGACTCGTTTCTGTTTCACTTTGACAGAAGGTGGAAAGAAGAAACCGAATATGATGAGAAAGGCAAAGGAAGAAATCAAATCTTTATTCCATTCCAAGGAGAAGCCTCATCGCTTTCATCATCATCATCACAAAGAAACTCATGGAAGGAGTGATGATATCGATGAGAACACACCGGTGAATGAAGTGAAGGCTCCTAATGTTTTCGAGAGAGCACAGGAAGAAATCGAGGCCGTCATTGAAACCATACATCCCAAGAAGAAAGAAGTTGACAGTTCTGATTCTCCAAAGCACGCTCGCTCTGTTTCACCGGAGAAGGAAAGAGCTGGACTCGGATGCTCTCTTGGAAAAGGGTTGGAAAAGATTTGTTCTCCTTGGGGTGGTAATAAAAAAGACTGAAGTATTTATATGATTGATGATCATGAACTTGTTTGCTAGTTGTTGTGATAAGATTTGGTTTGAATTTCATTGAGTTTGTTGATTTGTACGGTACTCTGAAACTTTACCTTAGCTGACCAAATATTGTTTTAATTTATATTTCTTCATGTTGTGTATAACTCTGTTCCTACAAAATATATCATAGTTTAGGATTTAGGAGGATTAGGATGTAACCTTAACCACAGAGATGGAATATGCAAGATCTACTATAATAGCAAACTCTTTTTTTTTTTGTGTTTTCTGATGTCATTTTTTTTTGGGATTGCTTGGGAGGAGATGGACTGAACTGTGTTTCTTTTGGGACGATGAACAACCGCACTTCTTTCGTTTCTACTCCAAGATTTTGTACTCCAAATAATTACTTTCTGTTTAATTGGTACTAGATTTCGACTTGCAAAAGTGCTGAATATTTTATGATGATAAATTACACTAATAACTGTTTTGTAGTATTTACAGCTGTAAAAATAAATTTTATTTATTTTTGTTAATTTATAAATTATTTGAACTTTTAAAATTTTTTAATTTGTCTAAATAATTTGAAAAAATTGTTAAAAATTATTAAAAAGATAAGAAATAATATATTGTATTAATTGGACACAAGATTAATTATAGTGTTGTTTGGAAACATTGATAGTAATATAAAGAAAATAGTATATTGTTCGGAAACAATGAATAATAGTATAAATAAATAAATATTAGTGATTTAAGATATATTTAACTATAAATAAATATGTGTATTTAATTTAAAAACTTACAAAATAAAAATTAGGTCTTAACACAATGTTTATGTTTTAATACGATAGATGTGATGTTTCTTGCAAGAGAACTGATCCAATAGTCAAACATCAGAGTAATTTCTGTAGAAGCCGGAAAACCGAACTGATATAAACAATAATACTAAAGCGATGTTAAGGAAAGAAACGAATCAAAATACGAATTAAAACCGAGAAGGAATACGCATTTGAAATAAAGATGGAGGCGAGATATGATCTCTTTCCTTAACTCTAAATATTCGCTTCGTAGTGAGACGAAACTGTGCGAATACCGAGTCCCAGGA